>JBAMJV010001269.1:0-341470 GCA_037951105.1 Echinarachnius parma | reverse complement strand
CTCCACTGTATAGAGGCAAGAATGAACATTACTCTTAGTACTCTTTACTCTTTCTCTCCCTATTCATGAGTGCCACTGTCATAGGCGTACCCGGGGGGGGGGGGGGGGGGGGGGGGGACGTTAACCCCCCCCCCCCCCCTTTGATGAAAAAATGACTGTTTTGGGCCAAAGGGGGGGGGGGGGGTTCCAGCATAACCAATGGTCTCGGCCGTTGAGGACACAACTTGACAAGAGTTCTCGGGTCTCGAAAACTTTTCACGGATCCCGGTCTTGGCTTCGAAAAATGTTTGACTGATGTGGGTAATGGGTATCTTGTGAATCATTTGATTGATTTGTGAATCAAATGTGTGTCTTGTGTGATACTCTGATGTGGGTCTCCAGTGGCTCATTTGCAATGTTTGACTCTCATGATCCTTCATTTGACTTGCATTGCATTCGCACTAAGATTAATGGTATGAGCTATATGTATGTGTACACATGACTCACACATTGCTGTAATTTTGTCCATATAAAGGACACCTGGTATAACCATGGACTGGGAGAAACTGAAGGGGAACCTTTTCAAGTATGTGACTCTGGGGGTAGGTGTCTCTGAGGTGGAGATTGACTGCCTGACCGGGGAGCACCAACTACTGAGGACAGACATTGTCATGGATGTTGGCAAGAGCCTCAACCCTGCCATTGACATCGGCCAGGTAAGATTCACTAAAATATAGATTATTCCTTCATAAAAGCGGAATTCACTATAAATGGATGGAAAATATTGTCATATGGGCATATTGCTTTAATATTTTACAGGCACCATCTGATCTGATGGTGCACGTTCTGATAAAGATATTAGTAGAACATTCAGTTTAACAAACACTTTTTCTTTCTTAAAGGGACATAGTAACATTGTCCAAATCCTCAAAATAAAATTTAAATTCTAGCGGTTCACTCATACCTTGTTGTATTCGTATTAACAATAAAATTATGGGACAGGTTTCGGTTTTTCAAATTTCCCTTTCGTTACAAAGATATGTACGATCGAAGTATTCAGATAAGAAAAACTCCGGGAGAGTTTTTCTTATCGTGTACAAAGTGAGTTAGTGAATATCACCCGAATATCACTTTGCATTTTCGCTCATTACTTGGCCATGCAATGTCCATTTGACTTGAAATTTTCACACAATACCCTGTGGACATATGAGATAACAACAATATACAATGCATCAACCATTTATCACTTTTTTGCACATGTCAACAAAGTTACTAGATCCCTTTAACTTTGTTACACAACAAATCCTTTCAGGACTGGTCCCCCAAAATCTGTGGCTTGTGGCTTGTGCCAAAATCAGGTAGCCTTGAAGGGATTAAAATGAAATTATTAATTTTATAATACGTGACCGGCTAAAGCAAAACCCTGCACTTGTTGGTAAAAATCAAAATGGAGATTGTCATACTATTAGAAAGGCCTCATCGCAAGCTTTCATTTGATGCTTTGTTCTAACAAATTGGTCAATTATTGGGGAAGATATGATTGTTTCAATTTTACAATCATAAGTCTTTTACACACATAATGTGAATTTAAAATGCCAGTTTCTTCAATACATGAATTACGGACAAGTGCAGCGTTTTGCTACAGCTGGTCACATATGGCACACAGGGTAGGTTTATAAGCATGCCTATCCATATGTCTTTTCTAAATCCCTATTTTCTACTTGTTTTCTTTAACCCTAAGATTGAAGGCGGTTTCATTCAAGGGTATGGCTTCTTCACAATGGAGGAGAAGCTGTTCCCGGGGGGAAAGCTCCTGAACAGAGGACCGGACACATACAAGATCCCCACAGCAAGGGACATACCCAAGGAGTTCAATGTCACCCTCCTCAGGAACATGCGCACCCCTGAGGGCCACCTGTACTCCTCAAAGGTAGGGATTCCCTTTAATTTGTCTGTTGTAAAAGTAAATTTGTTCTACCTAGAGGAAATGCTCCTAAACAGAGGACCTGATACTTACAAGATCCCCACAGCAAGGGACATACATGTACCCCATGAGTTAAATGTCACCCTCCTCCGGGACATGTGCCCCCCTGAGGACCACCTGTACTCCTCAAAGGTAGAGATTCACTTTAATTTATCTGTTGTAAAAGTAAATTTGTTCTACCTAGAGGAAATGCTCCTAAACAGAGGACCTGATACTTACAAGATCCCCACAGCAAGGGACATACATGTACCCCAAGAGTTGAATGTCACCCTCCTCCGGAACATGTGCACCCCTGAGGGCCACCTGTACTCCTCAAAGGTAGGGATTCCCTTTAATTTATCTGTTTTAAAAGTCGAATAGTTCTACCTAAAGGGAATGTTTCTGGGCAGAGGACCCAACACTTATCAAGATTCCCACAGCAAAGCACATACCCAACTAGTTTAAAGCCACCCTCCTCAGGAACATGCACACCACTAAAGGGCCGCTTCTAGTTGTAGTACTAGCACTCCCGAGAGCCACTTGTACACATGCATTGGATAACCAGTTGTCTCTTGAAATTCCAATTTTTCATTTGAAACAGTAGTTACATTGAATAGAAAGGACAAATTTGCCTATCCAAAAGAATGAAAACTTTGATTGGTTTCATATTTTGGTCTGAATTGTTAATGTTACCCCAATAATTGTGAATGTTAGACCCTTCTGTGGAGCTGATATTTAAATATTTAAGATTATTGTTTTGTGATTTTTTTTTGTATCAATCTTCAAAACCTCATCTGCAGGGTATTGGGGAGCCACCGTTCTTCCTCGGAGCTACCACCTTGTTCGCGATAAAGCACGCCCTCTCCAGCTCTCGCAAAGACAGTGGGCTCATTGGAAACTTCCAGTTCAACTCTCCAGCCACGGTGGAGAACATTCGCATGACTTGCGGAGGTGTCCAGACAGCAGCTGCTCTCACGGGCCCCGTGAAAACGCTCAAGGAATAAACAGTGATTGTAGAACTCATACACAATCCTTGAAATTAAAGGGTACCACCAGGCAGAGATTTAGCTCTCTTACATCAAAGACATATCTTAAATGAACATACAAAACAAGTCTGTGATCCTGAAAGTATTTCTACATCGCCAGATAATCATTTTTAATATCACCTATCAATCATTCTGTCAGCGCAGTTCCGATTACGATATCACTTAACGATCCTCTTATCGGAAGCAACTGCGATATATCGCAGCAAGCAGAGAAAATCTCGAAAATCTCTTGTGTAGTGCAGCGAATAAAAAATCAACTTGGCGTTCAGAAACAACATCTATCCCGTATACACGCGTAGCGCTATATATACAAGCATTGTACGGTTGCATGCATTCAGAGTATATCTACATTGTATTACGCATGGTGCGGTGGCTATAATAGCGCTGGGCATTGTGTGTACCCATGACTCCAACACTGCCGTTGTAGTGTGTACATCAAAGTGCGAGCACACACGGGCGAATTGCCTGCATGCCATACGATACTAACTATCGCACGGGCTATGCGATAAATCGCATACTACCATAATAACGTACGCGTATTGATTGAGCGGTCGTGCAAACAAAGTCGCGCGCGAACCAGTAAATAGCCTGGTTCCGTAGGTGGTAGTAATTAATTGCATTGTTCTCAAATTACAGAAACATATCAGACCCCATGAGAGTATGATTGGTATTCAATTATAGTACCAAAACAACTAAGGATTGGTTTTTATCATGCCCGGCGGTACCCTTTAACTTTCTCTTTGGTCTTCTGATCGGGCAAGTTTTATAAAATCAAGCTTTGTTTATTCTTTTATATTTCATAGGGTTCGTCCAGGCTAGTAGGGGGGTAAATGAATGGAGTGTATTGTTCGTTGCTACATAATGTTTATTTGGTCAAGAATTTGGCTTTAAATTTCAATTTTGACAAATATTTAGACCGAATTATGTAACTACAGGGAAACCCCATTATAACGAGCTCGCTTATAACGAGGTACCGTTTATAACAAGGAGAATCCTTTGGTCCCGATTTAAATGTTTGTTATTAATTCGGCCGTTTATAATGATGTACCGCTTATAACGAGGTAAATTTGATAGTCCCGACTACCTCGTAATAACAGGGTTCCCCTGTATAACGCTTTCATTCGATATTCCGACAATATTAATACACACCCAAGGTTGTACAGCATGTTTTTTTCTTCAAATTAACAAACCTAGACCATATCTGTAAACCCCTTATTAATGCATAATGTTCTTATATTTGTATTTTGTACTTAATATATTCTTACTATGAAAAAAATATATTTCAATTTTGGTAGTTTTAGCATACATTGTATTGTTTTATTTTTGTTTTTAGATCACTACTTATATTTTATATATATAACAAACAGGATTATGTGAATTTGATAATACATGTACATTATCAACAAAGAAAAATATATATTTTAATTTCCATTGGTTCTCTCTTAGATTGCAATATTATCTTAAAGTGATTGGTTAAGTTTTGATAGAACATGTACATTGTACAAATAAACAAGTCATTGTATGTTTTTTTAGCAATACACTTTGTTTGATGCTTCCATATAGTTGTGTATATTTTACTTTTAAACTTATGAATGCAATTATTAATGAGCCTTTTATTTCAAAATGGGGACAGTACTAAACATAACTATTAAACTATTTTATGTACTTATGAATGGGACTTATTTTTTCTAAATGGGCAGAGTAGGGTAAACAAAAAACATTAATTTTTAATTGTACTATGCAGTTAAACAGGAAAGAAAAGATGTTTTTAAACTTAATTTTAGTAGATAAAACGTGCATGTTATAACTAACAAGTTATATTTGTCATACTACCATGCTTGAATGGTGAAAAGCAATTATAATATCTCATTTAAAAGTCACTTTTTTTTTCATGAATGCGTAGTTTGATTATTTCTGTTTAATTTCATATCGTGTAAATCTCGTGGAAACCGGGAAAGCCTCAGAAGAGATGAACAATTGTATCATGACATTGAATATGCAAAAGATTAAATGATACTCTTATGATCAGGAAGAAAGTGCATGCAATATAATCTTGGTAAATTTGATATTAAATGAACATTTGATTAGTCAAACGTACACTACAATGATTAACACTGAGGAGTAAATTGAGAGTCTTGTGTAATACTGTATGATTGCATGCTTTGTGTTTGTTTGTTTGTTTGTATGGGTGGGTGTGTCTGTAGGATGGCAGGTTATTTCAAAGTCAGATTTATTTGTACTTTGAAAACGGTAATATTCTAGGGGAAAAAAAATCATATTGTTATGGGAAGAGATATTCAGGCAAAAACCTCGGCCCACCCCTTCTCACCAAGCCCCTCCCCCCAAAAAAAAAAAAAAAAAAAAAACACAAAAAAAATGATTTTAGAGGAATGATTTGTGCGACTGAAGTTTGGATTATAGTCCCTACTCTCTTTTGTATTATTTCCAGGATGTTCACTAGATGCATCTTGACACCTTCTAACATCTACTCTGTGATAAATTCCTTAAAGGGATCTAGTAACATTGTCAAAATCCACAAAATCTAATTAGAAATATAATGGTTCTCTCATACCGTGTTGTATTCGTATTGCCAATAGAAGCATGGAACAGGTTTTTTTTCTTCTTTTTTTCGTTAAAAAGATTAAAATCTTTTTTGAAATGTTCAGATTTTGAACTATCCACTGGATAGTCATAACTGTGTACAAATTAAGTGCAATGAGTGAGGTATATATCACTTTACAGTTTTGCTAATTTTTCGGCCAATAAACATCCATTTAACATGAAATTTTCACACAATACGCAAAGGACATATCAAATTACAAAACTACACATTTTACTAACCATTCATCACTTTCTGCACATGCAAACAAAGTTACTAAATCCCTGTAAAGGTAACCAACACCCAACAGTAATCCTTTGATGATATACATGTATAAGCGATAGTATGAATAGAAGCATGGAACAGGTTTTTTTTCTTCTTTTTTTCGTTAAAAAGATTAAAATCTTTTTTGAAATGTTCAGATTTTGAACTATCCACTGGATAGTCATAACTGTGTACAAATTAAGTGCAATGAGTGAGGTATATATCACTTTACAGTTTTGCTAATTTTTCGGCCAATAAACATCCATTTAACATGAAATTTTCACACAATACGCAAAGGACATATCAAATTACAAAACTACACATTTTACTAACCATTCATCACTTTCTGCACATGCAAACAAAGTTACTAAATCCCTGTAAAGGTAACCAACACCCAACAGTAATCCTTTGATGATATACATGTATAAGCGATTAGTTTAAAGGGTACCACCACCCAAAAATAATATTCTTATTAAAGAAAGGTAACATCTTTAGTATTCCATTCCATCAACAAGTTCACAAAAATATGTTTCCAGAAAAAAAAATAATTGGAAACGCATCACCATTCTAAAGCATGCGTTCATGCGGTCTGAATTGCGAAGACTGCGATGCGTGCGGTGAATTGCGATGTGTGTGCAGAGCGAACGAATCGCCCGGGAATCTATTGTCTACAAACGTACGCGTGAATAGCATTGGCGCACTCGCAAATGGTTGGCCCGTATGGAACCAGTAAATAGCAGTGGTTCCGTAAGTGGTGGAAATTAATTGCTTTGTTTATGAATTACACAACCCTTTGCAAAATATTGGGTATCTATTTGATATCACAAAACGGTACCAAAACATATAATAATGTGTTGTTCTTTGCCTGGTGGTCCCCTTTAAAGGTTACCAACATCCAAAAGTAATAATTTGATATATAAATATCAGCGATTAGTTTAAGTAATCTATTCCACCAGCAACCATCAGAAGTATGTGTCTCCAACAATATTTGTATTCAAACTTTATAATCATAATTACTTCTGAGATACTATTCATGGGTATGCTGAAACATATGCCATATGAACGTAACCACAATGGGCCACCATTTTAGCTCAGGATAGAGACAATATAGTCTTCTTCTGCAGACCCATGAACACATATTGTAGCATGATGATGATGAGTTTTCAAATTACGATAGCATTTTTCATGAGACTTAATTATTTTTGTTTGTGGAATGGAATACCAAAACTACTTTTATATCATAACTTTTTTTTAGGGTGTTGTTCATTTAAAGCTTTCTGCTTTGAACCATATTATTGTATTCGTTGAAATCCAAATTTGTGAAGGTAATACAGAGTCATAGACCAATTATATGTTTTGCCCATGAAATGTCTGTATTCAATCAATATAAAAGAATATAGAAGTTATACACCAAATACCAAAGAGGATATTGATATAAAAATACATAATAGTTTTCATTTTCATTAATCACAAATACTGGGGTTAAATCATGCAAACAAAAGTAAGTCTGATGCTATTTCAACTTTATCCGTGGACGCTCTGTACAGCAGCCATGTTTTGAAACATGTCAGCTTTTATCACCTACTGCCAATCGATTTTACTACAATTTAAAATCATTCCAGAACGCCTTTGATTCAATCATAAATAAACCAATGAATAGGGATCGGAGAACTTTGAAAGATTAAACCCATATCCGTTATACTACCATAAGGCAACTGTAAATGCTCCATATTTTAGGTTGAATTTGACGAAGTAAATGGAACATTGTATACTCTCAAAACTAGTTTGAAATTTAATTGTAATGGGCATGCAGTTGTGGGTATGATATCGTGGTCGTTAAAGGCAACCTGGTTCTAATCAATACGGTACACAATAGAATCAATCAATTAACATTTTCAAGGACAAAAATGACAAGCCATGAAATTAATTTCAATAGAGAAAATAAGTAGTATATAAAGGTACCCGTAAGGACCTTCCGCAGGACTGCAAAATGAGGTCAACCATTCAATTTTTCAATTCATTTTTGCAAGGCCATGCAAGGCCATGTGATGTTGGTTGAAACTAACAAAGGTACTGGATCACTAATTGTTATGTTTTATTAAGTTAATTAAACAATTTCAACAAAATTAAACTATTTGCAGAAGACCGTCCATGGCAGTTGTGCTAAACACACCAACATGGATATGATCACGTGCATAGGATTTTCTGCAGAAAAGTGATTTTTTTTTTCGAGGATCAGTCGGCATTCGTGTATGTTCGTTAAAAGTCTTTCCAGTTACTGTTTTTTGTAAATTTGAATGTACCCTCTTATTTAGTACACATTATGTTGGATTTTAGATTTACTTGACAGCTTTCTTCAAGAACATACTTAGATTACCTTTAAACATTCATATAGTTGTATACAAATAGCGATAAAATCAGAAATTGATACACCTTCATTATCCTTTATGATATTGGAATTCTAATCGCCTCAACCAGATGATTATATACTCCCTTAACAAATCGCTTTTGAAACGTTTTTTGTTTATGTGTGTTAATACATACTTGTGATGAACAAACAATATACGTTATACTGTTATACAATCTAACATACATTTATAAACCAACATACAACAAATACTCAATATCTTTAGATCATGTAATGTTTCCTTTTAAATGTATTTGGTAAAAAGAGCTTAATGCAATTTTATATATCATTATGTTATACGATATAATGTAAATACACCACAAAACCAATATTTGATTTTGTTTTAATCATTGTATTCAGTAAAATGAAATAACAATGCAATCATTGAGCCAAAATATTATATATACGTTATGTTATGCGATATCGTGAACATAAACCTACAAACCAAGCAAATCAATCAATATTTTAGATCATTTAATGTAGAGTAAAATATGCTACAATATATGCTGTTCATGTCTTTATTATCAAAACTATTATAACAAAATAAAATTATGTTGAATACCCATTACATTTATTCCTATCATTAAAACACCGTATACAGGTTTTACTCAGTAGAGAAAACAACATAGTTTAGTCAAACTTAATGGGGTAAGACTTGTACGTTATCCCTGAAAACTAATTATAGTTTTCATTCTACTATGTTTGAAAAGCAGAAAAGCAGCCAGTAACGCCAGCAACCAAGGAGGTACCTCCTTGCAGCAACGGATAAAACGAGACATACATGTATTTGGACTATTGAACCCCCTTTCTTCGAAAATTGTGACGGCTATTTTATTTTTTTTTAATCTTAAGATATATTATCAGAATCATCTTTACACATTCTGTGTTAGAATATTTTCATGAATTTGTAGGTTTTACTAGTATAAAAAACATCAACGCCCGCGACACTTATGCCAAATAATTTATTTGTAAACAATGTGGTGTCCGCTGTTTCCGAACGGATTTTGATCAAACAAACGTTTTTTGGTATTCTTTTTTAACTATGCCATGGTTTTAATTCCTACAGTTATCATTTGTCTCGCGCTCAAAACATAAAGCAATGTTTTGAACACACTTTAAACAACAAGGGTGGTTCACAAAGATTTTAAGTTGAACTTGAGTTCTAAGTTGGATTTACAATTATGGTATTTTGTAAAGGAAATTTAAAAAAGTAAAAGTTGCCCCTATAAAATGAAATGAATTGATAATAGAAGGTATTGATGATATTTAACATAACTTTTTATTTGTGTTTCAATACATTTCCTTGCGATTCACCACGGCAACTAACGGCCGCTTTCCATAATTTTAAGTAAAACTTAAATTCGTTGTGAATCCCTAAAAAAGTGAATTCTCCTTTTCCTCAAGCATCATTGTTAACAGCAGCTGCTGCTGCTTCAGAATTATCGCAAGTCATGCTGATCCGCTCGACCGTTGCTGGGGAGTTGAACTGAAAGTTTCCATCCATTCCACTGTCTCTTCGGGAGCTTAAGAGGGCGTGCTTTATAGCATAGAATGCAGTAGCTCCAAGACACAGAGCTGTCTCCCCTATGCCCTGGATGGATTTGGAGATGGAAAAAACGTAGATTTTGTTCTAAACTTTTAACATTTGTATTAATTAAATAGATAATGCGACAATACTTAACATCAAATGAATAAATTAAGTCTGGTAAAATTGCATTGAATGTGAGTTTGCATGGATTTTGGATTATATATGTGAGTGAAAAAAGGCTTGCCCCATGTGCTTGCTACTCGACCCCCCCCCCCCCCCCCCCCCCCCCCTCCCCCACTCTGCACTCCCCACTAAAGAAACTCTGGTGCCACCTGACCATTGATGAATACAAGCCAAATAGTGCTGTTTTTCAAAGTTCCTATAAAAAGGGTGACATTGAACTCCCCCCCTTAAGACAATGCCTTGGTCCTGTGCTTGTTACCCCCTTGCCATTATTTAATTCCTGGTGCCACCACTGACCTTTGAAGAGTACAGGCGGTCCTCGTGGTTTTCCAAGTTCCTGAGAAGAGTGACATTGAACTCCTTGGGTATGTCCCATGCTGTGGGGATCTTGTACGTGTCAGGTCCTCTGCTCATCACTTTGCCCTCGGGAGAGAATCTCTCCTCCTCCATGGTAAAGTACCCGTATCCCTGGATGAAGGCGCCTTCGATCTAGAGGCGAGCAGTAAAACGGAGTAAACCATGAGTTTTAATAATTTAACGTAATGGGAAGCAAATATTATATTCTTGAACTTATATTAGATTTTTATCGGATCACACAATTGGATGTTTTATTTTTAAAAATGTAAAAAGCATATAATGTACAATACACTTCATTGAATTTTCATCTTAAGGCGTCCAATAAATTATTTGCATGCATGCATATATTAATATATATCCGCAATGTGTATCGGTTGTCTATACCTATATATAATATCAGGTGCTAAACATAGCTTATTTTAATTACTTAGACAAAGTTGTGATATAACTTCCCTACATGTCCGGTATCAAAACAATTTCTTAACTGTTGTTAACTATCAATGGTTTCTTCCAGTGTTTTCATGAATACGATTTTGTTATCATAGCTACCCTTTGGTTATAACTTTGGCTCTTAACTCAGCTGTTCTCAACTGCTCTTAAAATACGTATATCTTGTTCCAACCTTCCTCCATTTTTTCCGGAAAGAAATTGTAGATCAGTTACCTGGCCGATGTCAATGGCAGGGTTGAGGCTCTTGCCAACATCCATGACAATGTCTGTCCTCAGTAGCTGGTGCTCCCCGGTCAGGCAGTCAATCTCCACCTCAGAGACACCTGCTCCTACAGTGAAATACTGGAAGGGGTTCCCCGTCTTTGCCTTCCAGTCTATAGTAGTTATGCCTGGTTTCCTTTACATCGACAGGGAAATGCAACAATTAGTCTGATGTAGTGATTTGCGAGTCACGTACGTATGTATAACTTATGTGTAATCTCCAGAAGTCCCCAACTTTTACAAACTATAAAACAATAAAACATTATGACGAGTTTATATGCAATAACCGATAAACACCTTCATTGTCATTTTAAGATAAACGTACCATCATGTAAATCAAACTATTGTTTTTTAGATGATACCTTACTCAATTCAATATATCAAGTATGTTTTTGACGAATTTCTTATTTTCTTTTTTAGTAGGTTCAATTGCAATTATCTCGAATTAATATACAGCCTTGGAAATAATTATTAGACCAAGCACTTTTTGATCATTTTTTTCGAAGTTTTACGCTATTTTGTCCATTTGATGATATCTTAAAGAAAAATTTGTTAATGACATACCAAAAGGTGTATAGTCAATTGTGTTAGTGATACCTACCACACATTTTCTGCCTTCAATTTGATTAAAAACATGAATTTTATACAAATTGTACAGATTTTGTCCACACCTTACATGTACATTAAAGGCATGGGTTTTACATACATTGTTTAATACAAAGTGCAGAATTTGTTGAATTTATTCCTGTAAGTTGTGATCATACTATACAAAGGTCTCTCCAGTTCCTAGTGTGACTTATGCACTTTGATTATTGGTGAGAGGTGCCAAGTGGCATTAAACTCTGCTCGAGAAGGAACTAATATTTGGATGCTGACTGCTTGTGCTTTAGCAGTGTACACGGATAGAGGCCATCTTCACCTGGTCTTACTTATTTTATAAGAGGAATTGACTGTCACTTGGTAACTCTAATCAAGAACCAATTTACTTATAAACAAGCCCCACAAAGAATGGAAACACATTTCTATGATATAAGCACTACTTACAGAAACAAATCATAAAATGTTCCACTATGCATTGAAAACGTGTATATAAAGCCCATACCTTTTTATGGCAAAAATCCACGCAATTATTCATGAAATTAATGTTTCCTTGAAATTCAAGACTTGAAATCTGTTGTATGCATTCCTAATCCCATTGACTATACCCCCTTTGGTATTTTATGAACTTTTGTTTCTTTAAAATGTAATTAAAGTGACAAAATAGTGTAAACAATGTCCAAAACTGAGCAAAAAGTGCTTGGTCTAATAATTATTTCCAAGGCTGTATATATATTTTTTTGGCATTAAACACCTTTTTTATATTATTCCTTCAATGTGTTCTTGGGTTAATTCTTAACGGGATTGTAAGATGTCCATTGTGTCATTATAATTATTGTGTTATTTCGTTATACATTGCAACTATATACATGTAAAAACCAATGTGATATCAATTCTGGAAAATAACAAAAGAATGCATGATTTTAGTTAAAATCTAAATATTGTGATCTGTTTAAATTGATTCGTAGCAGTTAATTTCCCACATTATGTCCCAGATTCACTTTATTGTAATACTCATATCATAAGCCGGGATAGGCTGGTTCAAACAAAATTGTATTATATTTAAAAAAAATCGAGATAATCAATAAATGCAACAAATGCGATTTCCACAAAATTCACGGAGAAAATGCATGGTGCTAAATTTTGCAAACATATTTCATAAGCCGTTCAATAGAAAAATGCATATTCCAGAATAAAAACTCATAAATAACAATAAATATTGACAGGTATATAAAACTAATAGATTATTAGATGTAGTAACAATTTTTAAAAAGCATACATTTTACACTGTTAATAAATTATAGTCTTGTTTTGTCAGATATATGAATTGATAAATTCAACAGATAGCTACACTGAAATGAGACCGATCATTGTGTGTATAATATACGATAGTTAGGGGAATAAACCGCGATATTCATTGTTTTCATTGTATTTCCTTCGTTGTTAATTGTTCTGTACGAACAGTCACATTATAGAAAGTAATGATTGACCGAAATTAGCGAATGCATTGCTGTTTATATTGTTCTTTAAAGAGGAACATAGTACAAAAGTAATATGAAACTTACTTGTAATGGGCAGTAGTGGATAAGCTTACACGGTCGTTATAGGCAGCCTGGACCTAATCAATAATGATGCACAGACGAATATATTACCCTTAGCAAACAATTTATGATAAGCCAAACAAGTTATATTAGTAGAGGAAATACGATATAAAGGTACCCGTAGGAATTTTGTTGATTTTTGGCTCGTGAATACATTTGCTTTGCATAACATAATATATTAACTATGAAAACATAAAACTTGTATATTGTAGAATAATTATATCATATTATGATATCAAACAAATTGCATCTGCTTATACTTGTGATTTGAAAAATATGATTGCGGGTGAAAGCACAAATATATGATAGGGGGTATAGTCCATGGTCAAACGAAACATTGAATAAATAATATTGTATAATTCTGTCGGATATATAATACATTATCATATTTTACATGAATGTCACTTAAGTGTTTCATTATCATTTAAAACTAACTAAATACTGTGTGCTCTATTTCAAATGAGTACAAACTTACCCACTCTTCCCATTTTCCCTTTGGGTTGGCAGCTCTGTATGGCTCTAGTCGCTCCTTCAGGATCTCACACGCAGCCTATATAATATTGCAACATGAACAATAATGGGATACAATTTGAATGTAAATTTTGAACAATCATTTTAAATAAATAAACGCTATCATAACATATTCTGTAATTATTGATGTTATGTAAATGGAACAATCACATTATAAACAAAAATTTAACCCACTGCAGGTAACTTATAGACATATTTATTCTAAGAACTCATTTTATGACAAATGTACGCCTGTTAAAATTCAATATATCGCAATATAAATTGTATACTCATACATAAATAGTGCGGCGTCCTGACTGATGAATATTTGATTAAGTAGAATTAAATAAACTTCACAAATGTCTTAATGTTACAAAATTGCTATGGGATTGACTTTGTCGTTGGAATTAAAGACTGATGGGAGAAACTTGACGATGAGCTCATGTGGTCAATGCTATATCCGCTCTATCATCGCATCACGTTACCTTGACCGCTCCTCCTTGTAGGTCAGTCATTATACTACCACTGCTCATTATTGCGTTTGGGACTTTGTCCGTTGATGTATGACTCGTGTGGATCCTCGCGATTGGAATCTCAAGAACTTTGCTCGCGACCTGACGGCAATAAAGCAAGTATAACTTTTTATAATTGGTTATAGCAATATTACTGTCACAAATGACCACTAATATCATTAGCATAACTTATATTATTTGTTACATCAATGTTGCTAACACAACATTACCTCCATTATCATAAGCATAAAATGTTTATCGTTTGTTTTTATCAATATTACATACCGCACGACCACCAATATCATGATTCATTTCGTAATTTTCCCGTATTATCTATTTCTCGTTTTTAATAAACATTGTACAATCAAGTGTATGATATATACAGTTCATATATATTGTCATTCATCCAGTCGAAATACTCAAAGTGTATGAATAAAAAATCTGGACAAGCCTAACTTATTTTGTTTAAGTAGCGACGTTTCGACGATTAAAAACCGATGAAGCCAGATGAAGCCAGTTGTCAATCAGCGATACGGCGCTATTTACTGTACACCATTGTGATATAAACATATGACCAATGTTAACATGAAGTATGAGGAATACATTTTGCATGCCCATATTGTATGTTATATTGCGTCCAATCTTATGTTTGAGGGTGATATTTCATACATCCCTAGCAAATTATCTGTATATATTGTGGATGGTGGGGATGTGCTACACACAACTAAATAGTTGATGAGAGGGGGGGGGGGGGAAGAATTTATCGCCTACATGATTAAGACATCACTATGATTTTTTACGATTACCTGGACAAGTTTTGTGTTGAGCCCTTGACCCATTTCCACACCACCATGGTTGACCATCACTGACCCATCGGTGTAGATGTGGACTAGAGCAGCTCCCTAATGATAGGATAAGACAAAATACTTTTACAAGAAATTGCCAGTAAAGCTTAATTTTACTTTGAGTTTACGTATTTCTCTGTGATACAGACAGTGTTTCTGCATAAAATCATACTTTAATTGACTGAATTTTCTTACGAAAAATATAGAGAATAAAAAAGTATCAACGAACAACAAGAAGATTTTCTGTTTGTGACATGTATGATCAAAGTACACGCTATCCTTATAATTAAACGGACATTACAAATAATACTATAGATTTGTAATGATTTAATAGTTCGACAAATCAATTTTACAAACACTTTGAAAAGCCTCTGAATTTACAATTTACCATTTTTAAAATCGTGTGTAGGCCTACATAATATTTTCAGCATAATCTATGGAAGATAAGATGCGATTTCGTTGTTAATTTCGGCTACCCTGGTTTTGAAATTTATCATTACCTGGTTCCAGTTGATATGGAGGATCAGACCCATACCATGGATAACGGGCAGGATGGAAATGCCTCGCTTCTTCCATGACATTTTGCTAAAAAACCAATGAAGGAAGAAAACAATAATGTTGATAATGTGCTGCCATAGTGGATGCCATGCACATATAATATAGGGATGTACACTTTTTAGAATATAAGAGAGTTTTTAGGAATGCAAGCTGGCTATAGATATGATAAATTTTAGTTTAACATTAAAGGACAGTGTTACTTTTCATATGCACTATAATAGTGCATATGAAAAGCAACACAATAATTATAATTTGACGTAGCCTACATATCTTAAAGGGATCTAGTAACATTGTCAAAATCCTTCAAACGTACTTGGAAATATGGCGTTTCTCACATACCTTAATCTATTCTTATTACCAATAGAAGGAACAGGTTTCTGTTTCTCGAATTCGCCTTTCTTTAACAAAATATTTATGATGGAAAAGTTCAGATTTTTACATATTTTCCACTTGAAAGCTATAACTGTGTACAACGTCAATGCACTGTTTTAACGCTGTGTAAACAATTTCAACAACTTGTTGAAAATTGTATACAACCGCTGTTTAACATATGAACCATCCAACTCTTGTTGAAAATATTCAACAACCCCAGTTGTTTAAAGTTTACACAACTGCTGTTTTAATTTTTTCTACAACCGTTGTTTAGAATAAATTTAAACAACCCCGTTGTTGAAATAGCAATACAATAATGATTGTACTATAAAACGACAAAGTCGGAATCGAACCTGGGACCTTTGGGTTATAAGACTGACACGCTACCTCGTCGCTATCTCGTTTCGCTTGGTTCGCAGTGGGACAAAAAGGGTTTTGTCGCGATGATTTCGCGGTCGAAACTATCACGTGATTTAACACGTTTAATCAACGCTTGAACAATGGCCGCTTTATACAACCCTTCTTTCTACAACTTATCATGCTACACCTAAGGTTGTATAAAAAGATTCAACAACCATTTTTACACAGCGTTTTTTTTACACAGCGTTTTAACAGTGTGCAATGAGTTAGCGAATATCACTGTGCATTTTCGCTCATTTCTTGGCCATAATTATAATATTCATTTTAACGTGAATTTTTCGTACATTACTCAGTGGACATAATCAGATCACAGCATTACACAATTAATCAACCATTCATCACTTTTTGCATAATATGTCTGATGTCAACAAAGTTACTAGATCACCCTCTTAAAGAAGACACTTTTAATTATGTGTTGGATTAACCCTAAAAAGACTGGGCTATTTTGAACCTTAAAGGGTACCACCACCCAAAAATAATATTCTTATTATAGAAAGGTGCCATCTTTAGTATTCCATTCCTTCAACAAGTTCACAAAAATATGTTTTCAGAAAAAAATATATAATTGGAAAACGCATCACCATTCTCAACCATGCGTTCATGCGGTCTGAATTGCGTAGACTATATGCGTGCAGAGCCAGAGCGCACTGTGCAGAGCGAATGAATCATCCGGGAATCTATTGACGTACGCGTGAAAGCATTGGCGCACTCGCAAATGCTTGGCCCGTATGGAACCAGGAAATAGCAGTGGTTCCGTAAGTGGTGGAAATTAATTGCTTTGTTCATGAATTACACAACCCTTTGCAAAATGTTGGGTATCTATTTAATATCACAAAACGATACCAAAACATAATAATAATGTGTTGTCCTTTGCCTGGTGGTCCCCTTTAAAAAAACTGGGGGGGGGGGGGGGGGAGGGGGCTAAAAGGGCCCCCCCCCCCCCCTAAGATATTGGCAACCGAAACTCCGATCGACTCCAAATTTGGCATTGTGATAGATGTCCATAAGGTCTACAATATTGCGTAGTTAAAAAAAAAATGTAATTAGAATATGCTAATTAGAGCTAATTAATTATGCAAAAATAGTATTTTTTTGTAGTTTTTGTAGTTTTCTCGGCAATCGAAACTCAAATCGACTCCAAATTTGGCATGGTGATAGATGTCTATGAGCCATACAATATTGCATAGTTAAATTTTTTGTTTTAATTATAATATGCTAATTAGAGCTAATTAATTATGCGAAAATTGCATTTTTTCCGCATTTTTTGCATTTAAAAAATATTTGTTATATATTTTTTCGATGGAATAAAATATTAACCATTATTCAACCATTTGTAGCCCAAAATTAAATGATTGCAGTGATCAGAATGAAAAATAATGAAGGTTTTGTCTATTCTAGGAAAAAGTCAATTTCCATAGGATTTGTACACAAATCACAAAATTTAGCGATTTTCGGGCCGACGCTGACTTACAAAAGGTCACGTAACTTTAGAACGGTACACCTGGTCGTCGCAAATTTGGTATCAAAAGTTGCGCAGGATTCTAAGGAAAAAAGTCGTGAAGTGGCACCGTAAAATATTAAAGCGTTGCGAAGTAATCGCGAAAATAGAGGAGGGGGGGCTTTTTAGGGTTAACACACCTATTGAAGTCATTCACTTCTAGCAGACGTCTCTCATAATCACTCTGTCGGAGGCACGTATCCCAACATTCTTTGAAGGTTTTCATGTCGATCGGTTTGGCGCCCTCTAACATCACTGGGAAATCGTTCTGAGGCTTGAAGTTGAGCTCCTGTACCTGAATGAGGTTAAAAAATAAAAAGTATTACGCATTGGACAGTAGTAAACTCATAACCATTTAAGTATGCATCCTTACCTTGCGTTAACAAGATACCTACGCATTGAAAACAATTAAAAAAAATAAAAACATGTAAGCTCTTCATACAGGTAATGAATCTGTCCGATATTTAAAACCATATAGGTGGGTGTCCCGTGTGTGATTTGTTATTTATATAAACCAGTGTGGTGATACTATTGGCGATCTGCTTCATATGATTAGCAGGCAACATTTTCGAGACCGAGAACCCTCTCGGTGGGGGGGGGGGGGGGGGGGGGGGGGGTCGGTAGAAAATTTTCGAAGCCGAGACCAAGAAATTTCAACATTTTCGAAGCCGAGACCAGGTTAATGATGGTCGAGACCGCTTAAAAAGTGGTCTCGAGACCAGTTGAAATTTAAAAAGGGGGGGGGGGGTTCAACCCCCCCCCCCAAAAAAAAACAGCCATTATTTGGTCAAAAGGGGGGGGGGGGGTTGAACACCCCAACCTCCCCCCCTGGGTACGCCTATGTTAGCAGGTACCTTAATTTGTTTGTCGCCTGACATATCATATCATCATCTATAATGGGATCTCTCTCTTACTTTATAATATGTTACCATACGTTTAACCTAAATACAGATGGATTTTTACTCGCACCATCGCACATTGCACACTATACACTGCACTGTACAACAGTACGACAATACTATACGTAGAAGACTGTACTGAAATAGGAAGAAGAAGAAGCCTATACCAAATAGCACATCCATACTCCATAATTCCATACTCATAGACATAATTATGTATAGGCCCAATCTATCATGCAGAGTCACAAACCGTAATGATTCTGCACTTACCTGTTTGACAGGAATCCCCGTGGCAACTGAGACTTCTGTCATTATGTGCTCCATGATGGCTAAGCCTTCTGGGATACCCGCGCCCCTCATGAATGTGTTGGGAACCTTGTTCGTGCGACAGGCGTATCCCCGAACCCTGTAGCCAGAGAACTTGTAGACGCTGTCCAGCGCAAGCATGGAATAGCGCGCCACCTACTCATACACATATGGGGAATTGTAAATATATTGTATATAAGACAAATATTTGTTATTATCAATGCTTCAAAACTCGTCTAACTCAAATCTAATTTTGTCAACAAATATAGAAGGTATTCTGGGCCGGCTGTATTTAAGTTCAATCCATCCCTATTATATACACATAGTCCATTGTAAATTGCATTCTGCAGTATGAACTGGAGAACGAGTACACACACAACAAAGAAAAAATATGCACACATAATAATATCTAGAAGACAATTACCCAAGTGCCTGCAAGATCTAGATATCCAGCTTCTGTGAACAATTTCACATCACACGCCGCAATGCGCCCATCCTTGCCGTATCCGACACGGTAGTCTGCTTGATATGCAGGCCGCCCTCCACTAATCAACATGTCGGTGGAGCGATCGAGTCGCACCCGCACTATACGATTAAGCCTTTGGAAGGAAATTTGAAGACACAGAAATAAATTATTATAATGAAGCCTTTGTTTTAATGCCAAGTGAATAGCTCTAGTGGCAGGCATCCAGGGGCGGCACTTCTCTCGTGTTGTAATGTTTGCGCCTTATCCAAAGTATAATACAAAAACATACATAGCACATCCGAGAACCCTCCCTTTTTGTCTAACGTGTGGTTTGACCCTTGCTGTAAAGCTACTGAAGAAGGCGGGTGTTTTCTTTGGGACTGTTTCTACTGTCCCTTGATTGTTGAAAGGATGGTAAAGACGAGAAGATATGACGTTGACATGAATAAAGAAGATGCCAAGGAGATGGGAAGTGAAAGAGACACCAAGCTGCATGTTATGGTAAGATAACAAAATTGCAAAAAAAAACTACAACCGTGTCAAACATATGTGTTTGTATTTGTTACTTTATATTCGAGCTCACTTTTTTGCCGACACAGCACAAGCAAGGTAGCTTTCCACGTGAATATGCTTCCCTCCGAAACCTCCTCCCAGGCGCTTGGTAGAGCATGTGACTCGGTTCCGCGGTACGCCGAGCACAATCGCGGTTGAAGTCTGCAATTTGGATACATAAAAACATAAATTGTATTGTATTATTCTTGAAAATGAAGTGGAAACAATGAGACACAAATTACAGATTGAAGTTCCTCAATTGGAAGATTCTCTCAGGACTTTGCGTTTGTAAGATGATTACGAGTTATACCTTTTTTTATTTAGCTCCATAGTTCGAAATCATTCACTCATAAAATAACGGTTATTTCTGTATCATTCTTAATGATCCATCTTCTAAATCGGCAATCGGAGGAAATTGCTCTTTCAAAATGTACTTTTTTTTTAAATCTAAACATATCATTAAAACAATAATGTACACAAATATAGCTAGAATGGAGTTTTGACACGGTTTAGCTATCTGGAAAATATACCAGAGCTCAATATGAACAAACATTTTGTATTTTACCTGGAGTTCCGCCATGGACTGCATAGCCGCACACATGTCCATCTCCCCATCCTCCCCAGGCTTAGCAACACAGCAGTGGGGCTCCAGGTAGAAATGCTTCTGACCTCCCAGATTGAAGCTCCCCTCTAGGATTCCGTCCGCCTCCTGCATGCTCCCATCCACGTCTCCATATATGAACTCTGTCTCCTCCCCCGGGAAGGCTTTTTCTTTGATGGCATCCTAAGCACGAAATACAATGGAGGAGAGAAAAAGTAGTTTAAACTTTAACTCAATTGCTCCAGACATATCATGGCCACTCAAGCAATCTCTGTCCAGGATCCCCTCCAAGTCTTCATACATGAACTCTGTCTCCTCCACCGGGAAGGCCTTGTCTTCGATTGCGTCTTTGGTTAAATACATAGGTTAATATAACGGTAAGTGTACATAATTATAATGTGATTATAATCCAATTAGACATTAGGGTGATGTGCTCGATGATGAATGAAGATCCACCCGTTATACCTTACCTTAATCAAAATAAAATAGGTTCCAATTTACGATGTTTACTGCAGGTGCATGCATTGGAAGACAGAAAGAGCTTTCAGTTGGTGGGCCGAGTGAGACTCGAACCCCCGGTGCATGGGGTCACTTCGTATTCAAAGGTAGGACACATGATCGTTTTAACACAAAAATGGGTACAAATTGGCATACAAAAGTAACCCTATTTTTAGCATTTCGAGTAACCATTAACCCCCAAAAAACTTGTTAAAGACTTCCAGTATACAGATTTTTTAAAAACAACGATTTCCGGCTCTTCACGAAAAGGTACCGTATTTTTCAAATTTCGCGAACATTATAATGAAATTTGTACCCTTCTTTCTATTTTCCACGAGCACATGCATGAAATATATATACCCTTTTTTCAATTTCCGCGAATTGTTTTTCTCGCGAAATTGTGAACGATCATGCGTACATACATGACCAATGTGAACTTCTTGTGAAGTGCCACCACCGGGCTCGAACCCAGGCCCTTCCGTTCCACCCCACAGGCATTCGAAATTGAAACCTCCTTTCTACAATGTCTCATTATGTTCTAGGGGCAATTTGTATGAAGTCCTCTCACCATAGTGTAATGTATCGATCATGCCTTCTGGCAATAATTGTATTTGGTGGTGACTTATTTTCATGGCCTGGTCGACTTTTACTTAACAATGGATTTAACCAGTACAGTGTGGGTGTAAGAATTTACACGACATTATACACTTCAACCCTAAAAAGCTGCTCCAATGGAATGTCCAATGCAATAAAGGTAATACAAAAAACATCAGTTTACCTGCAGGGTCAAAATAACTGGATGTAGATCCTCATACTGGACTTGCACCAGGCTGGCAGCCAGCACTGCAATCTCATGTGATGTGGCTACCACTGCTCCAATGAGCTCTCCAACGTAATGAACCTAGGGGTAAATACAAGACGACGTTTACTTCAGACACTACCGATGAAGGGCATATTATTCGACTATCCGTGCTTAGTATACACCATGCTCCGATATTGAGGTATAAGTTCATAATAGGTGTTTGCCCCAAAACAGTTCGCATTCATTTTCTTAAGGGAGGTTTTCAAGGAAGGTTAATTTACTTAATGCTGGTATCAGTCAACATGTTTACATGATACATAGGCCTTTTCTGATATCTTATGGCATATATGTGTTGAAAATCAAATTATTGTTCATACCTCTTTAGCAGCAAATAGCTCACTGCCCGGAAACAATGTGTTACTTCCTGTGACGTCAGAATGGTCAATGTACGTCTCCACTCCATCTAGAGCCAAGGCACGGCTAGGATCCACAGAGCTGAAAAGAGAAAGTGAGGATGACAAGGAAAGCATACAGGCACAAGACTCGCGGCAGAAGGTGATCAACATGTACGAGTGTACAAATGCACATTCAAAACACACGGTAGCCCTTTTTACAAGGTCGTACTGTTGATATTAAATATTTAAAGAAAGTGCTGCCCTTACCCACAGAGCTACATAGAGGCAGTTGAGGTGAAAACAAAACATACAGAGAAAAGAATTTCCACATATAGCAACAGATTATAGTTACTCTAGTTACCCATAACTAAGATCCACAGAGCTATTCAGAAGAAGCATAGATGGAAAACAGAGCATACAGGGACACACAAGGCAATATACATCATACTGAATAGAGGCTCATGTAGAAAATACTTAAAGTTCGACCCACACAGGGGAAAGAGTGGACTGTAATAATATTTACATGAGTCCGACAGCCAGGGTAATAATGATTTTATAATATAATATTCGGGTGCCGAAGAGGGCCGAAAATCCTATTCGTCTTGGGGCAAGAAATGTTCCAAAACCAGCATTATCTATGTCACTTGAACAAACTATAGGTCTATCTGAATTACGAAATAATTTTTATTTCGAATGGATACCCAATAGTAAATAAATCTCCCGTTTGATGATTGGTTTACTTAGACTGCGTCTGACGTCTCTGACTGTGGGTGGTAAATAGGTCACATTTATCAAAGAATACCCAAGAGAGTCTCTACTTTTCGACTGTTTTCAATAATACTCTGGATGAAACGATTGACACGAAATGATAATTTAGAGTATAAAGCGCGAAAATAAGAGTTGTTTCATATCTACTGCTGATCATGTCTGTTTTCTTCAAGAACGACACAATTTAACTTTTTTTTAAAAACTTAAGTTGTCACTTGATTTTCTCTCATATCGAAGTAGCCATTGTTTTAGAGGATATGGTTATTAGGTTTCCATATAGGCAATGTGTTAAAAGCCCATGCTTTTTTCTTAATAATATGGAGAAAATGCCTCAACTTCTTGAAGCACTGTTTGTATAGGCCAAGCGTTACAAATATGTTTAACATTACTTCTAAGGGAATCCAACATAGGTGTTTCTTCCTTTTGATTCATAATATTTGTCCTAATCATCTCACTCCCATCCCCTACACTCATAATCCCCTCTATTTTTCTTCCACTCTCAGTGCCCCAGTGCACTCCCACACCTCATTAACTGTCTTTTGTTCACATGTCTCTTTCCATACCTTGATTTCCTTCTTAGATCCTTCCTACCTCTATTCTTCTCTAAGCCTTACACTCTCATCACATTCCCTTTGACTGCAGCCACTTACGGACCCACCTATGCCTGTTTGACCTGATTGGTCAAGCAGACCTGACACTCACCCACTCACATTTGCTTTCATTGTTTTGTGTCTCCGCCTCCTTTCCTCCTCCCAGCCCCCCATCCATACATATGTTAATTTTGGTATATATATTCTGTGTTTTTTTTGTAGTAACTGTCATTTGCCCTGACGAAGATCCTGCTAGGATTGAAAGCTAGGCTGTATACGACTCTCATAATATATCAAACATCAACTTTAAACAAACAATAACAATTGGTTCAAACAAACTTTATATTTTCTGTATTCACTAGAATAAGAAATACAATTCCACATGGTCATAGATGTGTCTAATATGCCTTAACTAACTACAACTTGAAATCAAATGCTCAACTTACATGATTTTGGCATGGGCTCTCTTACTCAACACCATCGCAAGGTGCACCTCTCCTGAATGGTGTCAACAAAATGTGTTACGTGATTACAATACTGTGCAAATGACAAAAAAGTATGTGTAGGCCTATATGGATCAAGAATATTTATTCCGATTTGACAAATAATGTAAACCTGTTACTAGAAGCACTTTGAATTGTTAACAAATAGTAATGTTATTGTTTCCAAATTTGAACTGTGAAATGGATTCATGAACAATTGATAAAACATCCACGATGTTGATAAATTTCCAAAATAAAACGTTGCTGATTAAAATTTCTCCGCACAATTTTAACCACTCGATCATGACAACAACAAGTTGGCCAAATGTCGATAATGTTTCTCTTTTGTTACTACACAAATATCACATTTCTCGCCTTTTATATTACGTACTGACATTGGCACAACTGTGTAAATAAGTTTAATAAATAGCAGTTCTTAATTGCCATGATTTTCTCACCTTCTACAAGTGGAATATCATCGACGTATGAAGCCTCCCCGGAACACTGCTGTAGAGCAGTTCTATGGACGATGGGTCTACCCAGGGGGTCGGCATCGGGCTGGTCCTGGGGTGGTGGCTAGGGTGATAGGAGGTAAAGATCAATACTATATTGTGATTCCATCTAATAAGTAACGATGCTAATGGGGACAAAATCAGTTATAATAACAGTCCAATTTACATGCTGCTTTTGAAGGGCTAGAAATGTAAAACAAACTCGTAAACTGGTTATTACCGGGTTCCAACTGGCTTCATACCTGTTTTCTATTGGTTTCAACAGGTTTTTCAACTAGTATGTACTGGTAATGGGTTACTACTGGTTTCTTACTGGTACATACTGTTTTTGTTTTTTTACTGGTATCTTAAACTCGTTTACTTACTGGTCTCTTACTGGTCAGTCTTACTTGGTTCTTATTGGGTTCTCACTGGATTATTACTGGATTCCTACTGGTTCCAGTTGATTCCAGTATACCAATTTCCATATTGAAACCAGTTAGCCAACTGGTATCAACTGGTACCAGTTGGCAACTGGTTTCAACTGTTGTTTTTTTTTCGAGCTGGGTACCAGAAAATCATATCGTGGGAGGTAGAAAATACCCTCCTCCTTAAAATAAACTTTTCCTAGTTCCTGAGGAACATTGCATCCCCACTTTTCCCCCGACATTTTACTAATATATTAGTTCCGATTCATGACTTTCTATACCTGATAGACATGAGTGCTGATCGGACCGTCTGTGTTGTATGATGCCTCAAGACTTGGATCAGACAACTGACCCATGGCAAAAGAACCAGTCAAAGCCTGCAAAGAAAGAAGAAAAAACAACACCGTCATTAATTATTAACATTCAGTTTCGAAACAAACGTTATTATATCTGTGTGCAGACTTGGCCGCCAGTATTGTATGATTCCTCCAAACTCAGATCAGACAACTGACCGTGGGCAAAGGGGCTGGTCGAAGCCTATAACAAACATGTCCAGTGAAAAGAGATGGACATGATGGCTAAACCACAACACAATTAGACAATGTATAACACAGCAAGCTAAATATTTGTTTCGAATTCAACCTGCATCTCTAACTGATTCACACTAAATCAAATTTGGAACATCTAATACAATTGAAACTGTTTAACTGTCACCAAACTCACAATTATGTCATGACGTCCATTAGTTAGTTGGATCCAATGGATTGAAGCTACGAAAATTTAATTCACCATTTTTGTCGTCAAATAAACTTGACGTGAACGTCCCTTGGTTGCCAGTGAGGTTGACATCGGTGACGTTTGACCTGAGGACCTGATGGTTGTCATGAAGCTATATCGACTGACACTCCTAGATCATTGTATAATGTAAACTAGGAAGATTTCTGCCAATCGATGGACTAGATGAAATCTTGTTAATAGCCACTAGTACCGATTATTAGCTTACCTCCTGGTTGCCTGTGAGGTTAGACACCTTGACGTAGAACCTGAGGAGGCAGGTTGTCATGAGGCTCTGTCTGTACTCAGCTGACATTCCTAGCTTGTGGTCCGGACTGGGGAGGATTTCAGCAGAGACAGACTGGATGGCATCCTGAAGAAAACTCTGGTTCCATGACCTGTGATCATGTACCAAAACAAAGGATATTTACTTTGAATATATTAGTTGTTCTTTCATATTAGTTGTTCTTCAATTTAACGAATATATATGTTTTGTTTTGTTTCAATGTTGAAATGCCTATTGATCGTGACACAAGTAATCACTGTCATTTATCATTTATCATTCGCTACTCGGTTTTGGGATGAACAGGAGCCCCTCTGAACACCCGGTTTATGCCATTGATCTTGCGACCTTGGGTGCAGAGATCATTCATTATCCATTCGACCTCACGTTCAATGCAACGCATACTCACTGTCCAATCAGTGTGTTGCTCGTCTTGGTGGCTACTCTTGGATTGGCATCAATCCCTCCAAACGCAAGGCACATGTCACTGACCTTGTGACATACGGGGTCAAAGGCCACGCTGAAGCCACACGTTACGGCAGTAGAGCAGGCTTGATGGCGCTGAGCAACTTTCTGGCTGAAGATGTACTCGTTCTACATGACAATTCAGAGTATTCAGGTAGAAATATCATGGAAAGGGGGGAATTATGTATATGGGAGGAAGTTTAGTAAATACAAAATAATACACATGATTGTGCGAAAAGCTAAATACATGTTCTTTGCGTAAAACTATGTAATATTATCTTTAGAAGCAAAATCAAAACTCCAGAATATATTTTACGAACCTACTCAATATGCATAAAAAGTAGTATATGATATATATATTACATACATATTTGATATGTAATGTGTGACATATACAAACGTATAAACATATATGAACGAGATTATGTTTCAAACATAATAAAATAATCTCGGACAAAGACAGTGAACCTGGGTCGTGAACGGGATAAAGATCGACTGGATGATCTCTCCTGGCGCGACAACAGACTGGTTGGGTTGAGGGAAGAAATCTTTGTCGAGTGGTACGGTGCGTCGCTGGCCTGTCGAACAAAGCCAAAACATGGACACTGGTTTTTTAATTTCGTAGCATTTATTATTAATTTGGAATGAGCTTAGGAGTAAATTATTGTACATAACTTGCTATATTGTCATAAAAGTTTGAAGATTATGTCGTACTCCATGAATGTTCCGTTATAAATTGTTTGATCGATGTTCCCCGAATCAGCGATGAAATAATATATGGAACGCTGGTAGATACATTTCATAATTTGACAAAGTAAATAAAAATGCTTTACCTAATATAGTGGGAAACTTTAATGTATAATTAAGTGGTAAAGTAACTAGCGTTGTACTTTTTGTTTTTCATCACTATCCTCAGTCTTTATAAAGTCATGTTCAATAGTCAGTCAGCATCCATTGTTCTTCAGGCTTTGATTATCCCCATTCATTTAAAGGGATAGTTGAGTTTTGGTAGAGAGGGCGCTAGACTACTTATTTTTTTTGTGAGGTAATGAAAAACTGAGTGTAAAATTTGAAAGAGCATAATATTTAAATAATAAAATCATCTTTTTTTTGGATCAAAATCGGTTCACAGACGGCTGAAATATCCATAAATATAACAATTTGTAATAAAGCTGGGGCGCCAGGTTTATTGAACCAGCCGTTAAATTTGTTTTTAAAATGCTTCCTCTTTTCAAAAAGTTACAAAATAGGTATTTAAATAGTTGTTGGTTATTTCTCTATCTAATCACTATTTCAACAAAATATCACATACACAATATTTTATTCAAAATGGTTGAAACCGATGAGTGTTTAGAGAGCGTCCTCTTACGTTTTAACGGCTCTGTTTGAATGATAACATGATCTTTACTACGTCATTTGTAATTTTGTGTTCCTTTCTAGTTATAACAATTGTAATGTAATGATGCAGGTTTTGGTTACTAAAATTTAGTTTCACCAAAACTGTACTCTCCTTACCAGAACTCAACTATCCCTTTACATTGGCGTAACATCAAATCTATCATTTACATCATGCATGCTGCCCTGCATGTCTTGTCTCCATTCCAACAATTCCATGATATACATGTAGACTACATGACAATCTTTTATTCCCATTGATGAAGCTGATTGGCTGTTATTGCAGGCAGGGATTGGACGCTTTCTATAGTCACGTATATATTGCATTCTGGGGAGATTACAATATGCTGGCTCTGACTAAGGGGTTGTTCAAGGTCTTGGTTAAGAATAGATGTAATTCCTTCCTACCTCCCGCCTTGGTCAGAGTTACTGTTGTTCTTGTTGCCATGAGAACAGTACAGAGATCCAACGTGCCCATGGCCAATGCAATGCTCCCTCCAACTGTCTGCAGTTGTGACAATGTGATGGGCAACTCAATAAATATGATACTAAATTATTTAATTATTAAAAGCAATTTAAAAACATAAACTATTAATTTTCATCGTTGTTAGTATCACAATAATTATAATCATCATCATCATCATCATTATCGCCGTCACGATTTTAACAGCAGCAGTAGCATTATCATAACCACATTAAAGTATGATTAAGTAAAAAGAGGAGATGTTGTCCGAATGTCAGGCGCCTTTTGCCAGTATTGACCTTCTAGACCTCGTTGGGGTCTGCAGCCACTCCCCCCCCCCCCCCCCCCCCCCCCCACCACCACACGCACACACACATCGCGAGGCCTATTGAATTAGTAAGTAACCATATAAGATATTACATTATTGTGTATCTTAATACAATCAGAGCAAAACAATAACAAAACAACTTACAGCCATGTTGCGGACTTGCTGGCCTGAGAACCATTTAAAGATTTCCAGAAGAGCAGCAGCCGAGCGGGTCTGGTGTTCTAGATGGAGAGAAAAATGGCTTCTTTAAAAATAATGCAATTAAAACATAATTATCACATCTTTCACTTTAACTTTTAGTGGAGTAAGCTGTATCTTAAGAGGTTTAGTAATTAGCCCTACATTGGTGTTTTACATAGTGTGTTTGTGGTATTCTTCCAGCTTGCTGATCATAACTGCTGAGTGCTGTCCTATATGATCATCCAACGTCCAAATGATCTAGACCAGGGTTAAAGGTTAAGCAAAGGATATTCCCTTACCTGGACATCTATCCACGAGTCCCTTCAAGTATTCTTCCAGCTGGCTGATCGTGACTGCTGACCCAATGGTCACTCCGGTCTCGCAGGAAGTTATTTCACTCAATTCCTTGACCCCACGTCCAGGAGAAACAAGAAGAGTTTCTGCTCTGCCGTACTTTTCAATTCGACCTGTAGGGAGAGTGGGGTGAATGGAGTCATTAAAACTCACTCGGACAGTAGGCGTTAATAATAAAAACAAACAAACAGCTAGGCAAATAATTGACTAAAATAAATAAATAGATAGTAGGCCCGTAGTCAGGATTTTTCGAGGGTGGGCCGAGACCACTAGATAAGTCGTGTAAGCGGGGGGGGGGAGGGGGGGGGAGGGTGGTGTCGTCACCCAATCGTTGCCCCGAGACGGATAAATATTGGACCGAGACCGATAAAAGTGGACCTTTTTGATTGATTTTTTAATAATATTTTGTATTTATTTTATTATTTTTTTGTTGGGGGGGGTGGGGGGGGGGGGGGTGGGAGGGGTTACATACGCACCCAACGCAACATCTGGCTATGGGCCTGGATTGAAACACATTGGAAACATTGGAACACATTGGAACACATGTGTATTATTACAGATTCAAACCAGGAACATACGAATAATTCCGTTCTACCATCCAAGATATCATGCTTATCAATTTTGCATGTGGGTATTATAATACATAACCTATTACATTCAGCAAAGCATCAATATTCTGTAACATTGTTTTAATAGTGAGAGAAAATATAATGATACCGATATACAAATATCAATTAAATACGTACCGGTATTCCCAACAATCAGCTGTGCGGAAGGATTATCCGCCAAGAGTTGCAGCAGCTCTTCCAATGTTGCAGCAACAATCCACCTGTCGGTGCCTTTGACAAAGGTCTTGGTCTGATTGTACTCCTCAATGTTGACCTGCAGAGTCAAACCAATTAGTCAGAAATAACCAACATGTGATGTTCTTAATTGTATAAATCTGACTTCTATATGTATACGCAGGCTCAGATGGAACAACCATCGGACCATCCTTGCCATACCCACTTGTTTAATATTATGTGACCAAGTTTTCAATGCATATGATAGGCAGCACGAGCCCAACAAAAAGACGCGTTATTAATTTAGGCAACAATCCCCACAATAATCCCCCATCCCGCTCTTTCCGTTGGTGCCCAAACATTGGCCTCATCATATGCATCATGCACGTATTACTATAGCATCATCCACATTAAAATCAACCCGTTCCACATAATTATTTGATTCGAAATAGTACACGATAGCCATCATAAACCAGGTAAAAGTATATAGGAACATAAAGTATACATATCATTGTAAAGCGCTTAGAGATGAGTATCAATCATATTAGGCGCTATAAATAAAATCGAGTATATTATTTTTATTATTACATCTCACCGATAGATTTATGACATTATTCAATTTAAGGGAATTATCCTGCATGGATATTGCAGCAAATTATGATAATACGAATACAAATAAATTGATTATTACTACAGTCAAACCTGTGTGAAAAGTGGCCACTGCAGACAGTTTCCATAACACTGTGTGTTTTTTTACTGCAGGGAATTACTTTCGGTAGACTGCCATAGGTGACCACTACGACAGGTTTGGCAGTATATTTACAAAATGTGAGTGTGTGTACGTTTGTTTGTTGTATTGTTTTATTGTGTAATTGTTTGATTGTGTGACAGCGTGTGTGTGTGTGTGTGTCTGTGTGTGCGTGTGTGTGTGTGTGTGTGTGTGTGTGTGCTTTATTATGTTGTTGCGATCCAGAGGATCTCACCAATAGCTCAGGCGGAAAGATGGTGGAAAGTATCACTTTGAGTCTAAAAGTTCAAACACAAACACAGTCAATTATAAAAAAAAAAGTGGTTGAGATGAATTATATCAATTACAATTATTTTGAATTGAGTGGGGGTATAAACCACTGTCAACTAAGACAAAATAAATTTTATTTTTAAATAACACAATGAAGAAAGTCTCCATGTCTATCGTGATCTGTAAATTGTCTATTTTTATATTCGTCTTATTCCGACAAATTAAATTATGATATACTATATTTTAATTATGATCTTGTCACACGAATGGTATGCAAAATTTTCATTGTTAATATTACATAACTGCATGACTAGAGAAGTATTCTCTACCTGTATTGCAAACTATACATGTACAAAAAAATGTACATTTCCATTTGGCGCTCATGTTTGTTACTATTAATAATGAGTGTATTCCACATTGTAAATATAAAAGATTATAATTTTGTATTATATCAAATTATTATTAATATTTATTATATATTCTTAGATCAATTAATAGGCATTACTTTCCTGCGCAATTAAACATGTCAGGTTGAAAGGTTCACGGTGTGTGAATATCACATATTGATTAGTATTAGCAGAACTTTGATGAATTGAACTCAAATGCAACTTGACGTAGCGATCAAATATTTTACTTACCAGATTGTTATCTTGTTCCTGAGATGGGCAAGAGCCCCCAGTCACCTGACAACAGTTTTCCTGCAAAAAAAAAATTTAAAAAATACAACAAAAAAAAATAGCAACACTGTGGAGGTGTTGTGGCACGATTGCATATTAAGCTCTTGGCTTCAAACCACGCGAGCCGAGTTCGAATCCTATCGATGCCCCAGTATTTGTGTCCTTCACCAAGGCACTTTATCCACATTGCTGCTCCCTATCTGATCACGTGTAATAAATGGCCCGATAAATGGGCACTCGGCTGGAATGACATATGACATATCCCGTAGAGTCACTTCATATTGGCCTTGTATACACACGTGACGTGAACACCCCTTTAGAAAATTTGCACATCGAATTCACAGTCAGTCTAGTACCTAATCTCTTGCTGATAGGGTTTTATAATCCTCTTAGTAGATAAGGCCATACCAGGGTCCCTGTATGGCTTCAGGGCAGGGGGATTACAAGCACACGAGCATCATTGTGTTAGAGAAAACAGGCGTTGATTTATTGCACCTGTCACATCGCTCTTTATACCATGCATGGACCCTACTTGTCAATGCAGCTCAGTTCATTTTGTTAGAAAATAGGTCATGTTTTTTTTAAATCTATGTTTTCTCTTGAAATAAAGTTAATAATGTTCTTATTGTGTAACTTTCTAACATCTTTTTTGGGGGTATTAATCATAATCAAATTCTCTCCAGTCTCCATACTCAAACGACCTACAAAAAATAAAATATGTAAACTGGGCTCCTACAGAAACTTATCACTTTTTCAGAGCGACGCTCACTAAAATCCAGAGCATCAAATTGAACTATATTTAGACACTGATAAGCTATCATTCTCCTTATGAAGCATATATCCTAAATTTGTTTTTACTTAAAATTAGAAAAATGCGATATAATTACGACAGGTCAATTTTCAAAAATCACACAAACTGCTCGCTGCAACCTCCACGAAAGGCGGTCTTTTCAGAACTTTCAATATCTATTTGTAACCACTAGAATGGCTATTGTCCGTGCCGAGCTCTGTGCCTGGAAGGCGAACACTTTCTGTGATTGTTGACCTCTTGCGATTTCACCTTATTTTATTCTTTGTTGACTAAAGCAAACATAATTTGTTTTAATGTTTAATAATTACAAGGATTTTGTCAATGTTTTCCTTGATTCATTTGTTTGTTTTGGGGGGTTCATTTTCTTATTTACTGTTGCATATTTACTTGTTCTTGTTTCACTTTATAATTCTTTTCTTATTTAATTGCAAAATGTTGCTTTGATTTGTCCCCCACTTCAAAATCTAGTTTTATATTCATCATTCTTAAGAATTATTTTACTAAACTTTTATAACAGGTTGTTTATTTGTTGAAAATGTTTTGACATGCTTGATTAAATCCAATACATTTGTTTTGATATTTTAGTTGTTTCCCATCAAATGAAAAGAGGGGATGTGCATGCATCGTCTCTCTTCATTCATGACAGATCAATGGGATGTCTCCTTGATGCCTTGTCCTTTTATACTATTATTTCATGTCGATTTGTCCTCATCTTACGTGTTGCATCACGAATAACTGTTTCTGATTAACATTTCCTCTGCTCTGCCTCATCATCTTCATGTTCGCAGGCTCAGTGTCCAACATCTAAACTAAAGGTTCATAAAATCAGAACAAATTGATTTTTTTATAAGAAAAATAACAAAGGCGATCTAAACTTTGACTTTGTGAACAAAGTACAAACCAAAAACCCATCTCATTCTCAAGTTTTCTAAACCATATTTTGAAGAATTATACACAACTTGTTTGCAAGTCAGCGTGACTGACACACTTCAAAAGTCAAAATTCATGACGCAAACTTGCGACACAAATCTATACTTAAGTTGCGTAGCATGGCAACGCCAAAAAAGGAAGACATTATTTGTGTTTAATTATAGTTAAAAATCCCTTTACTTTTTCTGCATACGATTTATCAAAAAATTATTATCAGGGACAAGAAAATTAAATATTTAAGCCCTAAGCATTTCTTATTATCCAGTAAATGCGTAATATTCCAGTCTAAAGGAAAAGCTACACTTTATTGAACGAAGAAGAAGAAGCAATAGCCGACAAATTCACATTCGTATGACAGTGGAGTTAACCGACACAATAATGTACGTACGGGACTGGGATTTTTGAGACGTTGATCATGTCAAAACCGAAACTATTATCAAGTTTTAGCCCCTAAAATTGTATTATTTGCCATGTTCATACATTGGAAAATAGTTTGATTACAATTTTAATACGTACCCTGATGTCTTAGTCCTACAAAATATTCACAAACTAAAAAAATACTGATATTGACTCGATAATATTCTGTAAAATCACATTTTTTACACATGTTGGTCCGGAATTTACCATAACTTCTTGGACATTAGGTAATAATTGTACTTTATTTGAGGTTATTTTTTACATTATTTTACATTAGAGCTTTGAAACATAGTTTAAGATATTATTTCTATGATTACCAATTAATTAAATTGCGTCAAAGACCCTCGATTTGCGGACAATTTTGTAAACTATGTTCGCATTTTCCGCCATATAACATAAACACCCCTACTAAAGAAATGTAGTTGCCCATAGGTCCGATGCCAAACGTTTAAACCGAGCGGTCCTCGCAAAGCCAGCTCGATCACGCACGTATGGCAAGCCGTTTTAACATTTATTCCTATTTCTTGATATCAAGAATTCAATTCTTGATATCAAGAATTCGACTTCTTGATATCAAGAATTCATTTCTTGATATCAAGAATTCAATTCTTGATATCAAGAATTACCATTGCTTTACAACAGAAAATTATTTCTTGATATCAAGAATTCATTTCTTGATATCAAGAAATCAATTCTTGATATCAAGAATTCATTTCTTGTTATCAAGAATTCAATTCTTGATATCAAGAATTCATTTCTTGATATCAAGAATTCGAATTCTTGATATCAAGAATTCGAATTCTTGATATCAAGAAATCATTTTCTGTTGTTAACCAATGGTAAATCTTGATATCAAGAATTCGAATTCTTGATATCAAGAATTCGATTTCTTGATATCAAGAATTCATTTCTTGATATCAAGAATTCGATTTCTTGATATCAAGAATTCATTTCTTGATATCAAGAATTCGAATTCTTGATATCAAGAATTCGATTTCTTGATATCAAGAATTCATTTCTTGATATCAAGAATTTATTTTTTGATATCAAGAATTCGATTTCTTGATATCAAGAAATCAATTTTTGATATCAAGAATTCATTTGGATATCGAACGCAAACTTTGAGCAGGAATACAATTTGATTTCGAACGCAAACTTTGAGCAGGAATACAATTTGATTTCGAACGCAAACTTTGAGCAGGAATACAATTTGATTTCGAACGCAAACTTTGAGCAGGAATACATTCTGATTTGGAACGCAAAAGTATTGTACGAATTCATCCTGAACGGTGCGGTGTCTAGTCTAGATTCAGGACGTGCTTTATGAACACACACCATAGAGCTGTATGGGAAAGAGCTCTATGACACACCAAGGAGGTATAGTACCTCCTTGGACACACACACACACGTGTACACACCACGCTATACGACTCTCACTAGAGCCAAAGTATACAAAACTGCGAGTATCTGAGCCCATATATCGGCCACGTGCGTTTATTTCGTGATATGCTGCCAATAAACGTGCACAAACCTGTTGTAATGATTCTCCCTTGTGCAATAAATATGTCCATGTGTTTTTCTGAATGATCAATTGTAAAATATTACTTGTATTTTAGTTGAAATAGTAACCTCAGATGTGATGTTTTAAAAGCAAAATAACTTCTAAAAAGACTTACAAAATACGCATTGTAAATGCACAATTTGGCAACATATCACAAATTCATTAGTTCCGCATGAATTCTTGATATGTTGCCAATTTATCATTTTTACAATGCGTGTTTTGTAAGTCAATTTAGATGTCTTTTTGCTGAAAATGATCAGATCGGACAGTATTATTTTAACTGACGTGATCAAAAATATTTTGAAATAAATTGCGCAGTAAAAACGTGAATATATTATTACACACGGGGTAATCTTTGCTACAGGTTTGCGCATTGTCTATTGGCAACATATCACGAAATGATTTCTTGATATGTTGCCGTTTTACGTTTTTGAAAGACGCGTGTTTTATAACAAGTAATAAAACTGGAAAATCACATCCAACATTTTCAATGTAACATTAATCAATGGTCTAAAAAACATATGTTTAAACAGTATGAAATGAAAATATTCTACAAGGAATATCACAGAGACAGTAAATGCACTGCAAACTGGCAACATGAATTCTTGCATTAGTTGAATTTTCGCGATACATTGACTTTCGACACCGCACCACTCAGGCAGGATTCATTCGTGCACAACTTTTGCGTTCGAAATCGAATCACAATGAATTTAGCACAACTTTTGAGCACGAAATCAGAATGAATTTCTGCATTACTTTTGCGTTTGAAATCAACTGGGAATTTTTGCATTACTTTTGCGCTCGATATCCAAATAATTCTTGCAATAGTCCTGCGCTCAAAATACAAAGATATCATGAATTGAATTCTTGATATCAATAATTCTATTTGCTGATATCAATAATTGAATTCTTGATATCAAAAACTGAATTCTTGATATCAAGAATTGAATTTTTGATATCAAGAACTGAATTCTTGATATCAAAAACTGAATTCTTGATATCAAAAATTGAATTCTTGATATCAAGAAATGATTTCCTGTTGTTAACCAATGGCAATTCTTGATATCAAGAATTGAATTCTTGATATCAAGAAATGCATTCTTGATATCAAGAATTGAATTCTTGATATCAAAAAATAGAATTCTTGATATCAAGAATTGAATTCTTGATATCAAGAAATAAGAATAAATGTTAAAACGGCTTGCCATACGCACGTGGCGCGCAGAGATCAAATTCGATCGATTTTTGTAAAGAATTGGGCCTTACTAATGTATTTTCCGGTCTTCAAATTTGATAAAATATACGACAACCAATACATTTTCGGAATAAGCAGAGTTGAACGGTTCTTTTTTGTTTAATGATAACATGCTTTTTACTTAGTCGTTTGTAATTTTGGATTCCTTTCGAGCATGGTGGAGTTTGAACTAGGCCTATAAAGGCTATATTAGTTTGTAATGTAATGGTGCAGGTTTTGGTTACTAAAATTCAGTTTGACCCAAACTGAACTCTTGAGCTGTACTCAACTATTGTAATCCCTTTAGCGTGAAACTTTCACAGTTTGGCATAATAGTCTTAGCGTGAAATGAATACAAATTTTGTATTATGTGTGCTCATAATTCGCGTTGATTATTGAGATGTTCCTGTCGGCCTCTAATATAAAACAACGACAACAACATCCTTGAGCGTTCTCAATCCCTCAACTATACCCACTCGGGTTTCACAGACCTCGCCTCATCAAATTGGAGAAATTGGCACACTGGTGAAAATTCCCCATTACAACTAAACCAACAACAGCAGCCTAGCCACGCATGGAGAACGATCAAGTCCCTTATCAGCTTATAGTTCTGGCCTACTCGGGTTTACCACATTTCTGCTCATCAAATTGGAGAAATTGGCCCACTGGTGAAAATTCCCCATTACAACTAAACCAACAACAGCAGCCTAGCCACGCATGAAGAACGATCGCATCCCTTATCAGCTTAGTTCTGGCCTACTCGGGTTTACCACATTTCTGCTCATCAAATTGGAGAAATTGGCTCACTGGTGAAAATTCCCCATTACAACTAAACCAACAACAGCAACCTAGCCACGCATGAAGACCTAGTGGCTTCAGTGTGTGGTCAGATTAGTTAACCTAATCTGATCAACAACAATGAAGGGGTTCTTGGCTGGGTCTCTTATCAGTTATAATCCCCTCGAGGGCCTCAATATACAGTCTTATCAGAGAATGGGGAGAGACTCTGCTATTTTTCAAGACTGTGAATTTTATATGCTAACACCCTACTAAACTGTACTTTACTAGGGAAGAGCTCTAATGGGATGTTTGCGTGACCGAAATTTCGCCAAAAAAGGGGGTTCATTTACGAGTGAACTCGCGAAAAAAAAAATCGCGGAACTTGAAAAAGGGTATGAATTTCATAATAATATGTAGGCGGATTTTTTTTAATAAAAAGGGGACAAATTTCTTTAAAATCGGGTCTTGTTTTGTAAAGGGCCACACATTAAATTTTATCTGTGTACTTGAATTCTTTAAAAAGGGTTACTTTGGTTAATGTCTGCTCGAAATACATACAAATACGGTCATTTGTAATGCAAATTTGTACCCGTTTTTGTATTAAAAGGGGGTATAATTTGCTGAAAATGTACACGAAACGCAGCAAATAGGAAGTTATTTTACACCTCCAGAACGATCATGTGTCCTACCTTTGAATACAAAGTGACACCGCTGGGTAATGACATGAATGCGGGTGTGTAGCATAAGTGAACTGTATAGTGGCACGTACTGGAATGCACCCCAGGGAGTTGAGAGAATACAAAATAGGTGCTGGATTGATTGTCGGGTTTGTATCCGAAGACGGAGGTAAACAAATTATATCTCCTTCTGGGAGAACAGTGTAAGGCTAATCTGGATAATCGCAACTTGTTAAATATCAAAAGATTTAAGAACTTTTTCCCAAAAAATTACAATTAATTCCACATCTTAAACTTTAGGTCCATCGCGCACAAAACGATCTGAGCCGACCCGACGAACGACCGAGTATCCGATCTATACAACATGTCTCAAATTCGCACTTCTTGTTTTAGTTCAGATACGCAGTTGTTCATCGGATGGGAATCGGGTCTTGTAGTGTGGTAGGATCTATTACAAACGCGCAAAACTGGACTGATATATAAATCAAATGGCAACATATTGTTCTTTACAATAAGAATAAACAAGTTATTGAATCAGGAAAGGCTTTTGTATTCTTAGTTCTTAATTTCTACTTTAAAACCCACCCCGCAGAATGTCTTGAAGCCATCAATGATGGATCTGTATCCTGTGCAGCGACACAGGTTGCCTTCCAGGTAGCGGAGAATCTGTTGGATGTCTGGCTTGGGGTTGTTCCTGAGCAGTGAATACATGGACATGACCATCCCTGGACTACAGAAACCACACTGGGAACCATGGCTCTTGGCTAAACGCTCCTACGAACATTAACAAAATGTATCCTAATTTAAACAATTAATTTGACCAAATCATATGTATAGTTCTTAAACCCCGAGCGGCGATACAGGAAAACACTCAAAGTATAAATTGTTCTGGTAAAATTGGAGTCATAGATTATAGACAAAATGTCACTGGCGGTAAGATACTCTTGAGTACAATCACACCGTTCATAATCTTCTACAGACTTATAAGCAGATGGTCCTGATTTGAGCCTTTGAGTATCAAGAACAGCTGACGTGTATAAACAAATTAGTAGTATGTCCACGTTGTGGCAATGCAACCGTGAAATGGGTTAACATATTAATGTTGCTACCAGTAGTCTACATTGTTAAAGATTGTTCAATCCGTAACAGTTGGGGGCCCGTCCGGGATGTGAATGAATCAGAATATTAGCAGGATTATATTAGTGGCTATATAAATCTTTCTTAGATCAGCGATACAATATTTACTATGGATAATAATAACAATATACTGTTAAAACAATACCTGTACAGCATGCAGTCTCGTTCTGGTGCTACCGATCCCCTCCACAGTCGTCACTGCTTTACCATGGAGCAGGCACACCGGCATCAGGCAAGCTACCACACACTTGTGACTTTGAACATAAACATCATAATGCAATTAGAACCACATAATTATTGGGCCGTATGCATAAAAACAAGCAATTGCTTGTGCTAGCCTTTTGCTTGAATCGGTATGCATAAAAACAAGCAATTGCTTGCAAGCAAAAGCATTTGCTTACAAGCACAAGCAATTGCTTACTGCTCGTAAGCAATTGCTTACCAAACAAGCAATTGCTTGAAACCGTATGCATAAAACGAACCTTTTACTTGTCTTGATAAGCAATTGCTTGCGTTTGTTCAAGCACATCCAGACCAGCTTGAGCTCTTGCTTACTCAGGGCATTCGCGTTTAAGGATCAAATTTTCATACCTTTTCGGGATGATTACGAGCTCCTTATTTCAGATGTTATGTTGTGACTTCATATTTAATACAATTTCTGATATTTTAGACTTTTTACGGCAATTTTCGTCCATCGATCTGCACAGAAACCCCCCCAATGATCTGTGCTGTTTCCCCCCTATTTGCGTAAGCAAAAATACTGCTGCCAGGTCGGGCACGAAGCATTGTTGTCCTGCAGTGCGATGTTCGCACAACCGTAACGATCCTTTGTCCAACACGTAAGCAATTGCTTAGGCAGTGCAAGCAAAAGGTTTGAGCACAAGCAAAAGCTTGTGCATATGTATTCAAGCAATTGCTTGAACTTGATCTTTTGCTTGCCAAGCTCTTGCTTGTGCTTAAAGCAATTGCTTATAAGCAATTGCTTGTTTTTATGCATACGGCCCATTATGTGTGACAGCAGAGTCGAAACATGACAATGGGCCGTATGCATAAAAAGAAGCAATTGCTTGTGCTAGCCTTTTGCTTGAATCGGTATGCATGAAAACAAGCAATTGCTTGCAAGCAAAAGCATTTGCTTACAAGCACAAGCAATTGCTTACTGCTCTTAAGCAATTGCTTACCAAACAAGCAATTGCTTAAAACCGTATGCAGAAAACGAACCTTTTACTTGTCTTGATGAGCAATTGCTTGCGTTTGTTCAAGCACCTCCAGACCAGCTTGGGCTCTTGCTTACTCAGGGCATTCGCGTTTAAGGATCAAATTTTCATACCGTTTCAGAATGATTACGAGCTCCTTATTCCAGAGGTTATGTTGTGATTTCATATTTAATCAAATTTCTGTTATTTTAGACTTTTTACGGCAATTTTCGTCCATCGATCTGCACAGAAACCCCCCTAATGCTCTGTGCTGTTTCCCCCTATTTGCGTAAGCAAAAATACTGCTGCCAGATCGGGCACGAAGCGTTGTTGTCCTGCAGTGCGATGTTCGCACAACCGTAACGATCCTTTGTCCAACACGTAAGCAATTGCTTAGGCAGTGCAAGCAAAATGTTTCAGCACAAGCAAAAGCTTGTGCATATGAATTCAAGCAATTGCTTGAACTTGATCTTTTGCTTGACAAGCTCTTGCTTGTGCTTTAAGCAATTGCTTATAAGCAATTGCTACTTTTTATGCATACGGCCCAATGTGAATTTATTTATTTTCTACTTATTCGTTGTTTCCATCTTCATTGTATTATTCCTCCTCCTCCTCCTCCTCCTCCTCCTCCTTCTTCTTCTTCTTCTTCTTCTTCTTCTTCTTCTTCTTCTTCTTCTTCTTCTTCTTCTTCTTCTTCTTCTTCTTCTTCTTCTTCTTCTTCTTCTTCTTCTTCTTCTTCTTCTTCTTCTTCTTCTTCTTCTTCTTCTTCTTCTTCTTCTTCTTCTTCTTCTTCTTCTTCTTCTTCTTCTTCTTCTTCTTCTTCTTCTTCTTCTTCTTCTTCTTCTTCTTCTTCTTCTTCTTCTTCTTCTTCTTCTATATCACATCAACCCGGATATTTTTTCGTGACACTGCGGCTGGTGTAAGGATACACTAGGTACGATTGAACATTTATTTATTAAATGCCCGGCCGTACAACCAGTCCTTAATCTTCTATCCATATTATTGAATCGTCAGTTACTATTGACTTTTGATTTATACTGCTCCCTTGTCCCGTGCGCAGGGGGTCGTAGCAGGGAGGCAGTGCGCCTAGCCAATTGTTGTATCATTAGTTGCAAGTGTGTCATATATACTTTGTTTCGTACGAATACTTTTTCCAATCCTGTTATTGTTTGGCAACATCGGTTAAAAAGCAGAATTTTGTATGAATTTCATTATTATCATTTGTGTCACAATATTGATGCTTTTCTAAAAACGTGGTCACACAATAATACTCTGTTCCTTTTCGATGAATGCTCATTGATTTGGATGTTTTAGTCTTGCATCTTTCTTATGTAGGTGTGTTTGTTATTACAATGTATGGATTTTATATTGCTTGCCTTATTAACAATGTTTATTATTGTATAATCATTGTATACAAACATTATCGTTGTATTATGTACTATTCTTTTTATTGTAAACCTCTGACTTTGATTTATAGTTTGTAAATAAAGATATCCTTTTGAAAAGTCAAAAAAGTCTTCTTCTTCTTCTTCTTCTTCTTCTTCTTCTTCTTCTTCTTCTTCTTCTTCTTCTTCTTCTTCTTCTTCTTCTTCTTCTTCTTCTTCTTCTTCTTCTTCTTCTTCTTCTTCTTCTTCTTCTTCTTCTTCTTCTTCTTCTTCTTCTTCTTCTTCTTCTTCTTCTTCTTCTTCTTCTTCTTCTTCTTCTTCTTCTTCTTCTTCTTCTTTCTTCTTCTTCTTCTTCTTCTGATGAGGTAGGTCGTGTATTTTTTAGGCTCCGGATTTGTTCTTTTTTGTGGGTGTTTTTGACCTTCGTGGTCCTTGATTTTTTATAGGTTGTATCTTTTTGATGCACTGATTACTTTAGACCAGTCCTCGCTTTGTCAGGTTTATTAATTTTTCCGTATTTTGAGGTGTTTTTTTTTTTTGGTTGTGTGTTGCTTTTCGTATTGGCTGTGCTGTATGGCCGGCCGATCGGATCGCCATGTACAGGGCCAGGCACAAGGCCCTATTGGTAACCCTACTATTGTAGGTGTTGAACAGTTTAAACTCGTAACGAGGGACAATGGGGTTTCTTTTAGCGCCATTAACAATGTCTCGATTCAAACGTACATTGATGCGTTCGTACAGAACATTCCACCTGAGCATATTGTCTCTGCTTCTCGAATCTCGAACGGTCGCATTGCTATCTATCTTAAGATAGATAGATAGATAGATATAATGGTTTTATTTCAATAAAAAAACATTCAAAAGTTACAAGCATTGCTACATACAACGGCAGCCCAAAGGCTGAAATGTTGATGTTTACATAGAAATCAATACATTTAAATACAAATTAAAATGATATTCATTCATAACATTTAAATTCACATGAGGTACAGTAGAACAAAATATTTCATCAAAACAAAAGTATAAACTTTTAAAAATGTGGCACATTTTTGTATAATTAACAAAGAAGATGCATGCGTAACTGTAGTTTGATTTGATTTGAAGCAAAGTGCATATACCTGGGAAGTAAAAATTTCATTGGCTATTTAAAAGATCAATGAAATATGGTATTGCACTATTCCTAAATCTGTTTGTTTTACATTTATATTGATTGAACTTTGGTATATATCTCAAAGAAATATTTACATTTTTTTGTTTGGGTAACCAATCTTACAATGTCGGGGTATTAGAAGTGATTTAGCAATTCAATACAAAGTATTTTGCTCTTCTAGTTTCAGTGCGTTCAAGCTTACATTCAATAATTGATTTTCATAACTAATATAATCCTTGAATTATTCGAATATCCAAACGCTCTTTTGAACGGTCTTAAACTGGTACTTGTACAAGTCATGCAATTCAAACACTGGCCTACTTACACAATATTCTAGTATAGGGCGATATATCCAATGTAAATTGTATAAGATCAACAATAGGTAATTTATATTTCTTAACCATTCTGAACATATATAATTTTTTATTGCACTTCTTTAATATCTCATTGACATGGTCATCCCACTTTAAGTTAGATTGAATATACACCCCAAGAATTTTAACTGTTTGAACATTTGGGAGAGGCGATTCACCGATATACAAAGTGTCAAATGGAGGAGGAGTTTTCATGAAGGTAACTGACATTGTTATACATTTAAGTGGGTTCAATTTCATATGATTATTATCTGACCAGTCCATTAATTGAGTCAAAATATTTTGCATATACACTGGATCTTGAGATACTCGATTTTCTAACAAGGTGAGATCATCAACGTACTTAAAGTATGGTAATAGTATATTTTGGCAAGCATCATTAAACATTATTAAAAACAAAATTGGGCCCAACTTCGTACCCTGAGGTACCCCAAAATGGGTATTTTTACATTCAGACAAAAAACCTTGATATTTGACACATTGCGATCTTTGTTCTAAAAAACTTATTATCCAATCAATTAAAAATGGCCTTACATTGAGTTCAATTAATTTTTTAACTAAAATATTGTGATCTAATCTATCGAAGGCTTTCGAAAAATCTGTGCACACAATGGTTGAAATCGATTTTGATCTTTCACAGTTTTTATACATTTCATGTAACAATTTTATCAAATAGTGAGAAGTCGATAAACCAGGTCTATTTCCATATTGATGAGGGTCAATGTATTTCGAAATGTCATCCAGAAGCCATTGAGTAATAAATGATTCAGCAATTTTAGCGAATTGGCTTGTTAAGCATATCGGACGAAGCTGGTCTAATTTTGGCGGTTGACATTTCGGAATGGGAATAATTTGGCCCCTTTTCCACTGCCAAGGAACTATGCCCTGTTGAAAAGATGCATTAAGAATATCAGCAAGAGGTTGGCATAATTCACAAGCGAATTCACGAACAACGCGTGGAGGTAAGTCATCGGATAATCCTGCTTTATTACATTTTATTTTGCGTAATTTTAAATAGACTTCATGAGGTTGGACTCGCGGACATACAGATAGTGACGGTAAGTATGCTGGTAAACAACACCTGTCAAGGGGCGGAAGGTCTGATGCTACTGAGATGAAGTGCTCGTTGATTGCGTCTGCCGTTTTCTGTCGATGTTCAGGATCATCGGGTTCGACGTTTGGGACAGCAATACATGGTGAATTAACATCTTTTTTTGTTATGAATTTTATTTGCTTGTACCAAGCTGCTGGGTTTGTTAACTTTAAATGTGAGACTCTTATATTATAATAGAACCTTTTAGCAGATATTATCATCCGATCAACTTTGTTCCGTAGACGGCGCCACTTAGTTTTATCATTTGCTATAAAAGCATTTTCCCTTTTATCAAAAACATCTTTTACTTCAGGTGTCATCCAAGGTTTATCATTTTTACATATTTTAACTTCTTTAACAGGTAAACACTTATCCAGTTCAGTCCTGGTAGTATCAATAAAAAGACTACACTTTTCTGAAGGGTCTGAAATTTGTGACAGTTCATTCCATGAATGACATGTGATCCATTGACCAAATGAACGCAAACCACTGTCTGGAAGAGGGCGAACAAACTTTTTCTTAATTTCATTTTTCTCTCTAAATATACATTTTAATGGAATTAGCAATACACAATTATGGTCACTCCTACCAAGAGGCGACATCAATATTACAGGTGAATAAAATCTACTGCAATTAGTAATAATCTTATCAAGAATATTATTCTCTCTTGTGGGTAAGTGTATAACTTGATGGAAGCCATCATTGTTTAAAATTGGTTGAATATTTAAATCATTCATATCCCCCACCACAAAGATACCGGCATCTGGATGTTCCATGAGTACATAATCAATAACTGAGGTAATATGATCAATATATTCATTTTGATACTGACATCGTGGTGGGAAGTATAATACACACATAACAATACATGATATTTCACGTGGTAATAATTTCGGTCTCATAATAACCCATATTGCTTCAACTTCAACAGGTACTTGTACAGGTAAAGACAAATAATGAGGATTAAAACAATCTCTAACATATAACGCAACACCTCCACCCCTTCTTCCTATTCTAGATTTAGAAAAAAGAGCAAAACCGTTTATACTGAGTGATTCAGATGGAGTATTTTCGTCAGTCCATGTCTCAGTTAAAGCAATCAAATCAACGTTTTTATTGTTAGCCACAACATCAATCTCATCAAGTTTATTATTAATTGATCGGACATTAGTTAAAAGAATACGTGGTATATCAAATTGTATGTTGTTGGTTTTTTGCAATATAATTGGTTTTAAATTGATTATACATACATATCGTTTTTCATTGTTCCTTTCTTTTCTTGTTCTAATCAAAGTAAATATTGGTGAGTTAGCAACATCCTTAGTTGCATATATGGTATGTTGATGCTGAAAAATCCTTGATCTGGCATTGCCTTTGCTTCCGCGATGAGTTTTACGCTTTTTGGGGATCCCCAGCTCGTGGATTCGCTGCCAAATTGCATAGCTGAGTTTGAAGCCATGACGTGGATCGTGACGTGCGGCACTTCTGCTGTGATATGAGGTCCCTGGGGTGGGACTTCTGCTGCGATGTGAGGTCCCTGGGGTAGGACTTCTGCTGCGATGTGAGGTCCGTGGGGTGGGTCCTGGGTTGGGTTCAATATCTCCATAGATGGTGAGGGATATCTGGAAAGTTTGAGATGCGTTGGCACAGTACCTGATACGTACTCCCAGATATTTCAGGTGTTTGATCCTACTCTTCACTGGTGTGGGTGGTGTATAGCTGTGATGTGTATACGTACATGGAAATGCACTTTCCCTTTTGTTCCATTCATGACGAGTTGCACATAATAGAACAGTCAGAATAAGAATGAAGTGGGTCCAAGTTAAAGCCATAGATTAGAGCTGGCATTGAGCTGCTGAATGAAGTACTTTCTATAGATGAAAGTTCCAAGTCCTATTCATAACGAGTGCACAAACTTGGCACAGGCTGTATGTAGTGAAGTCACTGTATGTCACCGAATAGGGCACTTTCAATAGATGAATGCTCATTGTTCCGTACATTGCAATGTACTGCACAAACTTGCACTAGTAGTATGTATGTAGTAGAGTCAATATGGTGACCGTGCACTTTACACAGGCAAACAAATCAAATACTTGATATCAAAAGTTCTCAACAATAACTGTATAAAATTCAATCAAAATTGTCCAGCAGGTACTTACAGGCGGCAATTACAGCATAACAACAAATAATTGCGATATCACAATCCAAGAACCGATATATGAGGTAACTTTTGGAGAGCTCAGGTGGGGCAACCGCAATCGGTGCACACACACAATACGTGATGTCAGTGGTGCGTGCTGTGAATCGTGGATTGAATTACGAGGGGGCTTTCATCGAATTAACCCCTCTCGTACGCCCCACCACTAAGCTCATTTTGTCTAATGTGTACCCAGAGATACCGAATTCTGTCTTAGTTGAGAATATAGGTTCGTTTTGTAAGGTTGTCTCTCAATGTAGGCCCATTCCACTAGGGTTGAAGAATAAGAAGCTCACACATGTAATGAGCTTCCGGAGACAAGTTCAAGTGCTCATGAATCCAAATGTTACCCCTCCCGACCATATTAATTTTACCCACTCGGGTACTAATTATCGTGTGTTTGTGTCTACGGAGTCTGCACGGTGCTTTAATTGTGGGGAATTTGGACATATTTCGCGCTCATGCAAAAAGCCGAAATCTCAAGCCAACATTGCCCCACCCCCTACGACTTTGAACAAACCTACTACTTCGACAGACGACCGACCCCCCCTCGGGCCGACCCCCGCTACTGGAGTGAAGCACACTGCCCCTCCCCCGCCTCCCCTTGTTGGGATGACTGCTAGTTTAGCTCGTGACGCGCCCCCTCCTGTTGAGGTGCCCCAATCCGGCCCTTCGCGTCCCACCTCCCCCCAGCCTTCTTGCTCCTCGCTGAACCCACCACCCTCTGTAGCTTCATCAGCCCTTCCACCCAGTCCATCGGGGGTTAAGGGTCCCCAGATTGATGCTGTACGTGAGGGTGATGGGGGTCCCTCCCCATCTCATAAACTTGGCTCCCCCAAACCCACTCCCCCCTTGTGGAGTGAACCTCCCTTGCCCAGGAGGTCCTTTTCGGATGTTGTCTCCAAGCGGAAACAGACTGCAGCCACACCTGCAGAAGAGATTTCTAATACCCTTACACCACTCAAGACCCCATCCCCTCAGAGGAAAATGCAGAAGAAGTCTCTTACCCCTTTGGTGAACAAGTCCCCTACGCTTACACAGGCCCTCGACACCCCAACTCCTGAACCCCCCTCCACCCCATTGTCCTCGACCGAGGACCCCGCCGCAGACTTGACAGACACTGACTCTATGACCTGGGAGGATACCCAGTCCCAGACTGATGAAGAGTCGATACATGAAGAGACTCTCCCCCTCACACCAGGCCCCCTGTCGTCTTCTGAAATTATTAAGTTTTTAGCTTCGGTTAAAGGCAGGAAAAAACCAACTCAAATAGCTCGCAAATACACTTCCAATATTCCTGGTTTAGTGAAACAATTGAAGCCCTTGAAGAATAGTCCGCTATTTAAGAAAAGCATGCAACAGAGGATTTATAAATTAGTTAACACGCTAGACGTGTAGTCTAGCTTGTTTTGGTTTTGTGATTGTTGTTTTTGTTTTTTTTTGTTTTTTACGTATGGCTCTGTTTATGGTTGGTTGTTTTTCTTTTGTGATGGCTTTGTCACTGCTGACCCTCAATACGGGTGGGTGCTCGGCGATTTCGCAAAATGCGTCTTTTAAAGTTTTTGTTGATCATTTGACCTCTAACCCAGATATAGTCTTTTTGCAAGAGACTTATCAGCTAAATGAAAATAGCTCTTGTTGGAGGGAATGGTCTTATGTTCCTTTTTGTTCGCCAAGCTCCTCTCGTGGGTCAGGGGTCACAACGTTATTGAATAGCTCAAAAATAGAGTGTTTGTCTTCACTTTCTGTTTGTGATGGGTATATTTTATATCATAAAATTTGTTTCAATAGGGCCATATATCACATTTATAATACCCTCATCCCCCATGATGATCGGCTGGCTTTACGTACCATAACAGCCCTTCATGATCATGTTTCTAGCTGTAATGATGGCACTATTGTCATTGGGGGCGATTTTAATTGCACGGAGAACCCAGTACTTGATCGTTTTCATATGTCAGTAGAACACAGGGCTAAAGTTTCAGTTGCTTTGAAGAATGTATTTAATTCGTTTTCGCTTTGTGATACTTGGCGTAGATTGAATCCTGGTGTAAAGAATTTTACTTGGTTTAGAAATAATTCGGCTAGTGTTCATGGGGCTTCTAAGTCCAGGCTAGATCGTTTTTATGTACCGCTATGTTTATTTTCTTCTGTTCATTCATGTGATATTATTCCTTGTTCCCTTTCTGATCATTCAGCGGTGCTGTTGAAATTTAAGCCCCCTTCAATTCGTGGAGGAAGTGCTTATTGGCACTTTAATAATACTTTATTAGAGGATGAGAATTATAGGGAAATTATAAAATCCTTTTGGTTAGATTGGCAGAAGGAAAAGAATAATTTTGTGGAAGTTGCTTCTTGGTGGGATTTTGGTAAAGTTCATATTAAGTCTATTACTCAAATGTATAGCTCTAAGATTAGGCAAGAGAAACGGTCAGCTTTATTTGATATTAATAGAAGGATTGATGAACTTCAGTCTACACCAGACTTTACTCTTGAGATTAGAAATGTACTTGCTGAACAAAGAGATGCACTTAATTTATTATTGAAAAATGAGGCACAGGGTGCTCTCATAAGGTCTCGCTTTAGATACACGAATGAGTCTGATTCTTGTTCTAGTTTCTTTTTTAATCTTGAAAAGTCGAATTCGAATTCTAAAAATATGTCTCGCATTCGTCTCCCTTCTGGTTGTATAACAGAAGATCCGAATGAAATAAGAATGCATGTTCGTAATTTTTATGAGTCTTTATACTCGTCTTCTGTTGTCGATAAGAGTGCCCTAGAATATTTATTACCCGATTCCATTGTTTATGACCCCTCCCTGTTAGAGGATCTTGAAGACCCTCTTTCGGAGGAGGAGTTTGATGTTGCAGTACAGCACCTTGGCAAGAATAAGTCGCCCGGTTTAGATGGGCTCACATCAGAATTTTTTCAGGTCTTTTGGCCTACTTTACGTGATGATTTTTTCTCTGTTATTTGTTCGTCGTTTGAGTCAGGGGCTCTGCCTCCCTCTCTTAGACGGGCAGTTATAACGTTGCTCCCTAAAAAAGGAGATTTGGCCGATGTTTCAAATTGGCGCCCCGTTTCTCTTTTGAATACGGATTATAAAATTCTTGCCAAGGTGCTGGCTGGCAGGCTAACGCAATATATTGGCAATGTTATTGGTGAGGATCAAACATATTGTATTCCTGGCCGGTCCATTTATGATAATATTAATTTAATTCGTGATGCTATTTTGTATGCAAATGCTGAAGATATACCCTTGGCCTTGATTAATTTAGATCAGAAAAAGGCTTTTGATAATGTGGATCACTCTTATTTGTTCAACGTTATGAAGAAAATGGGGTTTGGTGATCGTTTTATTTTTTATATACAGACTTTGTACGAGGGTGCTGAGAGCCTTATAAAAGTAAGTGGGTCACTGACTTCCCCCTTCCTTTTTGAGAAGGGGATTCGTCAGGGGTGCCCCCTCTCAGGACTACTCTATACTATTGCAATTGAACCGTTTTTAGTTACTTTAAGGAATACTTTGATTAATCATGGTTTATGTATACCTGGAACTAATGTAAATTGTGCTATATCTGCGTATGCAGATGATGTAACTGTTTTTATTACTTCGGACCCAGGGTTCGCTGTGGTTGAGAAGGCTTATGATTTGTTTAGCCGCGCCTCTGTTGCTTGTCTTAATACACAAAAGTCTCAGGGCTTATGGGTTGGCCGATGGATGGGGCGCAATGATTCGCCCTTGAATTTTATGTGGAATAATGAAGGTCTCCCGTTTCTTGGAGTTCATTTGGGAAACACAATTAATTATGTGCGTCAGAATTGGAGTAAGTGTAAAGATAAATTAATTAAAACGTTTGCTTCTTGGTCTCGGCTTGTTTATTCTTTGTCTTTTAAAGGGAAAGTTTTAATTGCAAATCAGCTGGCAGCCTCTAAGGTTTTCCACTGTTTAGCGGTTCTTTCTCCCCCAGACAATATTCTAAATGAACTCCAGAATTTACTTGTTGATTTTGTGTGGTCTAAGAAGCGACATATGTTGAAAAAATCAGTTCTTTTTGAACAACCTGACAAAGGAGGACTTGGTCTAGTTTGCCTCCAAGCACGCGTTTTTTCTTTTAGGTTCGGTTTTCTTCAACGTTTTTTCAATCTTACTTCACATCCGGCTTACCTTTTTATGAAATGTTTTTTTCGACAATATTGTAAGTTGGGTTATGATTATCAATTGTTTCACGTTGAAATTAACCCTAAATTTCTTGTTAGTTTGCCGGTTTTTTATGGTGAGGTTTTGCGTGCTTGGATGGTGTCCGGAGCCCGTATAGATACACGATCTATCTCGTTTAATTATGCTGCCAATATGCCATTAACTTGTTTTTTGTTACCAAATGATAATTATGTTGGTTGCTGCCCCCCTGCTCGACCCTTGGCGTGCGGGGCCCAACTAGTCCGCCACTTGCTTGACCCCCTGTCTGGTCTGTGGCTTGACCCCTCCGCTTTACATATATTTTTTAAAGGACTTCGCCCGCCTTCCCTTCGTCTCCTCCGCCGCGAACTCCAGCACCTGCGCCTTGCCATCGCTAGCGCGTTTCCAGCCTGGTTCAACGAGCTTGGGTGCAAGATATCGACACATGTGGATCTACAGACAATTTCATCTTTCCCATCGGTTGCGATCGACGTCTGCTTGCCGATGCTTGAAAATGGAAGCAAAGCTTCGTCAAAATCTATCTACAGGATGTTCAACAAGATCATTAACAAACTTTCCGACCATGTTTCGCACTGGCACCGAATTGGGTCCGTCGACGAGTCAACCAAGCTGCAGTGGGCCCTTGTCTACAAGCTACCGACGTCGAAGAAGGAAGGCGATGTCCAGTTTAAGCTTTTTCACAATATATTGCCCTCACTTACTGTTTTGCATCATATAAATCCTGATATTTTTTTTTCGCGACACTGCGGCTGGTGCAAGGATGCACCAGGTACAATCGAACATTTATTTATTCAATGCCCGGCCATTCAACCGGTCCTTACTCTTTTGTCCGTATTATTGAATCGTTTGTTCCCATCTTTACTTTTAAATTTTGATTTATACTGGTCCCTTGTCCCGTGCGCAGGTGGTCGTAGCAGGGAGGCGGTGCGCCTCGCTAATTTTTTGATCATTAGTTGCAAGTGTGTCATTTATACTTTGTTTCGTACGAATTCTTTTTCCAATCCTGTGATTATTTGGCAGCATCGGTTAAAAAGCAGGATTTTATATGAATTTCATTATTATCATTTGTGCCACAATGTCGATGCTTTTTTAAAAACGTGGTCACATAATAATACTCTGTTCCTTTTCGATGATTGCAAATTGATTTGGTTGTTTTAGAGTTTGCATCTACCTTATGTAGATGCGTTTGTTATTACATGTACGTTGTATTGTTTTTACATTGTTTACTTCGGTAACAATGTTTATACTTGTATAACCTTTGTAAACAAACTTTACGTTTGTGTACTATTCTTTTATTGTAAACTTCTGACTTTTGATTTATAGTTTGTAAATAAAGATATCCTTTTGAAAAGTCAAAAAAGTCTTCTTCTTCTTCTTCTTCTTCTTCTTCTTCTTCTTCATCTTCTTCTTCTTCAGACCTTTCGAAAGGAACGAGTGCAACAAACTAAATACTACTACAAATAATAGTACTAATATGACCATTTATATAGCGCAGCTACTATAGTCTACTGTGCTTTAATGATTATAATTAACCATGGTCATCAAGTACATTTCAAACTCACACAAATGATATGTATATTCAATACAATACATGGTTATACAGATGGTTACAAACAAATGTTAAAGTATGTGAGTGCATAATATGGGACAAATAACACTCTGATAAATTTAATTAAAATTGTCCGTCTGGTCAGGAAAAGATTATCATATTATGAAGCTGAAACGAAATGTGACTGTGATGGTGTATTAAAACATTTTAAATAATTAGAAACTAAATGTTAACAGGGTAGATTTACATTGAATATAAACAAAATGAAATGCTCCGGTTGGACTCGATTCTGCAACCTTCGGATTCTTATATAAACCGATGCTCAACCTTCCTAACCTTCCATGTGATTGTAGTCAATTTTGTCGAACCAGGATTTGGATATGAACATAAATACATGACAATTTAATTTTTTTTAAAATGGAAATAAAGTATAGAAATCTTTCTAAACTTTCGTGGACGTACCTGGCCAATGGAAGGATCAAGAGCACTGTGAATTGTCTTAATCACCCAATCTGCTTAATTCCATGTAATTATGATGAACCGCGATGATCTCTTTCGTACGAGTAATTTTGATGGCTCTCCTTGATTCGACGTGTACAGTAGTGAAGTAGTCTAGACTTTTGCAATGCATGGTGGATTCACACGGATAATTACTGCACGATACTTTGGCCTAAATAATAATTATGAATAATATCGGGGGTCTGAACTCAGTGAACTGTGATCTGATGACGCACGCTATTATTCATATTACGTGATAACATGTTTGTCTACATTCACCCCTTTCTAAAGATCTTTAAATATAATTATGAACACCCCGGACGTAATTAATTCTTCCTTCTTCGTATTACAAATAGATTGTACAGTTGAAATTTCTCCTTTTTCTTCTTCTTCTTCTTCTCTTCTTCTTCTTCTTCTTCTTCTTCTTCTTCTTCTTCTTCTTCTTCTTCTTCTTCTTCTTCTTCTTCTTCTTCTTCTTCTTCTTCTTCTTCTTCTTCTTCTTCTTCTTCTTCTTCTTCTTCTTCTTCTTCTTCTTCTTCTTCTTATTATTCTTCATATTCTTCTTCTTCAGACCTTTCGAAAGGAACGAGTGCAGCAAACTAAATACTACTACAAATAATAGTACTAATATGACCATTTATATAGCGCAGCTATACTTTAGCCTAATGTGCTTTAATTATTATAATTAACCATGGTCATCAAGTACATTTCAAACTCACACAATGATATTGCGCAGGCGCGCCGGAAGCAGTTTTGGATTGGGGGGGGGGGGGGGGGGGGGGGTGGGCAAAACGCCAAGGGGGCTCACGATTTATGTGTTTAGGGGCTCATGCCCAGAGGTGAGAGTGAGACCATGCGAGGATGAAGCGACCAAGACCGAGGGAGCGAAGTGACTGCATTTTTTGACTTGAAATTGTGCAATCTGGTGCATAAAAACATGATCCAAAAACATAGCTTACAACCAAAAATGAGTCCCGAGGGAGCGAAGCGACCGAGGGCTGGGGCAGAGCCAGAGGGGAGGGTTTGGGAGGGGGTATCCCCCTCCCACGGGGAAGATTTTGCATTTATATACTTGAAATGGTGCATTCTGGTGCTTACAAACATAAACCATATGCCACATTTGTATGATCCAACAACATAGCTTCCAGCCAAAAATGAGTCCCGAGGGAGCGAAGCGACCGAGGGCTGGGTCAGAGCCAGAGGGGGAGGGTTTGGGAGGGGGTATCCCCCTCCCACGGGGAAGATTTTGCATTTATATACTTGAAATGGTGCAATTTGATGCATACAAACATAAACCATATGCCACATTATGTATGATCCAACAACATAGCTTACAGCCAAAAATGAGTCCCGAGGGAGCGAAGCGAGCGAGGGCTGGCATGGCTGGGGCAGAGCCAGAGGGGGAGGGTTTGGGAGGGGGTATCCCCCTCCCACGGGGAAGATTTTGCATTCATATACTTGAAATGGTGCAATTTGGTGCACGTCACACAAACAGCCAGAGCAATAACAGCCTACACAGGAACTACGTGGACCGGTACAGAAAAATCCACCCCATGCAGACGTACCATACGCAAGTTACATAACAAACTGAGATAATTTGTTTGGGCGCGAAGCGCGCAGCAAAAACGTTAAATGGATGTATAACTTAGTTTTTAAATGTTAGAATTAACAAGTATTGGCTGATACATTTAATTTTTTCGTTTCCTTTTTCTTTCTTTCTTTCTTTCTTTTCTTTTTTTTTCTTTTTTTTTGAGGGGGGGGGGGCTTTTTGGGGGGGCAAAAACGCGTTTTGCCCCCCCACTTTTTGGATTGGGGGGGCGGCCGCCCCCCCCCCCCCCTGCCCCCCCACTTCCGGCGCCTATGTGCACCAGATTGCACAATTTCAAGTCCATAATTGCAAAATCTTTCTTACCGTGGGAGGGGTATCCCCCTCCCAAACCCTCCCCCTCCCTCCCTGCCCCAGGACTAACGATACGACGTATCGTTAGTCATGATTAAACCAAACTACCTCTTACGTTCACACACACCAAACCAAAATTCCACAACAGCTGGCTTCCAGGTGCACCGAACATCGTATAAGGTCAGGTCTCCCTGTGCGCGCGAACGTTCACGTTAAAGGGAATTCAGACCGGTATATTAGACGCGTGGATCCATCTTGCGCACTTTTACGCACAGTACGTAATCCCCATTGGCTCAGCTATAAGTAGCGATCGCAAACAGTCTCACTTCCGAATACCCGAGTCAAAGAAGCATCAAAAATAGTCGCGTTCGGAATGTTTGTACTAGTCGAATGGAGATCCATCAGAGATGTTTACGAACGAAAATATCACGTAACACGCTTAACCGCAACCGACTTCAAAGTGCCTCTGTTTGATGTCTTATGTGACAGCGTGAGAAATTCTTGCTGCATGCAATTTCATAAGAAGGCCCGTGTTCAGATATTTCGAAGCATCGCTCTTCGATCGATCCAACACATATCGTGAATTTACCTCGAGAGATTACGGTGGAGTCGAGTTGGAATTTGCTGACTACCCATTATAACCCACGCATATATGACTTTAAGCCACGCCAAGTTAGTTACGAGTCGTATAGCTATAATCATGATTAGCGGCCGACCCTTGTTCACACACGAAAAGAGCGTGATTCTATAGTCAGCTCTCGTACGAAACGACGATAAAACCCGTGTTTCGTTAGTCAGCGTACGTTCAGACACACGAATTTCATCGTATAGCTTATCATCAGCTGATTCTATAGTCAGCTGCTGATTCTTAAGTCATGATTAAGGGATGAAATGTGTGTGTGTGAACACGGGGAATGTTGCATAATTATGGTTTATGTTGTTTTGTGTGAGTTTTGGGGTACATATTTATTAGTGTGTCAATTATTTGTTTTCTACGTGAAAAATATATTAAAACTTTCTGGTCGATCAAATCATATCATGCTTTCCCAAATACAGCCGAATTTCCTATCTAGGTATGCACCAGATTGCACAATTTCGAGTCAAAAAATGCAAAAGCTCCCTACCGTGAGAGGGGGGGACAACCCCCTCCCACACCCTCCCCCCGCTCAGTCGCATCGCTCCGTCACAATGTCTCACTCTCACATCTGGCTCAAAGTTGGCAACCCAGAGTGTGGTTGGGCATGAGCCCCTACAAACACAAATTGTGAGCCCCCTTGGGGTTTTGCCCCCCCCCCCCCCCCCCAATCCAAAACTGCTTCCGGCGCGCCTGCGCACATACACACACATATATGCACACATGTGCAAAAAGTGATGAGTGGTTGATACAATGTAACTATATTAATGTTATCTGATATGTCCACTGGGTGCAGTGTGAAAATTTTAAGTTAAATGTACGTTATATGGCCGGGTAATGAGCAAACTTGCAAAGTGATATTCACTAACTCATTGCACTCACTTTGTACACGGTTTTCGCGGTCCAGTGGATAATTTTACATCTGAACACTTCAATCGTAAATATCTTTTTAACGAAAGGGAAATTTGAAAAACCGAAACCTGTCCCATGCTTGGACAATATTACTTAGTCCCTTTAAAGGGACAGTACATTTGTTTGTTTTTTTGTTTTTTTATAGAGGGCGCTTCAAGAAATCTTGTGAGGTAATGGAAAAACTAAGTGTAATATTGTCTCCTTGGTCGGTCTTAAAGAGAGTATTATGTTTTCAAATGTTATAAGTTTGTAAGAACTCAACGAAGTTAAACAATATGCTATAGGGGCACCAGAATGAAAATTAAAGAAACCTGTCATTAGAGAATATAATTGGACATAGTAGTAGAGTAGTAGTAGCAGCTCTAGTAGTAGTAGTTGTAGTAGTAGTAGTAGTAGTAGTAGTAGTAGTAGTAGTAGTAGTAGTAGTAGTAGTAGTAGTAGTAGTAGTAGTAGTAGTAGTAGTAGTAGTAGTAGTAGTAGTAGTAGTAGTAGTAGTAGTAGTAGTAGTAGTAGTAGTATAGTATTGCAGACTTTCCTTCTTTGTAGGGTAACGGATCGCTCGTAGGGTTTATGAATTACCCAACCCTTTGCAAAGTGTTGGCTACATATTCGATATCACATAACGGTACCAAAACATAAATTATATGTGTTGTTATTTGCCTGGTGGTCCCCTTTAACAGTTGACAATATTTACACTGTGAAACACGGTGAACCCGCTGTGGTTAAACTGTGAATGCTCAGTAAACGCAGGGATATTAGAGCATGTTCACATTCAAGCATGCTAAGTGCTGATACTGTTAAAACGCTCTACACTATACACAGTTTGTTCACACTGTAACACACGTTAATTGTGTTTACAATTTGACACACTGATTTTGTTTCCAGTATAGGGACAAGAAATGATTTGTCAAATGTTAAAATCTGACAAAATATGCATTCACAGTTTTCCCAATGTTCAAAGTACTAGACAGATTACACAATAAACTTCACATGCATAATTTTGTATGAAAAATGGTTGAAACCATTGCTTTTTGCTTAATAGTCGTTGTGATGTTCCATACATTTCGAGCATGGTGGAGTATAACTATTAGTTTTTAGTGTTATTGTGCATGTTTTGGTTACTAAAGCTCGGCCTTACCAAAACTGTATACCCCTATATTATTATGCGTGTATATATTTAATGATATCTTGTATTCACTCTCCCCATCATTTATGTTTGTTTTGAATTTTTACAATGCAATGTATAATATGTTTATACATTTTGGTTTTCAACATGCAAGTTAAACTGCAGGGCGCATTTGTAAAGCAGTATTGCATAACTGAACAGGCCTACCCTGTAGTATAACATAAATAAAACAAATAAATAAATAAATACAATTTTAATGAGTTTGCATTCTTTAGTCTGCCTTGATATTATTTTATATTCTGCCCAATGAAAACAAACCAATTTACCTTAAACTCGCGTTTCATATTTATATAATTATAGTAGCAAGTTTAATTAATATATCCCTTAGAAGTCAATCATATGAATAATGCACATAAAGATTAAAATGCCTTTCCGATGACAGCGTCCTTTGACACTATGTCAGAAAAAAAATTCAAAGGGGAATTCGTAATGGGACGTGGGAAGATATGGATGGATAGGCATGAATTATTCATTACTTTACTTTAAACATTTGTTAAAAGGTATTTTGATTGTGCTATAGTATAGTGCATCAGTGTAAAGAACGAATACAAATTATATATTTATTTTTTTACACGGCATATATTTGGACTGAGCAAATGGCATTGTTAATGGAAAGCATTGTCATATTTGATTTTTAATGTGTCACATTTCATTTAATTTCCAACTCTTCAATCATTATTTTCATTTTGTAAAATTGAAAGCAAAACGTATTTACAACTAAATAGAAAATGCACGTTATAATATAAGTACGCTAAATGTAATAACTAATTTGTTGTTTGAGCAAATATTGGATGACTAGCACCCACATGAAATGAAATTCATTTTACCAAACAACATCATCGTTAAAAAAACATAAATCACATGAGTAGTCAAAAGTAATGAAATATTTTAGTCGGTAAAAAAAAAAGAACCAGCAATAGTAAAGCAGACTAGTCAAGGCCAACCTTTTCACAATTATTATCATAATACAGATTTCATAATTTTTCATTCAAATTGTGTAAATATACATTTAGTACAATTGGACAAATGTGTTACTGTTCTTTTATATGAGCGGAACACCTTATCAATAGGGTGTTATTCATAGGGGTCCAAAATAAATAAACACACGCAGCACAATACAATAAAATCACACTCAAAGTACAATGGAATTGAACTGAACACAGCCTCTATACGCCAACACACAGACACATCAAAACTGAGACTAAAATAACAAATACATGAAAAATATATTTCGAATTTATGACAGGAAATATGAATCTGGAATTACCATAACGCTTACCAGCTGTCTTACTTCCTGTCATGGGTAGATGGGACAGCAAACAAAAAACAAATAGCAGGAAATACTAAATACATGTATTACAAACGAAAGTTACGCGAAATTTAAAATAATTTGTAACTATGTTTGTGAAGCATAAAATAAATGTAATTGCTAGGGAACACAGCATAACATATATAGATACATATAAAACATAAATACATAAATACATTAAAAACTTGTCAATTAAAACAAAGTTACATCGGGGATATGGCAAATTAGAAGTATCAATCACTCTAGAAGTTCTTTAGAATACACTCGAGTGCTTTCTGACGTATCGTGTTGAAATATAAATGACCCATTGTGTAAATACGAAACTGATTCTAGTGATCATCTCCTTGAATACTGACATATTTTCCAAGTTTCATTTCGGTTGTGGGAACTCACTTTACAAATGTGTTGGGCAATGTAATTTCTCAAACGCACATCTCAAACGGAGTTTATTAAACCCTCATCTATAGCACACCGTCACAGAAATTAATTAATATGTCTTCCGATTCTGTCCATATGCGCTGAACGCAAATCACATTGGAATATCATGTCCCCCACAATTGAAAGTGGAGGAGATTGTCCCCCTCTCTTTTTCATTATGTATATTTGGTTCCATAGATTATACACTTCATATTATGTGAACTTTCTGTCTCGGATGTGCACCAAATCGCACAATTTCACGCCCAAAAATACAAAATCTCCCTACTGTGGGAGGGGGACAACCCCTCCCACAACCCTCCCCCGCTCGGTGGCTTCGCTTCCTCGCAATGTTCCCCCCTCCACTTTTGAGAAACACACTTTTAAGAATCACTCGTATGTATGCATCAAATAATGACTCGTATAATGTTATCAATACACCAGAAAGAATCTCTCGAATCAAAACACCAACAAACTAACTTGTATTACAACATAATTATGCTCCAGTTTTGCCATGCCATGGGATTTTGATACTTTTAAGGACCGCTATTCATAATGAGTTATTTCCCTATACACCCAATGATGGCTCAACCCTCCATAATATGTTGTATGGCTCAACCCTCCTTTAGTGGGCCATTTTAGAATTAAATAAATTTGTTTAGATGTGCGATGTGCAACTCTCCATCAACTTTCATCAAAATGAAAATACAATACATGATCAAAATCATACATGAAAAGTTCCCCGTCTAATTGCTTTCATGTAAGTAGTAGAGATGGCAAAACCTATAAATTCACTTTTTTCTGTATTTTGAAGATTTTTTGTAATTTTTGTCATTGTTTTATTTTATATTATATATATATTTATTTATTTTATTTTATTTATTTTTTTTTGGGGGGGGGGGGGGGGGGGGGGTTCCTGTATCATACACCAGCTCTTCAAACTGCTATTGCTAAAAAGACAAGTATGATAAAGGGTAACACAAGAGGGCACCAGATACATTTTTAATAATTCTCAATGGAAGTTAGAGGGGTTGAACAACTTACTCTCCATGTGCATGCTCAACTCACCCGCATCTCCCTACTACCATGACTACTACTACTCATAACTACTAGGCTACTACTACTACTCATAACTACTAGGCCTACTACTACTACTACTACTACTACTACTACTACTACTGCTTCTACTACTACTACTACTACTACTACTACTACTACTACTATACTACACGAAAGCCGAGGCCCAGTACATTCACAAGAGTCGAGGCCGAGACCAGGACTGGTCAAACAATTTCGAGGCCGAGACCCATGCAGGTCTGGTCAAAAATGTTCGAGGCCGAGACCAAGACTATTGGTTGATAATCATGTGAGCGGGGGGGGGGGGGGGGGGGGGGGGGGGGGTTGGGGGTGTCTGTTGAACATTTTCGAAGCCGAGACCAAGATATTTCAACATTTTCGTGGCCGAGACTAGGATTCTTCGCAATTTTCGAGGCTGAGACCATTGGTAATGATGATCGAGACCGCTAAAATGTGGTCTCGAGACCATGGGCGTCGATACTTACGTAATACCCATTCATCAGGGGGGGGGGGGGATGAATGAATGGATCGATCACCCCCCCCCCCCCCCCCCCCCCCCCCTGATGAATGGGTATCAATGACATATCGACGCCCATGCAGTCGAGACCAGCTAGAAGTTGTAAAGGGGGAGTTCAAACCCCCCAAAACAGTCATTTTTTGGTCAAAGGGCGGTGGGGGTGGGGGTTGAACCCCCTCCCCCCACCCCCACCCCGGTACGCCTATGACCACTACCACCGCCACCACAACCACCACCACCACCACCACCAATTTTTGACGGACATCCCACTCCCTGCTTACACGACTCCCAATCTCGGCCTCAAAAACTTTTGAGGGATCCCTGTCTCGGCTTAAACAATTTTTGACGGACATCGCGCGCGATCCCCCACCTCTATAAATGTACAAGTAATCCTAAAAGTGTTGATATGAGGCCTACCATGGGCCTACCAACTACCACTACCAGTAGGCAGTAGTACATTATTAGCCAGTGAAGAGTTATGGTGGGTGATCATCTCAATCATCTTCCCTGTAAGGAGCCAAGGAGCTTTCCAGATTCCATCAGGCATGTTTTATTCTTACAACGTAGGCCTACTCAGGCTCTGTCCAGAATAATGAGCTCGGGCGGGAGGTGCAAGGTACCCCCGCACCGGCCTCCCCCCGGCCCCATCCCCATCTACCCTCCCTGCCTTTTCTACTTTTAGTGCATTGTCATTGAACCGTCACAGTATACTTCACGACGTTACGTTCGCCATGCACAACGTAAATGGTATGTACCCATATTGTACAGTCATCCGGTTTGTTTGTACACGGTTTACGTTTCGGTTTACGTTTACTGTGAATTATGTTATGTGTCTGTATTAGAGCTCTACTAAGTTGAGATGAGGTGAAAGTGGTGAGTTACCATTCTACGGCATATTCGTGTCATTTTACCATCACAATTCACGTACATGTTGTAATCCTTATCATTGAATACGTCCCTCTAAATAAACTTTGTTATAGTTCTACGATATAATGTAATACTAGTCCGATAAATCAGGCAATGTTTCGATGGTGGGTTCTTTGACAATTTTGTTTTCCAGTTTGACGTCATAATATAAAATACTCCCATAACGAGGTGGATTTTTCTGTCTACATTAGATCGACAAATCTATCGCTTTCATGGCCTTTTTGACATTATTATTGTTATTTTCACTGTCGGCATTCTAGCGATCGACGCTATCTATACACTCTGCCTTGCGCAGTAAGAACACCGTAACTCGAGAGTAAAAGTTAGTTACGGAAAATGATTTTTTTTGTTCATATAAAACACCACATTCTCACACTTTGACCGACATTTGTAGCCCTATCAATACATTTAGGGCTGCTATAGTATATTAACTCACCGATCTCGTGTGTCGCTATACATGTCATTCTATAATTACGGCGATTTGTGATATTTTCCACGATTTTCCATGTTTCTTCATCGGTCTTTCGCGGTACTTTTTGTTCAAACTGCAAAAAAAAAAAAATATAACGTACATCCGTATGCGCGAACACTTTTTCAGAAACTTAGGCAGCTAGGTACGGTACAGCGCGCGCGCCGCAAAGCTGCTATAACTTGGCGCGCTCAAGTTCTGTATAGCAGCTTTGCGGCGCGCGCGCTGTACCGTACCTAGCTGCCTAAGTTTCTGAAAAAGTGTTCGCGCATACGGATGCACGTTATATTTTTTTTTTTTGCAGTTTGAACAAAAAGTACCGCGAAAGACCGATGAAGAAACATGGAAAATCGTGGAAAATATCACAAATCGCCGTAATTATAGAATGACATGTATAGCGACACACGAGATCGGTGAGTTAATATACTATAGCAGCCCTAAATGTATTGATAGGGCTACAAATGTCGGTCAAAGTGTGAGAATGTGGTGTTTTATATGAACAAAAAAAATCATTTTCCGTAACTAACTTTTACTCTCGAGTTACGGTGTTCTTACTGCGCAAGGCAGAGTGTATAGATAGCGTCGATCGCTAGAATGCCGACAGTGAAAATAACAATAATAATGTCAAAAAGGCCATGAAAGCGATAGATTTGTCGATCTACATACAGCATTGCATAGTGAAGAAAGGTGACTCGTAAAACCTGATGTATTTTTGCAAACATGGTTTATATCCTGGCCTAGCTTAGTCTTCAACATACATGTTATGTTTGAAAACCAAATTTATTAATATTATTTTATCCGGCCTTCTCTTACTTTACTCTTTAGGTAGGGAGAACGACCGAATACCGCAATCACGCATTTGTATCTGCTAACACGCAAAACTTTGCTACAAAAAACCTAGGGTAGAATTCATATAAAATTTGTCAATATTTTACCATGAAATTGGTATCCTCTTGAAGCTTGATCCTTCCTTGATCTGGAAATAGCATTAGTTGTTCCTAAATCGATGTTTTAACACCCGAAAAAACAATCTGAGTTAGGAGACTTCGCGGTAGTCGCGGTAGCGACTGCACTTGAAAACTTCATTTTGCTACCACAGTGCATAAATTTTCCCAACTTCCATGCCCAGAGTAGGGGCAGGCCCCCCCAACTCAAAATGGAAGTTGGCCAAATTTTTAATGAAGAGAACCACCGATTGCTATGTTAATTCGACTGGCTGCCATGGTAATATTAGCGTAAATTCATCCATAATAATGCGCGGGCGCGAACTTCACAATTATCACGCACGAATTTATGGTATGCCTCTGTTATGACGTCACAATGAAAAACAATATTTTGATCCTAGTAGGGAAATCCCCTGTTTCTTGACTGTGCGCAATTAAATACATGACATCGCGTAACTGTTAGTACCGCGCGTAATTAAAATAATAGAGATGAATTAGAATACTTAAGCGTCTTTGGTATTATCAAGCGCAATTTTGCTGAGAAGTGCGTGTTTAAATGCCATGGCAACTGCAAGTGCGCAATGCGTAATTACTTTAGCTTTTTGCGTAATGTGTTAATTTATCCAATGAATCCACGTCTGATAATTTATTCAAATGAAAAAAATCTGACGTACTACCTCATTTGCATGACATTCGGTGCGTATTTTCAAAAACTTGCTGATAAAGGTGTGGCCTATTTCTGTGGTTAAAACGCTATACGCTTATTCAGTTGGGGTTCTAGTATTTATATTGTATTTCTGTGAGTAGGGGTTCGTAAACTCCCTCTACGTTGAATTTGAGGCCATTGTCATGTAGAGCAGAATCTGATCTTTCGAATGACACCAAATTCGCCGGAATTTTTTGGAATTTTCACCTTGCAAATTGATTTTTTTGAAGGATTGTTTTGCTGACATTTTTGCATCGATTTTCGGCACAAAAATTCGACGAAAAATCGTTTAAAACTGGAGGAAGGAATCTGAAAAAGGTATGGAAAAGTAGTATTTTATGAAAGTGTGTTGATTTCTCTACACATGGGAGTAGTAATAGCGCTAAGCTGCGATCATCCAATGTAAACAAATTGCCCACGTACTGATTTTGATATTTTTAGCCATGTTGAGGCATGCGTTTTCTATTTATAGCGCTGGGGCACGCGCAGAGCATAGTTACCGTCCATCGGCTGAAACTGGCAGAACCAAACTTTGTACCTTCTACCTCTAAAATTGGAATATCTCCACTAATATTGAAGCTAATAAGTTGAGTTAAGCACCATTATTTTTCTCACTTTACAAGCTTTCCAATGATATTAAGTTTGTTGAGGTTCCTTCAACAAATCCAAAAGTCACCGAACTCCCTACTTTAGGTCACTGGGGACCTCAAATTCCCACCCTCCAAAATACCGATGATTTTCAATAGTCACAATACCTTCTCATGGTCCGTTAACTTTCAATAGATTCCCTTTGTTATCCTATCCGAAACTGTGCGAAATCGCTGAGTGCGTGCACTAGCGCTGTGCAGCTCAGACGCTACCAATATTCGAGTGATTTCAATCCACCAGGCTTGCACATTTGGATGGGGCTATTATCCCCAAGACATCACGATCCATCACAAAAGCTTGACAAAAGATCAGATGATCATACAAATCCATCGCTATAAGACAGTAGGCTATTAATGATAACTCTATTAGAGCAAAAAATAATGAATCCGTCTCCTATTAACTAATCCACTTTCGATCCACCCCCTATGAGAATTTTGTACAGGTGTGTAGTTAATTTCCCATAGGGGGTGACTCCAAAGTGGATTAGGTACGTAGATCGAGCGACGATGAAATGTTCGCAACAAGATTGATGCGCGCACGTGTATTACATTGGACACGCACATAATCTTGTTGCAAACATTTCATCGTCGCTCTAGTATATAATCCACTTTGGAGTCACCCCCTATGGGAAATTAACTACACACCTGTACAAAATTCTCATAGGGGGTGGATCGAAAGTGGATTAGTTAATAGGGAGACGGATTCATTATTTTTTGCTCTAATTAGTAATAGCGTTATCATCAATAGCCTACTGTCTAAAAGTGGCAGAGTGGTATTGAAGAGAAGGGAAAACCAGGGTTAATGGATTAAAAAAAGGTTAATTAGAAGGCAAGAAGCCCTTTTTTGTTGATTAGGGGTGGACTAAGTAAAGTAAGACAGGTAAGCAATTGATTAAATCTTCCTAAAATCCTCTGACGAAATAAACTAAAATCATAATGAGACTGAGTTTATTTTGTCCGAATAAATCTAAAAACCATGCAGAGTGCAGACGAAATAAACTGCATGAATAATTGAATTCATTATGATCGGAGAGTGGCACGAATTATTATGCGTGTCGTCGGCCAGCCGTGAGAGTGAGACGGTCTAAAAAAATCAGACTACGTCAGACTGTGAAAACGGGACAAGATCCAGGGAAAATCGGATGCCAGGGGTTTAGGTCCCCGGTGGACTAAAGTAAGAGAATGCCTTTTATCCTATCTATCTATCTATCACAATACAATTTAATAATAAATTCATCCATAATCTTATAATTTCTTATCTTGACCTATAATTATTTATATACTGTAGTAAAACTAAAAAGACTATGGTATCATAGTAATTCTTTGAAGTAATATGTTGTAATATATATACGTTTATGTGAATTTATGTTGGGCACTAATAATAGGCAATTTAGTCTTGGGACTACAGTCTTGTAAATTTTATGTGTCAATATTACAATAAAAAACATATATGTACATATATTATCTATCGATCGAAAGGCATGACAGATATAATGACAGTGACTATGCCATGAGCTTATGTTAATCGTTTAAATAACTATGATTGAAGAGGAATAAATAGAGATGGTCTCAACATTAAGTTTAATGGCATTCTCTCCGATCAAAGACGTGCCCACAACTCTGCATGCATGACGAATAAAAGAACCAATGCGCTATACAAATTGCATATAGCATGGGTTCTTTTCGTCATGCATTCCAAGTTGTGGTCACATCTTAGAAGAGAACGCCAAGTTTAACATGTTTAAATTATTTGTTTGTTATTGTGTAAGTGAATTTAAAACTCCCTTTTCTTTTCAGAGTTTGCAGAAAAATCGAAATGAAAACCAACTTAGTAAAAAACTTTGCCATATCATAAATCTAGCTAGGATGCTAGATATGGTAACTCTCTTTGAACTTGTAGTTGTATCGTGGCAAAGACAGAGAAAATGATCCAGTGAAATCAATTAAGCAGTCACTCTGTGCAGGCCACACACAGCTCAGCATCATGGGGACTGGGAGCTCATTCCCCAACGTCGATGGCGACGACGATGACCAGCCCGGCGTCATCAAACGCATCCCGATCGAGATGAAGCCACGGCGGACGCTGGGCTCCGCGCTGCGCTCCGTTGGGTCGTTTGGCCGTCGACCGAAAGGCATGAGTCTGCGCTCGTCACTATCCGTTGAGCTCGAGAGCACGGAGGTCGAGAAGTTGAGACGGGATTTTGAGATGTTCAAGATTGGGAAACAGAATGAGATGAGCGATATGCTGAAGAAGGAGAAGAAGCTTGAGTCTGAGAATCGTCGCCTGAGAGCAGAACTTCAGGTAGAAATATTGAAGAATTTGTAAACGTTAAATTGTTAAGCATCACACATACATGTAATTGATATCAGAACTTCATGAAGTTGACTAGCACTTAATTTGAGGGATTAATGTTTAAATATGGGAAACAGAATGAAATTAGTGATATGGTGAAGAAGGAGAAGAAGCTTGACTCTGAGTTGGATTATCGGCAGCTGAGAGCAGAATTGCAGAAAGAACCCAGTTTTCACACCCGATTGCCGCTCTAAAGATACCCGATTTTCAAAATTGCTGCTCCATAGACCCCCGGAATGACTTGGCTAGGTAGTTGAGTAGCGCCAAGTCCATTATTCTTCTTCTAGTCAGCTCCTTGGACCACCATTTGAGCCTTTTTGAGGGTTTCCGTAGGTCTTTGGTAGCTCCAAGTCTATGTATTTTGTAGTTAGTCTGCTCCTTAGACCCCTTAACTCCCGTTTCAGGGTTTTTGTAGCTCCAAAGACCCTATATTTTGTGCTTGTAGTCGGCTCTTAAGACCCCCATTTCAGAGTTCCGTGCGGCACACCCCCGTCAAAAAATAATTTGAGTGCCCCCCCCCCCCCCCCCCCCCCAGGTTAATTTGGGCTTGATATATAAATTGCGCAATGGCGGAGGCATCATTTTCGACTGCGCACAGTCGAAGATCCATCTAGTTTATTTTTATTCAATTAAACCAGATAAAACAAGCTATAACTTTAGTTATTTCAAACATAGGAATAACTAACCAGAAATATATTTTTGTTAAGAACAGAAACTAGGCTTCCCTAGGAAGGCAGGAATCAAACCAAAGTTCCCTGGAATGCTAGGCCTGTGCTCTACCGACTGAGCTTGATTTTTAGAAAGCTTTTATGTGTTACAATTTTTTATTTTTTTTACAGGCGCTTCAGAAGACCTGCAATAAACTGAGACTGGAGAGAGACATGGCATTGGATGCAGAGTACCAGGCCTTAGAGAGGGCCGCAACATTCGAACATGACAGGAATAAAGTGCAGCGACAGTTTAAGGTACCGTAGCCTACCATACCTTATTTTCTAATCTGTTGCATAAACTGTATGATTTGTGAATGTATTATATTATCATACTGTTATTATTTTACATTACACAATTGTTGTATCATGAATTTGTTTTCTTATCGGAAGGACATTTTTGGGGGGAAATTGTTTGTGTGTGTTTCAGAAAAGAAAAAAAAACATATTTTAGGCGGCTACTAAATCGAGCCTATTAGCTATTGAATAATATCTAATATGTTTGTTTCCGTAAAATGAATATAAATGTACATACTTGTATGTATCATAAATAACATAATGTGGTAAGGTTACCCTTTTCAAATTCGTTTCAAATGCATGCATTGAGCTTTCTAAAATTCAATTTTGTTTATAAATCTTTTTCACCTAGTTGTTCCGTGAGAGCAAGGAGAGTGAGATAAGGGACCTGCTGAGAGTGAGACAGGACTTGCAGGCCACCCTCCAGTGGGCTAGGCCTGGGGAAGGCCCTCCTCCGGACATGAATGCTCCCGAGGGAGTTGAACAAGGTGAGTATTTCCAATATCATTGTCTTACAGATTCCTGTGATACAATTTGGTTAAATCAATATCCAAATAATGTCTACCCTCCAGTGGGCTAGACATGGGGAAGGCCTTAATCCTGACATGAATGCTCCAGAGGGAGTTGAACTGAACAAGATGAGCTTTTACTAACTAGTACATTGTTATCTTACAGATACCATTGCCAATTGTTAATAATATTGTCAATCACAAAAAGCCTTAAAAATTATATACTGCAATTCAGTTGCTCAGCAGTTTGATTTTTCTACTAAAATGTGAGCTTTTGAGCATTTTTCTGTTCGCTTAAAAAATATCCATGCCTTTTCATGATAGCAATTAATCAACTAACAGTTTAGACAGCCATGAATACCCACATTTACCCTAATGCTTTTAGTTGAGGATGTCTGTACTGAAATTTAACATTATTCAGCATTTCAACTTGCTTAAATTAGAAAATGAAAACAAAATTTCTCATGATGTTAAGCCAATATTCATGTCTTTTCATTATTAATTTTTGTATACAAATGAAAATAAAAAAAGAAAGTTTGTGTGTCGGGGGGACACCCTATTTTCTTTGCACATTTTCATGTACATTATATATTTCTGGTCAGTTTCCCTATGTTTGCAACAATTTATTTAATTTGAATTATACAGGTGGAAATCCAGGTGATTGGTGGACAGCATTAGAGAGTGAGCCCTCGCTTGGTAGCATGTCACAGTTGCAACCGACATGGAATCGTGATACTGCCCTCAATGTTTACGATATAGATGGGACTTCTAGTAGTGATGGCAAAGGTAATATACAATAAGTATAAATTATAAAGTGTGAGTCAAAATAAACGAAACAGGACTTTGATAGCTTATAATTCAAAAATTCTAAACATATATGTTGAAATTGGTATCATGTTAAAAGTTGGGAAATTGCCTTTAAAATGATATATCATGCACTCTGATCGCTTTACGCTTGACCAAACGCGACCTTATTATTCAAAGGCATGTAAAAACTACCCGTGCATGTCCAAGTTTGCAGTTGTCTTGTTCTATCATGAATTGATGCAAATATCAGACAACAAAATGCAGCCATTCACAAAACAAGAAAACTGCAAACATGCATGACACGGGTAGTTTTTGCATGACTTTGGATGAATAGGTCGCGTTCTGTGAAGCGTGAAGTAATCAGAGTGTATGATATATCATTTTAATGGCATTTTCCCAAACTTTATCATGATACCAATATTAACGTATATATGTTTAGAACTACGCATTTATTAGCTAGTTAAGTCCGGTTTCGTTTTGTTACTCGCACCATATTATTAATCAGGGCAGGGTGGCATTCTAGTATGGTGCGATTCAAAGTTATGAAACGTTAATGAGAATTTATTACATTTGAAGCTTGTTCTATTCTTGTTGAATACAAACTTACATCAAAAGAATCATGTCTATTACCCTTTAACACATTTATTTAGTTGCCATTTTACCCCCGTACAATTCTACATTACTTTTTTTATCAATGGAAATTCCCTTGTTGGTTTATATATTTGTTATCTTTCTGTGGTCTCATTTATTTTGGGTGAGCTGGGCGGTGTTGCAGAGTCAGCACTCGATCAGATGCCGAGTACCCTGTCTGGTCCCGCTTAGCATGATGTAATTTGGTAATAAATCTGTGCTCCATATGAAATACAATATTATGTAAAAATTGAACATTTTCTATGATCATTTATTTCAGGTGAGCTGAGCGGTGTTGCGGAGTCAGCACTCAATCAGATGCTGAGTAGCCTATCCAGTCCCGCCTTGTTTAATGTAATTCGGGTCTACATCTGTGCTCCACTGGACATGCACGAAGAGGCAGCCTTACTTCAGAAGGTAGGTTCAATAAACAAGAATAGTATTGACAAAGTTACTTTATGGGTATTTACCCATAACTTAATGATTTTCTGTGAACATTCCTGATTGGGTTATCTCGTGTGAAATAAATTATGTGCTTTTGAAGGCATGTCAATGATGCCATTGTTCTACGTTATTGTGCATTTTGTTTTATTTGGTGTGTAATTCTTAATAATTGTCTATAATTTAAATCTTAAATATTTTCACATCAAATACTTTTACAAAAGCCTCTTTTTTCTTTGTATCCTAAAATGTATTTGATTTTGCATAAAATCTCAAGATTTGCTGTTTACCTAAATGTTTTTTTAAGTTCTAAAGGATGTAAAAGGATAATGACACAACAAGATCAAAAGGAAATAAGATATACTCACGAGCTAATCATATCCGTATATATTTTATATCACCAATCATGTGTTGGAATAACTGTGCCTTTTCATTGTTTCACCTATCTATGCTTTTGCAGGAATATGCCAGCCAGCTGAGGTCCCTAGGAGAAAGTGAAGGGCGCTTTGTGCTTCTAGTCCATTTGACCTTTGACCCAGAAAGTGCAGTGACCTCTCTACTTGATGAGGACCTCGTCCGGATGCACTCTGTGAGACAGAAGGAGGTGGAATACTGCACAGTGTTCATCTGTTTCTTGGGGCAGTATATTGACCAGTAAGCTATTATTCAATGAAAACCCATACTTCGCAATGTATTAAATCCATGACCTTTGACCCTGAAAGTGCAGTGTCCTTGTCAGGATGCACTCTGTGAGACAAAAGGAAGTTTAATACTGCAGTGTTCATCTGCTTCTTGGGACAGTATATTGACCAGTAAGTTACATTTACATTAAAAGATATCCATACATGATGATGTAATAAGTTCATGACCTTTGACCCAGAAGTGAATACTACACAGTGTTCATCTGCTTCTTGGGGAGACCAGTAAGTTACATTGAACAGTGTAAAGACCTCCATATTTTATGATCTTTAGGGGCAATGCTTAACTCATTCACCCAATCATTATCTTCAGCATTTGATGAAGTAAATTTTAAAATCCCGACCCATCTGAAATATACTAGTATAATTTAAATCCCGATAGCTCACTTACATAGGTGTCAGACAGGCGTAAATAATACCGGTATTTTAAAAATCCCATACGCATGCGCAATGCGCCGAAACAGTCTGCGCGCGATACGCCGTGACGTAACAATAGATTGAAGTTAGCGACTAAATTAGCCATAGAGCATTTACTTGTACGGGTACAACATCACAATTGTTGCTAATCTCAAGTATAATTACGGGATTTTTCACGGGATTATTTAAAATCGGTGTCAGACAGAAAAATCCCACAAATAATACCGGTATTATTTGAAATAATCCTGGTTCGTTGCAGGATTTTTTGCGGTATTATTTGCGAGATTTTTCGCGGGGTTATGGTGTCAGACAGCAAATAATCCAGTTAGAGTTATCTGGATTTTTAAAATACCGGTATTTTTTGCTCTGTCTGACACCGCCTGAATGATCTTCGAACCTGAAAGTGCGGTGACCTTTATGCTGGATGAGTGTGCACTTTGAGAGGTGAAAGTGGAGTACTGCACTCTTTATATTTCTTATTGGGGTAATAAATTATTTAACCAGTAAGTACTCTCAGGAATGAACTTTCTGTTTATACAAAGCTAGGGTTTGATTGCCTTATGGTCAATTAAAACTCCTCTTCTTAAAGGGATCTAGTAACTTTGTTGAGATGTGCAAAAACTGATGAATGGTTGATGCAATGTATACTGTTGTTATCTCATATGTCCTCAGGGTATTGTGTGAAAATTTCAGGTCAAATGGACAATGTATGGCCAAGTAATGAGCGAAAATGCAAAGTGATATTGGGTGATATTCACCAACTCACTGCATTCACTTTGTACAGGGATGAAAATCTCGCCCGGAGATTTTCTTATCTAAATACTTCAATCATACATATCTTTGTAATGAAAGGGAAATTTGAAAAACCGAAAGCTGTCCCATGATTTTATTGTTAATACGAATACAACAAGGTATAAAGGAACCGCTAGAATTACAATTTTATTTTGAGGATTTGGACAATGTTACTAAGTCCCTTTAAATGCTGCCATTCCTTGAATTATATCATACAAGTCCTGAACTCTAGTATCGTTTAGGTGAATGTGACTGATTTATAACTGTAAGCACTACATGGAAACAGATGCAAAATGTAGTTATTCTTATCCATTACTTTTTTTAATTTGTATATATATATATACTCTTGAATATTGTTATTTGTTTTGTTTCCAATGTAAATATATGTATGTATATCCAATGTATTTTTATGTGAAATAAACTTAACTGAAACTTGTTAACATGCATGGCTAATGTTGTTATTGTTATGGACAATATATCTTCATGATTGTACTATTCTAAAACTTGCAGGTTCACAGTTGAAGAAGTTGAGCTTGGTCATCTGAGAGAGCCTGGGACAAAACCAGCCATTTTCTGTTTCAGCAATGTAAAGCAGAGGTAAGTACTTAAATTATGTAACGATTAACGTGCCAAGCTCGCATTTTCGCGAGTTACAATACACACAAATGCCATAGAGCATTAAAATCCCTGGCAAGTTAAGATCTTATCTTAACAATAATGATCTTATCCGTCTTAAATGGGTACACATTTTTTCCTTCTTCTTCATCCTCTTCCAAACAATCCTTTCCTTCTTTCTTTCTTGTTTGCTTGTATTACTCCCTTTTCTCTTTTGGAACATTCCATCTTCTCTCAACAGTCATAAGATTTAATTTAGTTGTCCAAACATGGAATACTGCCTTGGCTTCACAAACTCTTCTAACTTCTTATCTTCCTTCTTTTTTCCTTTCTTCATTTTTTTTTCTCAGTCTCTCATATTCTTTTCTTCTTTCCGCCCCTAGTATAATGCAAAGATAATTGTTAAAAAGTATAAAAATAATGAAATCAACTCTTTTTTTAAAGTTTGCAACTTTTTTTGTTTTGATTTTGTCATATTAGGTCAGCTCATTTTGATGAGAGTTCTGATGACCTGAAAGGTCAAATAACGAAGAGTGGCGGCGCAAAGGTCATTGATGATGTTGACACACCAAGTGAGAGAGTAGACGCTGTCTATCAGGAACTGGAGAAAATCATCAAACTGGTAAAGACCACAATTATTTTGCTTTTGTGTTTTGTTTTAATAGGAATAATAGGAAAGTAAAAGTCATGGAAGCAGCATGACTATAAAGATTAATCATCGGCCCAACATTGACAAACGTCCATGTCTGGGTTCTTTTATATTTTGTTTTATTAAACGATTGCTTTAATTCCAATTGTGTCATTTAATCATCTGGACTAGTGTGATTTAACAAAAAGAGGTTAAATTGGTTTTATACTAGGTTTGCCTTTTAAAATACCATCCATGATTTATTCTCTTTCGGACCACTGGATTTTTATGTGGAAGAGGAATAATACTAATTTGCTGCATTTTTTTTGTTTACTGAATAGGAGCTGGGTATAGAGACCAACCCGCCTTCGGAAATCGACTCTGGCTTCCCCAGCGAGCTGGATGATAGTACGGAGGAGAGATGCGGAGGATGCCAGTGGGATCTCCATGGTGATGGAGAACAGCAGGAGACGCTGACCAACATTGCAGGAGGAGCAACCTGTGAACTCGCTTTTGAGAAGGTACAGGGGAAAGGGAACTGTTGGGAGGGTATTTTTAAACCAATTTCTAATGTGTTGTATCCATTCTTCAAGTGTTAATGGTGAAAATTTGTTTTAACTTCTTTCGGTCAATGAGTACAACTGTATTGAGTATTACCCGTTTTGAAATAGCCTATGTATGTTTGTTGTCAACTGTTTGATCTTTTTCTTGTTCATTTAAAATCAAACTTATTTATCCTCCATATTCCTATGCAATGAGTGGTCATGGTGTTTTAGCCTTTCCTTACATGTTTCTTAGGCTAAAGAGTGAAGCTATAAAGCATGAGCCAAAACAAACTCTTCCTTTTAATTCCTCTTAATTATATCTTTCACATAGCACTAGGAAGCCATAAGTAAACGCGTCGCTGTGGCCAGCCCCTCCCACCCCTCCTAGTCAGTGGTTTTCCTTAAAGTCCTTTCCACTGTCCCATAAAAAATCCCTATTTATCTTGAGCAAGAAAAAAAACTCTTCAATTTATTTCCTCTTATATCTTCCAAGCACTATGAAGCCATAAGTGAACACGTTGCTGCGGCTGGCCCTCTCCCACCCCTCCTAGTAAGCGGTGTTTCTGGAAGCGGGAAATCTCTTCTCCTGGCCAAATGGGTCCAACTGAAGCAGAAACATGTGCCTAGCGGTCTGGTGCTGTACCACTTCACTGGATCACCAAACTCGTCAAGTGCCAATGCTGTCACGATGATAAGGAAGATGACCGCTCAAGTAAGCGACTTTTTGACTGCTTTAAAAAAACGTAACACTTTAAAATTAAGCCTTGTATAAAAGAAAAGTGCACATAGATGTGGCATACTCTAATGACCATTGTTGCTAGGGGTAGACATAAACACGTCTCAAGACGACAAGTGCTTTGTGACGTTGTTGGATCACCCAAATCGAAAGTGCCAATGCCGTCACATCAAAAGATAGGATGTTATTGTAACATTTTATTTTCAAAATAAACGAGTGTCAGGAATATTACGCACACTTGGCACATACTATAAAGATCATATACAAATAAAAAAGATGAAATCAAAAAGATAAAAATAACAATTGAGGATATAAACTGAAACTGATCTAAATTACTTTCTTTTCTTCCATGTCAGCTGATGTAGCAATATTACGCACAAACTTGGCACATACATGAAATGATACAGATCATATACAAACAACAAAGATGAAAATAAGATAGATCAAAATAACAATGAAGGATATAAAAATGAAACTGATCTAAATCACTTTCTTTTCTTCCATGTCAGCTGATGCAGCAATGATTACGCACACTTGGCACATACATGAAATGATACAGATCATATACAAATAACAAAGATGAAAGTAAAATAGATCAAAATAACAATACAGGAAATAAACTGAACTTAAAGGGGACCACCAGGCAAAGAATAACACATAATTATTTGTTTTGGTACCGTTTTGTGATATCAAATAGATATCCAACATTTTGCAAAGGGTTGTGTAAATTCACAAACAAAGCAATAAAATTACCACCACTTACGGAACCACTATTATTTCCTGCTTCCGTACAGGCCAAATATTTGCGAGTGTGCCAATGCTATTCACGCGTACGTTTGGAGACAATAGAATCCCGGACGATTGGTTCGCTCTGGACATAGTAGTCTCGTACATGCAGACCCATGAACGCATAAATAGAATGGTGATGCGTTTTCCAATTTGTTATTATTTTTTCTGGAAACATATTTTTGTGAACTACTAAAGATGTTACCTTTGATTTATAATAATATTATTTTTGGGTGGTGGTACCCTTTAATATTGAATACATTTTTCTTCCATTTTAGCTGATGCAGCATGTGTCCTCCCCTCCCGCCCTGTCGTGCGAGCCTGGCCGGCTGGTAGAGGAATTCCCCAAATGGTTGGAGAAGGTTTCCTGCAGAGTGGCCGGTGGTATCACCATCGTCATTGATTCTCTTGACAATCTGCAGGTGAATATCTTGATTTTTCCCCCACAATTTGCTTATTATTATCAAATGATTTTGGATCCAACATTTCAGCATGTTCCAATAAAATTTGATTGATTCTTTTTCTAGCCTCTGTCAGTTAACCATCTTAATGCCACTGTCAACTCTGGTTACATTACTCATAGGATTAGATATGTTGAGTCTTCCCTGAATGAACAGAATAGATATGTGTGGACTGAATTGTGTAGGCTGAACTTCCTTTATATTCACTTTAGATGAATGGGGATTTGATTAAACTATTCATGCATACTTGTAAACGAGAGACCTGGATACAGTGGCTTCTTGCAAATTAAGTTGGCACTCAGTGTGTTAAGGGCAAATAAATCCTTCTACACATTTCTATTTGTGTGTGTTTTACAGAATCGAGAGGGTCACTTAGGGTGGCTGCTTGATCCATTGCCAGTTGATACAAGAGTCATCGTCTCAGCAAACCCAGAGAACTGCATGCAAGCATGGAAGTAAGTATAGCTGCACAGAGTTGTTACTGAATAATGATGATGTACTCGCATTGTACTTGTAAGACAGTTAAATAGGTAAGATGAGGATGATGATGGTGATGATGAGGAGGAGGAGGAGGAGATTGATGGTAGTGGTGGTGGTTACGGTGATGGTAATGGTGATAAGGATGATGATTAAGAAGACGATGATGATGGTGACAGATAGATACAAAAAAGAGACCATCTTCAGAACAAATGAAAGTAATTTCTCTTGTTGAATATATATTATGGGATTTCTAGAAAAATTATATAAAACTAAATGCTTTTTTTACTTTATTTCAGATCCTGGCCAACAATCCATCTGCAACCTCTGGCACTACCTCACGCCCGTGATCTCATGCACGCCCTTTGCCAATCCCGCGGACTTCAGGTTGTCCCCGAGCACGAGGTTCTCGCTCTGGCCCTGTGCCACTCCGCGCCAAACCGCCTTCCACTGCACATCACTCTTGTAGTCGATGAACTTGCACACAGGTATGTTAACAAGGGGTAGCAGTTGCCTGAAGGTTTCTTATAAATGTTTTTAAAGAAAAATGTCACCACTTAATCGGGTAAAGTAAACCTGTTAAAGGGGCCAAATGTTGCTTGTAAAAGCCTACCCTATTTTATTCAATTAATTAATCTCCACTCATGGGATGGATTGCAGCTACAAGCCTTTTTTTCAAAGGGGTCCAATTAAGCAGAGACTACTGTATGATAATAATAGATTTTATTTATATAGCTCATGATATGATACAATATCATCTCTATGTATGAAATATTGATCCTATTTGATTAATTTCCCATGGATTCTTGCCAAACATATATATTAAATGAATCATGTTTTCATTACCTCTAATTAAATTTTTTCGTACAGTGACCGCTCGATGCCAATAGGGGAGAAGCTCGCTAGCGGATGTCTGGACTTTGACAGCATCATTGAGCTGTATCGCTACATCCTAGAATCAATTGAGGAGGATCACGAAGACTCGTCGTGTCGTGGCCTCGTTAGAAAAGTGAGTATATATTTGTAATAAAATTCAATAATTAGATACTATTTGTGTTTTATATAGCGCTATACTATCATAAATACAGTAAATGGATACACTGCAATCATTCATGCACATATAGTGCACATTTTCTACTTCCTAAGTAGCATTCTAGCCAGATGCCTGTTAGCTGCACACAGTGATTAGGGACCACATTCCCATCCTTCTTGGTCCCCATTTATACACCTGGGTAGAGAGCAGAGTTAGTAAATTAATTGTCTTGCTGAAGCAGTGGACACAAAATAAACATGGGCTCAGGGCAATTTAGCCCCCAAAATGCCCAAAAGAGCCCTGGTAAATTTGCATAGATTTGAGTGCTATTTTCTTGCAGATGAGCTTTCAAAGTAGCCCCTCGAAAAATAAATGTTAATGTTTTCCATGTGCTGAAGAAGGAACACAATGGGCATGTACATATGTGTCAAACTCAGGATTCCACTGATTGGAGAGAGCGTGCGATGTGATAAACTACCTCTGACCTTCTGCAAACCAAGAATCTATCAATCTTTAAAAAAAAAAAAAATTCAAAACTTACCTCTACCAAAAATGTTGACCTAGAGCGCTTTTGAACATTTTAGATGGAAAATGCTGTATATAAATGCATCATTATTATTATTATTATAAAAATTGTTATAAACATTATTATGTAACATTTGTTTCAGGTGTGCCTGTTAGCCTATGCTTCGCGGGACGGAATTGCAGAAGCTGAATTGTTTGACCTCATCCCCGACCTGACCTGGAACCAGTGGGCCCCGCTGTGTCACGACCTCATCAATAGACATGTCATGACTTTTAGAGCTGGGGTTATTACGTTCGCTCACATGCAAGTAAGATAATAATATATTCTTATTTCATTATATTTTATTCAAGCTGACTGATTACCATAAAGCAGGGGCGTAGACAGCAGAGGCGAATGAGGGGTATGCATCCCCCCCCCCACCTCACAAGGTGTGTGTGTGTGTATCTCAAGAGCTATACAATAGATTCATATCAAACTTGGTACATTTATATGTGTCTCCTCTTTTTGTTTGATTTATATAACTTGTATTTTGAAATGCACTAAAATCTTGTCTTTACTTATATTTTGTTGATAAAACCAGGCACGGACGGCGGTCAAGTTGAGTTACTCGAGTGAGCAGAACAATGAGAGAGAGCTTCAGGCCGTGGTCAATAAACTCATCCACTACTTCAAGAAATTCCTCAAGTAAGCTCCTAGTCCTTAACATATTATTATTAGAACTTTAGAAGTGCTATTAAAGTGATTATTTGTTTCTGCTCATGAATAATTTTTAGTCCTAATTTACATAATCTGGGAAAGTGAGCTAATTTCAACTTCTGGGTTACTATTTTGGGTTACTATTTGGGTTACTATTTTGGTGTGGCAAGATTGGTAGAGCGCGCGCTTTCCGATCATGAGATCCCGAGTTCGAACCCTGCCCACTGCGTTTGTCCTTCAGCAAGACAATTTATCCACTATTGCTGCTCTCTACCCAGGTGTATAAATTGGTACCGGTAGGAGGTGAAAGCCTTTATGTGAACGATCTTCTTGAGCCCACTGAGCGCTTGGAAGGAATACTCCCCAGGGAGTGGAGATGGTGCACACAATGTGTGCTGGTTTGCATTGTATCCTATGACCGGGGTAATAATAAAAATTGTAAAGCGCTTAGAGATGATTATCAATCGTGATAGGCGCTATATAAATAATAGATATTATTATTTTTTTTTTTTTTTTGTTGTTGCTTATGTGCCCATTTGCGGTCTTGAATGTGTGATGTTTTATCTAACTGCCAAGACTTTTAGTACAGTCCAGTTTTCTGCCTACCTTTTCTTTAGGCCTGGGTCTGTTACATCCCGTCTCACCGATGAGATCTCGTAAACAAAATGTATCTCATCCAAGTCTGAAGAAACAGTGAAAAACTACAAGAAACTCTCAGCGAACTCTGCATCTTCAGGACCAATTACACTGCAAGATCGGCCACTCTTGATTATGTGGGTTTAAGGCTAACTGCCAAGAAGACCTTTTAAATACGATAAACTGAATTACTTTCTCCTTTTCTCTCCAGGCCTGGTTCTGTGACATCACGTATGACCGATGAGCTCCCGTACCTGATCCAAGTTGCGGGGAACAGTGGGAAACTACAAGAAACTCTCAGCAATCTCTGCGTCTTCAGGATCATGTACACACGAGGACGGTGTTCTGAATTGCTGACGTACTGGCAGGGAATGGGCGTCGACCGACAAGCCATGGCCAATATCTACTTTACTACCATCAAACAATTTGAAGAGAGTATGTAAACTATGCACGTTACAAAAATATTTTGCAAGATAAAAATTAAACGTCAGATCTGTAATAGATGATCAATGATGAAATAATATCAAATGAAATTTACTTCTTTATATGAAGAGAAACATTTTTTTTGTGTAAAGGTTCAGGAATGGCAGGAATAACACAAAGATATTTACATTTTCATACAACCCTAACTTTGTACCTCATTCAAAACTATTTAATTTTGATTCAATATGCATTAACCATAGTCCCCAGCTACATATTTTTTTTTAGAATCAGCCCAGAATGAATTAAAACCTAAAAGCACAGTCCAAATATGAATTTTTTTAAATAAAAATTTACCATACTTTAAGTAATATCTTGTTTTAACATCAGGTAATTTGTTCAATGGCTGTGAACTATGTATTCTAAAGATATTTTTAGTCTTAACAAATTTCCCTGTAAAACTGAAAAGAAACTGCAAGTAATGACAACTCTTACTTTAATCATTGGATTTTATCTTCTCGTGATAGACATTGGTGGACCCATCACTTTACCAAGGATTGCTGACATGTATGAGATGTTGGGGCGATTTGTGAAGGACTTGGGCCTTCTAAATCTGGTAAGATAAATAATTTTAATTTCAGTTTCATGTTTATTTCAAGTAATTTCAAAGAAAGTTGTTAAATACATGGTTAATTATGCTAAGAGCATGATTGTTTCATTTTTGTTTCAGTCTTGTGTTTATTTTCACTCATATAAACAAAAATATGTTATTATAGAACATTGTATAATATCAGTTTCAGTCCAAGTTTATACAATAAATTATCAAATATGGTAAAAAAAACAATGCATAAATTGTGTGTCGGTTACAGTTTAATTTTACTCATTAAAAACAAAAATGTTAAATATGGTAAGAATATTAAAACAGAAAAAAACAAATTTAAAAATTAGTAGGGACCAATTAAAAGTCCATAATGATATTGCTAGTATCGTCCTCTGTTTAAGTAATACATTAAACAAAAATTAGAATTGTTGGAAACCTTGGTTTAGACTGTCATGCCAACAGGCCATGCATGAATGATTGAGTGATACACTTTGTAATTATGAATATATCAAAATACAGTAAAACCTCTTTATAACGAGATCCTTGGGACCATGAAATTGACCTTGTTCATGTATCCTGTTATATCAGGGTACAAAATCAAAAGAACATAAATGGGCTGGGAACAGCAAAAAACCTTGGTATAAGAGGAGTTTATTATATCATAGCTCTCTATATTAAGGTTTGACTGTATATATTCAAATCCTTATTAGGCCACCTGGTCCGTTCAGCGAGCACTGGAGATCCGTGAATCCATCGACCCCGACCATCTGAGCGTGGCACAGTGCTTTCACCTTCTCGGGGCGATCCATGGGCAAGGGGGAAAGTTTGGTTCAGCAGAGGCCTACTACCAACAAGCTCTTATGATCAGCGAAAGCTCCTTGGGCAAGAACCACGGCGATGTCGCTAAGGTCTTGGAATCATTGGTCGTCATCTATCGGAAACAGAACAAGTAAGACAAATGTTCTTAAAACAGTATCTAGATTCAAAATTGGTTTAATTTTAATTCACCATGGTTATTGTCATCTGTTGCAAGCTGAAAAGTAGGCGCATTAGTCCTATTTGATCTATCTTTTTCATTTTTTTTTTAATTCGTCAGTCATTTCCAGATAAACCCTTTCCAAATCTATTAAAATCTGTTTTGAAGATAAGCTCAGCACTCCTCTTATCTTATCAACAAGAAATCCATGTAATGTCATTGTGCTATTTTCATTTGAAATTATTTTGATTAGTAAACCTTGTTATAATTGTCTTTTTATTATTCAGGCATGTGCAAGCAGATCCGCTACAAAAGCGATCCCAGGCGATTCGCAGACAGGCTCAGATGCACCTCTCCCCCCACCAAGCGAGGGCTCTGTCCGCGCTGCGTCGTCGCACGTTGCAGACAGAGCTGCTCACACAGGGCTTGGATTCAGCTGACTTGGCGAGAACCCTCAACGAACTTGGCATGCTCTACTATCTTCAGAAAGATTATGGGTAAGAGAAGTAAGAGTGCAGACATTTAACCTTTTGCCTTCAGAAACCTGATGGACTATATATACAAAGTCTATGGGGATTTCCAAAATCTTGAAGGGAATGGGTTAATACTGGATTGAATGTGATGTGTATCCCACGACCAGGGTTTAACTTATTACAGCTAATCTTGATTAATAGACATATTGATCGTTCGCTCATATCCACATTTTTATTTTCTACCTATTTTTTAAAAGTGTAAACTCTAACTTTAACCCGTTCAGAACTGGTCCCGAAAATATTTGAGCTTAGGTCTATGGAGAATACATGTTGTAGTAAAATCTGTCAGTCCGGAACGGTTTAATTGATTATCTTGGCTGTATTCTTTGAGAAATCATATTGAGAATTATATCTGCTGTTGAATGCCTCGTTTTATTTCATTTGCCACAATATTGAGTTGGATATGAAAAGGAAAAAACGGGAAATGAAAGTTGTTTTTATTTCTCCCTCAGATCTGCCGAGAGTTATTTCCGGCGAGCGCTAGCCATGAGAGAATCGGTCCTCGGACCCCACCACGTCGATGTTGCGCAAAGTCTACACAGTCTGGCCACGCTGCACAACGACCGGGACGAGACGAACATTGCTGAGGAGCTGTATGAGAGGGCGCTCTCCATACGTCGTTCGAGCATGCAGCAGGATCATCCGTTGGTGCTGGCCACGGCAAGGAGTCTGGCTGTCTTATATAGGAAACAGGTATGGTATAGAATTGTCCAATTCTCTGTAGAGAGACCACAAAATTAAACCTGTCCAGAAAGGTCACTGTTTAAACATGCAGCAGGATCATCCGTTGGTGCTGGCCATGGTGAGGAGTCTGGCTGTCTTGTACAGGAAACAGGTATGGTATATCATTGTCAAACCTCTGCAGAAAGACAACAAAATTGTGTTTATTAATGAAACCTGTCCAGAAAGGTCATAATTTCAACACGTAGCAGGATCATCCATCGATGGTTGCCAGGGCAAGGAGTCTTGTTACAAGGAAATGGGTTCGGTATAATGATATTGTCAAACCTCTCTAGAAAGTCCACAAAATTGTATTTATAAAAGAAACCTGTCCAGAAATGCCTTTATGTAATGACATAGCAGGATCATTCATTGCTTCTAGCTACTTCAAGAGGTCTTGCTGTGTTGCTCAGGAATGGGTATGATATAGTAATTCAATTCTGTGTAGAAAGGCCACAAAGTGCCATTTTTATGTGAAAATAAGTGTGCAATTATCCTCTGAAAAAGCAAACACTTAATAAAACATTAAAAAATAAAAACCACATTATGCATTTTTTGCTTCTTAAAGGGACTTAGTAACATTGTCCAAATCCTCAAAATAAAATTCAAATTCTAGCGGTTCCCTTATACCTTGTTGTATTCGTATTAACAATAAAATCACGGGACAGGTTTCGGTTTTTCAAATTTCCCTTTCGTTACAAAGATATGTATGATTGAAGTATTCAGATAAGAAAAACTCCGGGCGAGTTTTTCTTCTGTGTACAAAGTGAGTGCAGTGAGTTACTGAATATCACTTTGCATTTTCGCTCATTACTTGGCCATACAATGTCCATTTGACTTGAAATTTTCACACAATACCCTGTGGACATATGAGATAACAACAATATACATTGCATCAACCATTCATCACTTTTTGCACATGTCAACAAAGTTACTAGATCCCTTTAAGTTTACTATCAAGTTATTGTATATTTGTATATTTTGTATCAGGGTAAATACGAAGATGCAGAACCACTGTATGTGCAAGCAGTGGAATCCAAAGAGAGGAAACTAGGAGGGAATCACCCCAGCCTAGCAACCGCTTTGGTTAATCTGGCAGTTCTCAGATGTCAACAGGTACATACATTAACCCACTGATTTATTTTGCTATAGCATGTATTCTCCATAGAACCTACATGTAGCTCAAGTATTTTCGGGACTAGTCCTGGGGGGTGTTGTACAAGAGTTGCAATTGATTGTGAAAATGGCAATTAATTGTTTTAACAGTTCATTTTAAAGAGGTTCCACTGTAATAGTTCTTAGGCCATTTCTGTTCATATGTTTCTGCAAGTAATGCACCTATGCTTGAAAGATACTGTCCTCCTTTTGTAATGCAATGTACAAGAGTTGCAATTGATTGTGAAAATGGCAATAAATTGCTAGTCAGTGGTATGATTCTCGCTTCAGTTGCGAGAGGTCCCGGGTTCGACTCCCGGACAAGCCCCCAGGTAATCTCAGGGTCTCCCACTGGTCCCAGCGGCTTCCAAGGCCTCTCCGTCCGCTGCACTTTTGAACCAATCAGATTTGGGCATTTAGTCACTTGCAATTAATTGCAACTCTTTATGCAACACCCCCTAGAAGGGGTTAAAGGGGACCACCAGGCAAATGACAACACATTATTATATGTTTTGGTACCGTTTTGTGATATCAAATAGATACCCAACATTTTGCAAAGGGTTGTGTAATTCATAAACAAAGCAATTAATTTCCACCACTTACGGAACCACGGCTATCTCGTGGTTCCACACGGGCCAGGCATTTGCGAGTGCGCCAATGCAATTCACGCGTACGTCAATAGAATCCCGGATGATTCGTTCACTCTGCACAGAGCGCCGCTGGCTCTGCTCGCATAATAGTCTACGCATTCAGACCGCATGGCTGAGAATGGTGATGCGTTTTCCAATTATATATTTTTCTGAATACATATTTTTGTGAACTTATTGAAGGAATGGAATACTAAAGATGGTACCTTTCTATCAAAAGATTATTATTTTGGGGTGGTGGTACCCTTTAACCCAAGCCTTCACACTAACTCTCTTTTCTGCTTGCCCATTTGGGGAAATAGAGTCATGAATGTTCAAATTTGTCTTGCTGGAACAGAAACTTTACTTGCCCAATAAAACAAATGGGAAGCAAAAAAAAAATCATGTTCAATAGTCTATAGTTGAACAGAAATGTTATCATGCAACCAAACCAGGGGGGTGTTTCACAAAGATCCTAAGTTGATCTTAGCACTAAGATGGTATTAAATATTATGAAAAGCCACTAGTGTCTTGAAACAGTTTTGTAAAAGTTATGTTGAAATGCATAAAATGTTGATTCAAATCATATATCAAAGAGATTCATGATCTTCACATAAAATTCACAAAATTTCTTTGATATTTAGAAAAAATATATGATTTGAATCAACATTTTATGCTTTTCAACATAACTTTTACAAAACTGAAACACCCCCCTGACCATTTATCAAATGTTACTTGCCAAGCAACCAAGCAAGTGCTAGTGTCGAGTCCTAATTAATCCATTCCCTTCAAGATTCGGAAATCTGTGTATATATACATTTGTTGCTATTCCATGCAGGATAATTTGTTTTTATTCTTAGGAATTATAACATTTGAATCATGGGCGTCGATCTGTCATTGATACCCATTCATCAGGGGGGGATGATCTTTTCATTCATCCCTCCCTGATGAATAGGTATTACGTAAGTATCGACGCCCATGATTTGAATACTTTCACAGAACACTTTGAATACTGTCTTAATTTTTTAGAGTTAGCACAAAGAGTACAAGCTGAATATTGGTTTAATTTTCTTCAATCATTAAATGTCAATACTTATGTTTTTAGGGAAAACACGAAGAGGCTCTACCACTGTACGAGGGGGCACTACAAATATATGAGGAGCACTTTGGCCCGAACCATGCGCGAGTTGCAGAGACACTGCGAAACCTTGCGGTTCTACGCTACGAACAGGGCGACTTTCAGGAGGCTGCAGTGCTGTACAAGCGCGCCAACGAAATTCGGGAATTGGATGGCTACGTTAGCAAACCAATTTCTAGGCGTTCGTCTAGCGCGGGATCAACGTTGATGAAGATGCACAATATGATGGCAGCCGGAACGAGGTAGCCTATAGTAGTGCCACATCTACAATGTTCTCGTTTATGGCCATTTTCAGGCCAGACCCACGATTTCCTTGGAGCGCAGACTTACTTAGGCAATGCCTGTGTTGGCATGTCAACAATATACGCCAGCCATGCATTGACTGTGCATTGCCTGCGACACACAACAGTATGGTGATGTGATTAAGAGTTGGTGGTGCTAAAAATGAACATGAACAAGTATTCAAGTTATGAGCCAAATATTTTGTAATTTGTGTGTGCTTTGATAATCAGTATGTATAACACTAAAATCAGGGAATTAATGTGTAGATCAAAGAGGAGGTGAACTTATAGGTGAGCCAAATATTTTGTATTTTTGTATGGTGTGGGGGTGGGGAAGGAGGAGAAATGTTCCTGCCTTGCTACTTACCTATTATTTTATCCGACATCTTTGATATTCAAACCACATGTAGTAATTTTAGAATGTTTTATATATTATTCTGTCACATACTGTACGGCCAATTTTCTTTAATTACTTTTGAAAATCGTTTTTTATTATACTTTGAAATATTACAATTTTCCTCAATCAAATTTAATCAAGTTACAGTCAAGATGACATCATGTGTGTATTAATTTGTGTATTTATAATGTATAAAATGTAGTGTGGAATATCGGTTATTCTCAAATAACCCTGACTTGTAATTTTGTCTCTTTTTGTGCATGTATATCCCCAAAAACACTTGAAAACATTGCACATACCAATGTTATTTGCCAAAATATGTTTTCATTCATGAAATATTAGGTTAGGTACAGTGGAACCACTTTATAACGAGCTATATTATGAGGTAATTACACAGGTCCAGATTCTATGTATTTTATTGTTTTTAAGACCTGATACAAGATATCTGATACATAACATGGTCAATCATTCAATGGACCAAAGGTGCTCATTATAATGAGGTTTAACTGTAAATATAGATATCTACCAATTCTTTTTTTGAAAATAAACACTATCCCATATGTTGATATATATGTGGGCATACATTTATTGTAAAGATCTTGGTTTATTACCAGATTTGATTTTTAGGAACGTTTTGTTATTCAGAATAATAATGCAGTGAAACCGTGTTATAACGAGCACCTTGGTCCCAATGGATTCACCGTGTTATTTCAGATATCTAGTATCAGGGATTAAAAATAATAATATACATAGAACATTGGCCTGATGTGAAATAGCCTCGTTATAACAGTTTGTTCTAAAGAGGTTCCACTGTAATAGTTTTTAGGCTATTTCTGTTCATATTTTTTCTTGAAAGATAGGCCTACTATCCTCCTTTTGCAAGCCAACATTCAAAAGAATGTTTTACCGACCTTGAAGATGCCTGCAAAAAAAGGACACCGTCTATATTTAACTTCAACAAATTTATTTTCCCACAATCAACTTGTTTTAGCTTGACATTTCAAACATTTTATCAAGGATATATTTAACTTGCTAGGTTCTGTACAATGATAGTCATCGCATAAGGTTGTTCTATCTGGAAAAATAAAATGTGTAAACTGCTTGGAAAAATGTGAAACAAAATGAAATATGGCTGAAACTTACCACCTTGATAAAAACCTTGATTAACCAGTATCTTCAAATTTATTGTATGTCAATGTGTGATATTTGTTTGATCTCCTTGTATATCGGCTTCAATAGTGGAGTGGTATATTTATTTAATGTCAGTATTTTTCAGTGGATTTAATTGAAAAAAGGGTATTACAACTAAATTCAAACTATATAATCGATGTACATGCTTGTGAATTATTTATATTGTGGTTATAAAGGAAACATATGTTTCTTATTAAAAGTATTGTATACATGTAATTATCAAATGTTTTCACAAAATAGACCCTAACCTTACATGTTGATTTTTCTCCCCAAATTGGATCTATGATGTATTCCTGCTGTAATTAATTATTTTTCATTCTATTTTTATTGCTGAGGCTTGTAGGACTTACATTATGATGTGCAATATTTATCTAAAAAGTATTTATGCAACAGTATTCTACATAGTAAAAATGTGTTGGCTTAGTTCAATACATTACAAGATACATGTAAGTTAAAACTCATGAACACTTATTTTACTAGACATCTTGCTTCAATTAATTTTTTATATTATTGATCATGTAAACTGGGCTCCAAAAGAAACTTATCACTTTTTCAGAGCGACGCTCACTAAAATCCATAGCATCAAATCGAATCATATTAAGACACAGATAAGCTATCATTCTCCTTATGAAGCATATCTGAAAAATTAAATGTTTGCTTTTGCCAAAAAAGAGAAAAATGACATGGAATCACTACAGGTCACTTTTCAAAAATCACAGAAACTGCTCGTTGCGAACTTCCACGAAAGGCGGTCTATTCAGAACTTTCAATAGCTATTCATTCAACTTCAAAGCGGGTTATGTAACCACTAGACTGGCTATTGTCCGTACCGAGCTCTGTGCCCGGAAAGCGATGCAGTTTCTGTGATTTTTGAAAAATTACCTGTTGCATTTCACCCTATTTTATTCATTGTTGACTAAAGCAAACATATTTTCTTTTAGATGAGCGTGCTAAGGAGTATTATAGCTAATCTATGCTCAATTATGATTAATTGTTATGCTTCGGATTTTAATGTGTGTCGCTCTGAAGAAGTGATAAGTTTCTTTTGGAACCCAGTTTAGTAAATGCATGAAGTCTTTGAAAGATTACCCATATTGATGTTGCTTAAATGTTGTATTCTGTTAGGCAGCAAGTCATACTGTCAGTTATGCAATTTCACTATTTTTTGTAACAATGTCTTGAATGATTTGTAATCTTACAAAGTATCATTAATGCATTGTGTAATTAAGCTAATTTTATCATGTACTGGATGGGCATAGTACTACTACTAGAATCTAATGAAAGATAAATTGTTTGAATCAAGAGCGTGAACAATCAATATATACTATGCATTTTCAATGTGATATGTTCTTCCATTGTTTATGTTAATTATGTGTGTGAACATAATATAGTATCTTAACTTTGTAAAATGATATATGCATTTTGTGACAAATTCTCCATTATTATGAAGATGACATATTTATTTTGTATAACTGAATCTTAGAATAGATTTATTTAACTATAGCATTTCTACTTTCTTATTAAAATAACATCCGATGCTAAACCTATTTTGATGTGCTCTGTTCATTGTGCATATGACTGTATCATGTGAGGTGTGTTTGAAATGAGAATGTCAGGTGTGAAGAAACAATGCTAAAGTTAATGAAACTAATATAGGCAAATACAAATGAATGCACTAAAGTGATCCATTAACTTTATTTCATCCCCAAAGGTGATATTTGAGACTTCAATCATATACCAGTATCATTGTTAGATTCTTGAGAATGATATGAGATTTCCATAGAAAAGGAATAATACTTACCTAGTGAAAAAAGGAGTCTATGGAGGATTTAATATCCAAGTTTTGATATTAGTCGAAAGCATCTACAATCTAAAATTAACGATAATTCGGGACTTTTTATAATCATCGACTTACGCGATTATTCGATATATGCGACTTCGACTTACGCGGAGTTGACTGTATCTCCATAATTTGGAAGACATTTTGAAAATCCAAACCCATTTAATTCTTCTATTACCATAAGCCAAACAACAAGGTACAAGAGAAGTGTGAATGCTCCAAGTGATTTTGGCAAAGTCAGTGGATCACTTTAACCCGTTCCGGACGGAGTGATTGCTATAACGTGCAGTCGTGCATTCTCTATAGACCCCTGCCAGAGTATTTTTGGGACCAGTCCTGAACGGGTACAAGCTGTGCAACAGACTACTTATACATGTATTCAAAAAACTATACCAAGTGGCATACTAGCATAGCTCTGTCCATTGGATTTTTCAGGAGCATAGGAATATTGGGGGGGGGGGGGGGGGGGGGGCACACAATGTATTTCTTCTCATTTTCATCAAATTATTGGGGCATGTACCCCCCCCCCCAACCCATGTACCTGAAATACGAGTCCATCATAACTAACCCTTTCACCAAAAAAAGAGAAAAGAAACAAAATTGCTCATAATTTAACACAATTGCAATGAGGATTTATTGAAGCGACTACACATTCAAAAGGGATTTTTGTATTATTCTGATCAGTAATCTGTCATACTTGTCACTACAAATAAATATGCAAACACATTATGGTAATCAAGTTTGTACATAGTTTCAAGGTAAGACAGTTCAATCAATTTTTTGATTTATGTCCAGTATAGGGCTGTTTGTATAGATGGTGTAGGTATGGGGACCTGTGCCCCCCCCCCCCCCCCCCCCCCCCACTAATTTAGAAAGAAAACAAACATAAGGGGAGCATTTAAAAGTAGTCCGACCACGCTACACCACTGTCTATAATAACTGCGTTTGTGCAACCAGGTGAAAATTGGTGAATACAGTTGGTGACGGTGTGACACCTTCTACAGGAAGAAAAGAATGTAAATATGATACATGTACATGATGTAACAATATTTTTTGGTGCAGCACATATTAGATTAATATCTTCCAATCAAAAGGTCATGAATTTGAAACCCCAAACTACCCATCATGTTTGTCCTCCATTTTGTCTTCTCGTTTTGTGAAGAGGTGTTCTGGTCTAATGGTCGGAGCTCTGATCTTCGCACTTATTGGCCCGGGTTCAAATTTTGGCTGTGTCTATCGGATGGGCGGTCCAAAACGTAAATAATCATAACATAATTGATTGAAAGCGTCTGCAAAAACCAACCAACAAAGTCCAACCAACTTGCAGCAAGACTGCAATGCTCCCTATTTCAGTATGAATATTGATATGAATATTTATAACTCTATGTTGAGTATAGTTGTTGTCATTATTCGTTCGCCTGAAGAAGAATCTGCAAGATTCGATAGCTCGCGGCTCCATTGATTTACATGAATATTGATTGTTAGATATTTTGCTAATGATTATAGAATAATGAAGACCTTGGGATTATTCTTTTCAGGAAAAAACACTCAATCGATTTGATGCACTGGCAAAATTTCTGTTTCAATTTATTTCATAATTTTGTGCAGAGATAAAATGTCCAAAGTAGAAGGCTAAACATAATACCATATTGACTATTAACTTGGGAGCTTTTTTGCTGAATAGATGTAGATACCTCTTTCCTTGTCATAAAAGACTTGTTGCACATTAAATTTTCCCTCCAACATCTTCAAGAAGTTTGTGTCCCTGTCATATCTGATGCGGCAAGAAAGCAAGAGCAGAGTGTCCTCGTTCGACAGGTGCATCATGGTCTGGAGCAAAGCGGAAAAGCTCTCCTCGATGTAGACGATGTCGGCCCCGACGATGATGTCAAAGGGCTCTGGAAACTCTTCGAGTTTTTCTCCCCAGTCCAAGGCACGCACTGTTGGAGGTCTTTGACCTTTGACCTCTGTCTCTGTAACAGTTGAAGTCTCTTCTTTGACAGGCCTTGATGATGATGAAGAATGTGTCTCTGCTGATGATGATTGTGTTTCTATGTCTGCTGCTACTGCTGCTTCTAATGATGATGATGATGATGATGATGATGAAGGAGTGGGCACAGATGGGAAGTTCAAGTTGATATTTTCCCTGAGAGGTTCCAGAACACTCTCCCTGTCCGTAACAGTTATTTCACCTGTAATAATAACGAGAAAAGAAATAAAGCAACAACTTTACAATTAAGAATTTAATTTTATAATATTAAAAAAGGCAGTGCCCAGGTACAAAGTTCATGATGTTGTTATTAGAATATTCCCCAATTTATGACATTATCATTTTCTTGCACCTAAATCCTAATGATAAATCACTAGACTAAGTGATAAAGATAGACTGTCAGTCTATCCAATTTTAAGAGAAAAAATTAAATTGTACTTAAAGGGGACCACCAGGCAAAGAACAACATATTAGTATATGTTTTGGTACCGTTTTGTGATATCAAATAGATACCCAACATTTTGCAAAGGGTTGTGTAATTCATAAACAAAGCAATTAATTTCCACCACTTACGGAACCACTGCTATTTCTTGGTTCCATACAGGCCAACCATTTGCGAGTGCGCCAATGCTATTCACAGCGCACGTTTGAAAACAATAGATTCCCGGGCGATTCGTTCGCTCTGCATACATTGCAATTCACCGCACACATAGCAGTCTGCGTAATTCAGACCGCATGAACGCATGCTTTAGAATGGTGATGCGTTTCTAATTATTTTTTTTCTTTTCCGGAAACATATTTTTGTGAACTTGTTGATGGAATGGAATACTAAAGATGTTACCTTTCTTTAGTAAGAATATTATTTTTGGGTGGTGGTACCCTTTAAGTTGTAAATTAAGTCTAGTACACTACGTGAGAGTGCAAAGTTCTGTTTTTTTTTACCATTTAGCACTGCTGTTACCATGCCAACCAGACCGGTTCCAGCTCCAAGTTCGATGACTCGCTTTCCTTTCAGGGTGAGGTTTCCTGCCTTTGTCTCTGCCTCTAGGTACTCGCTCAAGACTACTGCCTGTAAAAAAAGAAAGCAAATAAATCTGATTCGTGTACACAGGCGCCACAAGGACAATTAGATTCATAGGCGTACAGTGATTGAAATGAGTCAAAGTGGTAAATTCTTAGTTTTCTTCCCTTTGGACACATTTGTTCCTCAACTTATCCACATTTTGTTTAATGTTAGAATATTACTCATAGTTTGTATTTCCTATAATTTTACTAAATATTTTAGAACAATAAGGTTAGAGGTATATTAACAAACATCATGTGATCAACAATTCCATGTTCCCAGTACTTTAGTTTATTTGCAAGTACATTCATGTATTGTCATATTCATTTCAAGAATTAAATTTAACAAAAGAAAAAATGATCCGTCAGTCAAAAATAGTTAATCGAAAAGGTGTCTTTACCGCATCCCAAACGACAGCTGCAACCCCAAAGTCTGCCCAGTTCTGCTTGATGAAGAAATCTCTGCCTGCGAGATGAAGTGTCCGGGATGCACGATGGAATGGTTCCAATATTTTGGGGCTGTACAAAACAAGAGCACCACCTGCACTGCCAGAGTGAGAGTCGGGATCCAATGTTGTTCTTGTAATAACTTCCTCAACTGGTTTTGCAGCCGATATACATTTATCGCCATTAGAGTCTTCCATTTCTACAGGTTTCGAATTGCAACCAGCGCGTGTGTCGTGTTCAAATTCAGCACCAGGAAATGACTGCTCAGGGGGGTCGATGCTTGTACACCTCCCCGTAACCTCCCCGTCAACTCTGGGCCGATGACCGCTGCTACAGCAGCCTAATCCGAGTATTAGCAGAAGTTTTATGAATGCCTTATGCATCCTGCAACTCCTCTTGATTCATGTTCCTGTCCCCACTTACACATAAATCGAAATCATGAATTTGATTGATGATATTTCAAAGGAAATATAGAATTGTTTTGAAAGTGGACAAGTCAATGCGATGCCGATGGACAAATTATACACAACAATTTAGCAGCACTTAATATCAGGTCATGTGACAGATCACATGACTCGGTTTACAACGCATGCTATCGCGATATGATCGATACCAACACCATGACGACACGCGCGATACTCAATAACATTTGTGTGTATATTTGAATCATTGTGGACGTGTGCAGCTCTTTAAACTTGATTGAAAAAGGCAACCCAAAAAGACTAATTTAACTCAAGGTCGTATCCCAGGGACTTACCGCAACATGTCAGGAAGTACACAAGGTGAGATTTTATGAGATACGTAGATTTTTTATGGTGGAAGTGGGAAAATATGACTGTTTTGATAGCATGTTTTCAGCGCCGCACGTCGTAACGAGCCGAGTTGACGGCCTGCTGCTGCGCCGTCTCCAGCCCGGTAACAACAATCCAAGACTGCGGTGACTCGGCACATTCGACGGGGCGCTGATGCAGTTTGGACTTTCGTGCACTTTAAATTTAATCACTTTCAATCACTTAACTGTTTTCTTATCCTTCGAGTGTCTGTCGTTATATAATTTTGTCCAAGTGTGTGTGAGCCATTTTACTTGTCTTACTCAGTTAATTTAGTGAAAGCGAAGTTACTCGAAATCAAAATCAAATGATGACGATGTTGACGTGTCGTTGGATGCGATCACATGTGGGTCATTCCACCGAGTTGGGCAACATTGGATTTTTGTCACACCATGTATTTAAGTTTAACAGTAATTATTTCACCAGCCTGTAATATTTATGACTTTTGTTTGTAATATGTTGTATATCATAATAAAGTGATCAAGAATGATGAAATGATATTTGATGTTGTCACCTTGTTTTGTTGTTGTTTATTGTTTTTCTGTGGTTTCCGCAAGTGAAAATGTGTACATTTTGTGACATTGGTCAATGCATTTGTCTGAGTGGCTTTACTTTTATTACAAATAAGAATTATGATGGAGGTGAATTCCTATTTTTAACAATAATAAACAACCTGATTTGTGCGCACTTTCAGAACACCCATAACATTCTCTATGAGGGGGAAAAAAAGTTCATTGATATCGGATTCGGACGTAACGGGTGGTTTCCAAAGGAGATGAAAATGATTACGTCCAGAACATGGGCAAAAAAAGATGGTTACCAACTTCCTAATGCATGTTTAATAACCAAGATAGATAGACATTGGGATGGGAAATATATTTGTTATTAGTTGATTAATGACTAATTTTCAGTTTTAGATTATGACTTCCAAAACTCCATGCCGTAGCTTTGGTTTCCGCAATCTTGAAGTTACGTCCGAAACCAAAAAAGATCGTAAAAACTCGCACTAGCGATCTACGCTAGATTTTATTCGATCAAACCCCTTGCGCATAAGACTAGTAAACCCCTCCCACATAGCTGGCAGTACATCGATCGCCATCGGCAGCTCATTTGTGCGGTGAAACAAGAGGTTTCCGAATTTACGTCCGAATCTGAACTGAATGATGGATCTATTTCAGGCAACAACAACAAAAAAGAGAATGGAATAGTGATTTAAAATAAAGAAGCAAAAAGGTAAAACAAATAAACAATAACAGACAATAACAGTTGAACGCTGAACATTAACCAATTGTTTCGGATGTAACAGGAAACGGTTTCCACAATAAAGTGTTACATCCGTAACAATAATGTAATATAAACCCTGTTTCCATTTCTTGTAAACTTGCTTCTCTGGCCCTGTAAGTAAGAAAATAATACATGCTTATGGAGTGATAATATGGCATCGGTAAAATGCTGGACAGTTGATTGTACATAAATGTTCTTTCCCTCTTACTGCTCTTGTTTAAAAAGGTACAAATGGATGATTTTTCGTCCATATTTTTACAAATTTTTCATTGTATTAGAGGCAAAATTCGGGTGGGATATTTTGAAAAAATAAAAATTACAAACAGCAACAACAACAAAAGTGTATGAAAGAACATTATTATCACAACAAAGGAACATTGCCCAAATTGTTCCGGATGTAATTGGAAACTGTTTCCACAATAAACTGTTACATCCGCATCAGTAATCTAATGCAAACCCGTTTTCACATCTTCTGAACTTTTCTCTACGACGTGTAAGTAAGAAAATAAATGTTGTTCATGGAGTCACAAAATGGCATTGATTCAATGTTGGACAGTGGATTGTTCTTGTGTTATTCAAACTTCATGGTTGAATTTCAATAAAAGCTGATTTTTGCCCATATTTCATGATTATGTTGTGTTTTTTCGATATTGTATGTTGACGCCTTAACTGGTTGAACTGAATTTCTTCAGACCGTGAACAGTCTGTAGTCTTGGAGGGTGTCAAATCCAAGGCCTCCCCTGTTATATCAGGTGTTCCCCAGGGTACCGTCTTGGGCCCTACACTCTTCCTTCTCTATATCAATGACTTGCCTGATCAAACTTCATCAACAACCAGACTATTCGCTGATGATTGTATGCTTTATCGTGAAATCAACAGCAGCGCAGATGCTCGGATGTTGCAGAAAGATCTTGATGTACTTCAGCAGTGGGAAAACACCTGGCTGATGTCATTCAACCCTGGCAAATGTATTGTCATGAGGTTCTGCCCTTCTCGATATCCAGTGAATTACAATTACTATATCCATAACTCCCTTCTTCAAATCTGTGAGTCTGGAAAATACCTTGGAGTCACCTTGTCCAATGATTTCAAATGGTCATCACATATCTCGGCAATCTCTAAGAAAGCCTCCCAACAGCTTGGTTTCATCCGCCGAAATACAAGGTTCCTCCCACAATCCTTCAGAGAGGCGGCTTACAAGTCTCTTGTGCGTCCTCACTTAGAATATTGTTGCAGTGTTTGGGATCCCCATACAATCTCAGAAATCCAGACACTAGAGAGGATACAAAGACAAGCTGCTCGTTATGTCACGGCTGATTATCGAAGAACAAGCAGCGTGTCCGTTATGATCAGCAAGCTAAAATGGCCCAGCCTATCTTCAAGGCGCGCTGTGAGCAGACTCACCATGGTTTATAGAATCATGAATAACCTCGTTGCAATTCCTCCAGATACATTTTTCACTATAAACTCATCTAAAACTAGGAAAAATCACAATATGTGCTTCCAAACATACCGTCCAAGGGGCAATATCGACAAATTTGCATTCGCTCAACGGACTATACTAGAATGGAATAAACTTCCTAGCACAGTGGTTAATGCAGTCTCACTTGATCAATTCAAAGATCTTGTAACAAACCACTATGAATCAACACATTTTGATTAGGCCCACACTCCTCCTTATATCGTGTACACAAGTTAAGTTCATCTTCGAGATAGGCTGCATTATAGCCCTTTGAAGATTATAGAAGAAGAAGAAGGAAGACTAGTAATCACATGAATGTTGTTAATTCTGACAGTTCTTTTCTTACAATTTATTCTCGGTATCTTATTAGCTGTGGTTTCCAGTTACATCCGCAACCCATACACTCATAGCCTGATTACCAGTGGCATTGTGGTATACGTGCACAGTATATGCCCAATATTTTTTTTCTTTTATAACACTTGACTAGTGAACTAACAAAATATATTGATATTAAAAGTTATTAGTTAGTTTGAAATTTCACCTCTAATGTCACACTTTGTGCCCCAAGTCAGTGGAATGACCCATGTATGATTGAGTGACCCCCGCATCGGCACCCTAAAACATTTCCGACAGTTTAAGACTTAAAAATCATTCAAATTTCTTGAAATTGTACTCGCATATTGAGAAAATAGTGCAGATTCCGATGCGATGATCAGATTTGCGATATATTAATCATATTTTGAGATATCGCCCTCGAACGCGCGCGTTGTTTTTTGCCTTCACGAGTTTGAAGTGTTTTTAATACCGTCACCCCCTCAACCCTCAATGCACGCAACTCCAAATTTCTTGTGCGATGTTGGTATTATTTATCGTATTTACTTGTATTACTCGTAGCGGACGGTCTACGCATTATTTCTCCTCAAAATTTCGACCAGTTCAGTTTCTAAGGGTAGCGCGCATCATCTCATGCGCGATGTTTTACAACATGCGCAAAAACAAATATTACGCGGGGTGCCGATATTAAAAACAGTGCCGATGTGTAGTACACCTACCATACAATGAATGTATTGACTAGACTATTGTAAATGGTCCTGGATGCAATCAGTAAAAATAAAATTCAAGTTAACGACAACGTAACTTGTCTTTGGCTAGCAAGCAGCTAATACGCTAGCTACTAAGTACTATACCTGCCAGTGCCACTGCCAGGCCAGGAGAGAGAGAGACAGATTCCATCATTGGACAGTTGTTTTGTAAATATTTAGGGGAATTTACACTTTTTTAGTCTTGTTTTATCATGCGCGCACAACCAAACACTAGTAGTACTAACACACACAAAACCAGATCTAAAGTAAAGCCTTAACTGGTTGATGCGATGTATATTGTTGTTATCTCATATGTCCACAGGGTATTGTGTGAACATTTCAAGTCAAATGGACATTGCATGGCCAAGTTATGAGCAAAAATGCAAAGTGATATTTACTAACTCACTGCACTCACTTTGTACACGGTAAGAAAAACTCCGGGGGAGTTTTTCTTATCTGAATACTTCGATCGTACATATCTTTGTAACGAAAGGGAAATTTGAAAAACCGAAACCTGTCCCATGATTTTATTGTTAATACGAATACAAGGATTTGGACAATGGTACTAAGTCCCTTTAAGGCAAAGGCAAAAGCCACTGCGTGTGACGCTTATTTTGGCACGCTGAACAAGCAGGAGAAAAGTGGTAAAAATGTGCCGAAAATTGCTGATTATCAAGGAAATTTAAGCTCTAAAAACGACAATAATATTGTCGGTTTTAGAGCTTAAATTTCCTTCTTTATACTGATGGGAATTATATTGACTAATCATCGGCACACCCCCAAACCCCCAATCTAAATTTCTACTAGAGTCTTAGAGAAACTTACAGAAAGTGAACAAATCTGAGTGACGCAGTGGCGGTAAAGTGTAATTTACCCAATATTATAAAGAAGGAGATAAATGCAGACTCAGTGTCAAAGGCAAAGCTGTTAAAACAGATTATTATACTAATTTCCCCAGATCCATAGATATCTGGAGATTTGTTTTTACCATTCACTGCCAAAACAAAGAAAAACTTGAGCAAGGCCAAGGCAAAGGACTACCCAGCGGCATCGCAGATTCCATTGTTGGGCAGTTATCTTGCATATATGAAGACTTGAAATTCTGAGACAAAGTTGTGCATATCTCTTCATTTCATATTACTAATTTTTTTAAACCCCTTGCTCCATTTTTTTGTTTAAAAATGCAGACTGGTTTTACCATGCACCGTCAAAGAAGAACACGAACGAGGCCAAGGACTACCCGGCCGCATCTCAGATTCCGGCGTTGGGCGGAGGCCTCCCGTACGACGAGTGGGAGAAGAACGAGCGGGATCAGGACGGGATGAAGCGAGGCTGGGTCAGAGACTCGGACTCCAAGTACATCCAACTCTGCAAGAAGGGAGGGCGCAAAGGTCGGTTGAATATTGATTTTCCACACCTGATAAAGCAAAATAAAAATACACAGGGGTTCAGGGCAATTCATCCCCAGAAATGCCAAAGGAGCCTAATTAATACACCGGTGGGTGGACAACTATTAGACGAGGAAGAAAATCATGAAAGAGACCTCATAAATTTGAATGAAGTTCATGGCAAATGTGTTTTCTTTCTATTTTCTTGCAAGCGAGATAGAAAAGTAAGCTCTGCTTCCCCAACAAAATTTCTTGCAAATTAGCAATGTTAAATCGCTTTGATTATTAGACAAGGAAAAATATACCAAGACATTTGGGCTTCCAATAAAGATCAATGAGCTATGGCAATGCTCAGTGTAAATTCTCCACTTCTGTACAGCTTGTATAAATACTAAATCAAACTTTTGTATTTCAGTGTTCAATTTTTAGTAAATCAAGAAGGACATATTTTGTAAATGTTTCGCTGTTTTTAAAGTAGGAGGGCAGCTTAACCTGTTCCCCGAATTCCCATAGAGTAAAAACCAGGCTCAACAGGTTCCCATCATAGGCAGTTCTTAATGTACAAACATCTGATTTAAATTTCTTTGCATCACAGATTTGCTGCAGATGCGAGATCCGAAGCCCAGGAATGAAGAGGCAAAGGATTACCCGAGACCCGACTGGTTCTACCAAGAAGAAGCAGCTGAAGCGCCAAATACGTAGGTTATTTGTTTGACCCATGGCTTAATTTTTAAAAACTATTCATGACTAATCCTGAAATACTTTAGCTTACATGCACTTGCTTTATATGTACATGCATAATAGCTTGCAAACAAAATATAGATATTGACCTAACAAACATTAAAATTTTATTTTAATACAGTTTACATTAATTTGTGATACTTTATCACATTTAAAATCAAAATTCAAAGGAAAATAAATTTCTTACTGAACAATATCTCTATCATGTTTCATTCATTGTTGTAATTTTGTAATGAATGCAATCTCTAGCTCAAGAACCATAGTGGTGGGGGATCTCGGCCACGCTGGTCAAGTCAGCCATTTACATTCAAACGTGATAGCATGCACCCTACATAGTTATGCATTGCTGTTGCAAAGCAAGTACAATCGGGTTGAAAGATATGGTTTAGCAGGCCAGATTCTTAGCAGCCTGTTTGTTTTGGATGTTTTCATGTACCGTAGGTTGCCGAGTTCTCTGCCCAGGCAGAGTTGCCCTGTCACTATGGTATTTATTATCCTCTACAGGGCTTGTCCTTCTGTCCTCAGCTGTGGCCCAAGGTGCCAATGGCCACCATAAAAAAGAGAGCCCTGTTATATATTTAATTCTTCCCCTTTCCCCCCCCCCCGACTTGTTCTTGAAATAGGTCAGCGCAGTACAAATCCCACCTGCCAGACTACATGGTATAGGAGGAATACCACCCAGATGAACAGGGCGACCAGGGGCGGGCAATGGGCATTGTCTCTTGCAGACTGTTCACTTTGAATGTATCCATGTAGAGGGCCCATATAACTCTAATGTTTTCTCTCCTTTAAATTTCATAATTTGTGTGTATTTGCTCAACTTTTTTTAAAAATAGGTCAGCACAGTACAAATCCCACCTCCCAGACTACATGGTGTACGAGGAATACCACCCGGACGAGCACGGCGACGAGGGAGCTGGCCACTGGCAGCGACCGCCCTTCTCGCTCGATGATAAGATGACCGCTTTCGAGCGCCACGGCGATGGAGTGACGGACAAGATGAACTTGAAGATCCCCAACGACCCGTCCAAGCTGCGGAGGCCGATGAAGTCCAAGGTGGACGACAAGGATTATAGGAGAAAGAAGGAGCAGGATCAGAACAAGGCACCCGAGAAGTCCCGCCACGCCAAGATGTGAGTGACGTTTTATTCCTCAACAGTTTTATCGTTCTGTATGTTGATTTTGGTAATTAGTTATTCCTGAATATGAGTTTGATACAGTAACATGATTAATGGTAGTGGCATATTCCTTAAGATCTAAATGAGATCCCTTTTTTCGGATTAACCGTTATTTTCCGTATTATTAACCGTATTATTTCTTTATAGATTTTTAAGAGAAATAGTCTTTCTTTCCCAGTATGTAATTTGTGTTAAGTTGTTAATCAACTGCACTTCACATGAAATGGTTGTGAAGTGAATGTGTGTAGTCCATGTTGTTCTTTAGTATTGTATTGCATGTTTGATCTGTTGAGAACTGAGCAAAATATTACTCCCCAACTATGTAATACACATTACATACCCAATTTGATCATCTCTAGTGGGTTATTCCACAAAGAAATTATCTAATTTGTTTTGTTTTTATCACCATTTACTTTGCAGACCCACACCTGACTCATACCAGGGCCCTGCCAGCATGGGCAAGCTCTTGTCCAACGGCTACAATGAAGACTGGTACACCAACAGAGACTCGCACCAGAAGAACCACAAGGTGTCCAGCCAGGACGCCTTGTTCGAGGCGGCGACCAAGGGCGATCGGCAGAGCACGGAGTACCGCGACGCCATCAATAAGAATGCGCCGAGGCAAGGTGGTGGCTTCCAAGGCGGAGGCGGAACCAAGAACGCGATGGAGGTGCGCGGAACCAAGAAGTCTGAGCAGATGAAGGCGGTCAACAACAAGCAGGAGGAAAACAGGGAGCTCTTCAAAATTAGCAAGTACGTATTAAATGGTGATGATGATGAGGGTGGTAATGGAGGTGGTGGTGATGATGCGTTGGTGGCGGTGACGATGATGATGGTGGTGGAGATGATGCGGTGGTGGTGGTGTTGGAGATGATGATGGTGGAGATAATGATGATCATGATGGTGGTGGTGGTGGTGACAATGATGAAGATGATGATGATGGTGGTGGTGATGATGATGATGATGATGATGAAGATGATGATTCACAGAGTACAGTATAGTTAAATTAATTCATTTAATTTCCTATATTTGTAGGTTCGACAAAGTCGGAGCCAAGGTCAACTCACGGTGGTCCGAGACCCACGAACGATCCTCACCGCTCATGGACGCAGCATTCGCTCAGGAGAGGGCCGTTGCTAATGTCCACAACTAAGCTAAAGATGTCGGCTGAACTAGATGTAGGTACATCACTATGAATTGGACAGTAGTTTGGTTGCTATGACAACTCAACAACCGTATAAACAGGGAAACCTCGAATAAGGAGCACCTTGAGCCCATTGATTTACCTTGTATATCAGGGCTTAGAAACAACAAAAATATATATATCGAACCCGGACCTGGGAAATTACCTCAAGCTTGTTGGGTACATCGTTATTACATCGCTCGTTATAAAGAGGTTCCACTGTACATTCAAACCAGCTTTAGCGCAATTTGCTTGCAAATTAAACTGTCTATTTAGACCACCTGCTTATAAGGACCACTTTTTTCTGTTGACCTTGGGTGATGTCTAAAGTTAGACGGGTTTGACTATATTTTGCATGCAGATGTAACTGTGCCTTAATGCGTTTGAATGATGGAAACCCTTCACCCTTTTTCTGCTTACATTTTGTCATTCCAGTAGATTTTATCCACAGTGTGTATTACAGTCGAACCTGTAGGCAGTGGGTTTGATATTAAAAGTCAAAAGTATAGTGACTGTCCATCATAAAAAAAGAAAAGAGGCTAGTGTAGACAGGTTACCTTTATAGATTGGTGCTATAACAATGTTTCTCACTTTTGATGGCTGTTATGTGCAGGTTGGCTGCTACAGACAGGCTTGACTGTAGATCTGTGTTTCTCTCCAGATACATGTATTCTGCATTTCAAACATTTTGTGTTAATTCTAGAAAGCTAATTTGATGTGGGACAGGGCTTTGGACAAGCTCTGGGTCCCCAATGAAATAGCAAGTTCCCATTTGTTTTACATTGTGACTTTGCTCCGAGTCGGGTCACGAGACCATTAGAAGCAGTCTAGAGTCGTACAGCTCTGATGTGGGAATTAAAGTTCCACAACTGACAAAGTATTGCACACGAATGATCAGTGTTGAAAGTCTATTCAAGTGCGCTATGTAACTTTTGAGGACAGTGTCAGAAAAACAGATATTGCTTGTCATTTCAAAATCAAATCTTCCTTTTAAAAGTTTTTTTTTTTAATGTTTGAATTTATTTTTGTATTGTATTAAATTTCTCCCATATACAGGGTGGCCCACAAATAACGGAACGGGGTATTTGCCATACTAAAGACTCATGATGCCCTCCATACTGCATCGAGTAACGATCAACCGTGCGCCATTGTGAGTGTGCGTTCAGCTGTGTATAGAGAAGAAAGGGTACCTAACAATGGCGCACGCATTGAACGTTACTAGTTGCTATGATGGGCATCATGTGTCTTCATTATAGCAAGCACCCCGTTCCGTTATTTCTGGGCCACCCTGTATAAGTGGAGCTAATACATACTTTTGTTGGAAAATGTTTTGTTTTCATAAACATCTCTTTTGTACATTACATTCAATCATTCATCTTAGGAAATATCATCAGTGCATGTTGAATTTCCGTCTATAAAGATATTCATATTTGAAAGTCTTGCCAAGTTTTTAACAAGTAAGAATTTATTTTTTTGTTGTAAACTTGTATCTAAATGTGTTCTAAAAATGTCTTACTTTTTGTAATATTGAAATATTGTATTATTTAAAAGAAGTGTGTAACTATATTGTTTGAATTGAAGTTCCTAACTAGATAGAAAATATTTAACAGAATCTATGTGAAAAATCCAGTATTTGTTGTATTATATTATGTGTATCCTTCCACATGTAGAGTTGAAAAAGTGTTCTGCAGTATGCACAAACCAGTATCAAAATAACCATATATTTGGTTTAAACATGCTTGAAAATTGAAATTAAGAAAAGTATTTTAGAAAGCTGTCCTGCTTATAAAATATTGTACATATGTACTGTACAATTTTGTTAAAAGAGCTGAAAAGTGTTGTGCAGCATACACAAACCAGTATACACATTCCATCCATATTTTATACTTAAATAAAAGTATTTTAGTTATATATCCTGTTTCTAAAAGTGTATTTTGAAAAATGACTTTATGTTAAGCCTATGAAGCATATGCAACCAGTTTAAACATTCCATTCATGTTTTAGTATGAAATGTTTCTGTAAAATTAAGAAAAGTATTTTAGATATCCGTCCTGTTTCTAAATGTTTGTATAAAATTGAATAAAAGACGAGATATAAATTTACTTCTTTCATGTGTTGTTTGATTTGCTAGTTTGTATTTAAATGGAACAAATATGGATAGGTGTGTATCAGAACAGTGAACAAATTCAAATAAAAGCAAACCATACACAAACTTGATAAATATCACAAAACCCAATTATTTCATATAAAAGAAGAGAAAGCTTTAATTTATTGTGACAAATTATCATTTATATAGATACAAATCTATTATAAAAATTTGACAATGTACATGTTATTAAAAACCCATCGATCTCTCACCTTTGAAATAAAATGCAACTGATTGGAATATTGGACTCTTGTTAAAATGCCTTGGAACCAGTAGAATTAATTGTGTAAATTTGTTTCATCCAACTGCTGCATTATGAGAACCAGTTTCTTAAAGCAATATACAGTACTTTACATTTGTGAATCTTTACCAATAAATGTATGTACATTAAACTATATGTACTACGGTAACAGTTGAATTGTTTAATGTCGATTGGCAGTTAGCAAATAGCTGGAAATACAAACAATTTGAAACAAATGGGGGCCCAGACTTTGAAAAACAATTTCAAAAGATTGTACTACTTTGAAAAACAAGATTGGCTGAAACATTGCAACTTAGCATCTTGAGTCCACTCCACGGACAATTAGTTATATTCAAGATTGTTTTTATCACTGGCCTTTGAAACAAGAGTCGTGTTCTCCCAAACAGCCGATTTGCAAAAATGGTGAGAGATTTTCACAACATATACAGACTGATCCAAATAGACATTCTCATTTGGATTGTAAGTTAATAATAATAATAAAGTTTATATTAATATTTACTTACTTACATAGATACATGTATTGTACAAGCACACACAAAGAAGAAAAATCAAAGCATGAAATTGTTTTCCAAGAGAGTATTAGTTCATACAGCCGTTTTGTGGCCAAATAAGGCAACACGGTTTTTAAATTGACGTGTGATTATTATTTTGCGGCTTTCTTGACTAAATATATATTTTTCTTTCTCTTTGCATTTTTGCCACAAAGTCTGACAATGCTTTTGACACCTAATATTTCACATAAAAGTATAGAAACGGCATTTTCTGATGCAAAGACATACTTTCTCTTCCAAATAACTTTTGAAACTGCGATGGCCAATTATTGAAAAAGATGTTTTTAGATAAGGATGTTTTCTGGCGATAACTTGTTTAATTAAAAGTAAGAAACAAACAAAAATAAGAATACCAATACTTGCTAATCTTTCTACAAAATTATAAAAGAACATTGTATATCAATTAATAAAAGCAATACTGTGAACAAAATGGAAAATTATTTTAAATACTTAAAAATCACTTTGTGCGGTTGACTCCTTAAAAATCTCTAATATATATCCAATTATCTGGCATGAATTATATATACATTATATTCCATGTTCTATAAAATATGAAAAAGGGGGCATCTTTCCATTATTCGCTCAGTGACTCTTTAAAAAATCCTGAAAGTCTCTATATCTGGCATCAATACATGCTCTCATATTAAATGTGACAAAAATGGAGCTTTACTATATTGACGAATCCCCTTTAAATAAGAGGAACTAAACATCTTTCTAAACAACCTTTGATTATGACATGTTTCAAATATAGAAACATGTAGACTCTTCTACCATAGATAAATATTACATTTTAATATAATCAGAGGGGGATATATTTAAAAAGACAAATGACAACGATTTATGATAGTGTAAGTAGAATGCAATATACAGTATCACAAATCTAAAAACTCTATTATACCTCACACAGCCCAGGTAAAATGTTATTATTATGCTTTAAAAAGAATGATTCCAATCACAAATCACAATTTCTCAAGACGCAACAAATAAAATCCCCAAACAAACCCTAGGCCTAGATATCACAATGTCTAGAGTAAATTTCAAGCATTTGTTCTAAAGGTTGAATGTTGAGACATTGTGATGTATATACATATCTCCGTAAAAGGCATGCATTATTATCAGATCTACATGTACATGTACCGTACACATGCGAGAACTCGGTCACATAGGCTTCCTACATTGTGCAGAGCTAGGGTGCAACTATCTCTTCGTTCAGACCCTAAACAAAGCTTTTGAACTTCCAATGGCTATCGATGCTCTGTGCAAAATGCGCTGTAGCGACAGAAAAGATCAGACAGCATACATAAACCCAACAAAAAAAGTAAGTCCCCCCCTAATCAAAATAGCTTAACTTTTTAACGAAAAGGTTTTGAGCAAAATAACTTGGCAGGATTGTTTCTACACTTATTGAGTAACTTCTGTGTGAAAATGAAATTGGTCGTCGAGTCATGCATGAGTGAGCACACATTAAAGGCAAAATTGTCACTTTTCAAAAGTCATATGACTTGTGACTTTTGCCTTTAATTGTGTGTTCACTCATGCATGACTCGACGGATCAATCTCATTTTCACAAAGAAGTTAGTCGATAAGTGTAGGAACAATCCTGCCAAGTTATTTTGCTCAAAGCCTTTTCGTTAAAAAGTTAAGCTATTTTGATTAGGGGGGGACTTACTTTTTTTGTTGGGCTTAGATAAGACCTTTTCATGAAACAAGCCCCTGATCCATTGTAGCCCATTGGCTTTGAATGTTTGCATGTTAGTGGCCAAGTTCACCTGTGTGGCAGAGTTCTCCCATGTCTATATGTCTGATCAGAATCATCAGGGCCCCATTGCAGAAAGAGATACAATCAATTGTAAGTAACAATTAATTGTAAGTCAGATCATATGTTCGTAGTGTGCAAATCTGATTGGTTGAAACGCGCAAATGTTCCGACTTACAGTTAATTAATAACTTACAATCGACTGTATCTTTTTCTGCAACGGGGCCCAGATGTATCATTAATTGTATCACTTCTTAAAATAAATATTCATTCTTTAATTTTTATAGTAAGGAAAATGGATAAAAATGGCTAAAACTTTAAAAATGGTAAGAAATGAAAGGGGAAAGTAAGTGAAGTTATATATTGCTTGAAAATTTCAAATATTTCTACAAAATTCATTTTCATTGAATATCACCAATAATTTCTTTTAAAATGTTACAACTTGTTGACATACATATACACAGTACATTTGTAAATGAAAGCCACACAAAATTGTCCATGCCCGTCAAATTACCGGTATTTGTTTTCATGTCCAACTTAGGTGCTGAAATTTGTTCACCACAAACAGACCTGACCACAACTATAGGTAAACATTTTATTCACTGCAATAACGGCATTATGAGTAAAAGGTACAAAGTAGAGCACCAATAGTTCACCGAAGAAAAAAAATAGCATGTCCATTTGGAATCCATACTCACACAATCAAAATAAAAAATTATGATTGTGTAATTACTAATTCTAAATGGACATGTTGATATCGATATACCAATCAGATAACACTATTCGAGGAGGAAAGGAATTTTTTTTTGGAAAAAATATCAAAGAAAATATGAAATCTCTCAAGTTGGAGAATAAATTTTGATTTCTGTCATGAGGTACACAAATGGCTAGTACATTTAGTTCTTGCTGGACAGTAATTAGTTATCTCATATAGGCCCCGTTGCAGAAAGAGATACAATCAATTGTAAGTTACAATTAATTGCAAGTCTGATCATGTTTTCTCATTGCGCGAATCTGATTGGTTGAAACGCGCAAAGTTGCGGACTTACAATCAATCGTAACTTACAATCGATTGTATCTCTTTCTGCAACAGGACCATAGACTATACAGGTTAACCTGTTACCTCTTATACCACATCATTCCAATAGGCAACATGTTAACCTGTAACCTCCTACAGAGAATATCATTTACATGTACTTCCTATGTGATTAACACATGGGCTACCAGGGGGTGTATTCTGAACACGATTTTAAGTTAAAATTTATTGTATCTACGTCATATCTATGTCACTAAAATATTGAACTATACTTAAGGAATAGCGATTTGCTAAAATATATTTTAGTGACGTAGATATAAAAGGGATAGTCGAGTTCTGGTAAAGAGAGTACAGTTTGGTCAAACTGAATTTTAGTAACCAAAACCTGCACCATTACATTACAAACTAATAGTTATAACTCAAAAGGAATACAAAATTACAAATGATCCTGTTGTCATTCAAAAAGAGCCATTAAAACTCAAAGAGGGCGCTCTCTAAACACTCATCGGTTTCAACCATTTTAAATAAAATATTGTGCATGTGATGTTTTGTTGAAATAGTGATTAGATAGAGAGATAATCAACAACTATTTAAAAACCTCTTTTGTAAATTCTTGAAAAAAGGAAGTATTTTTTTGAATTTTTTAAAGGCTGGTTCAAAATTATCAAATAAGTTTCAAATGGTTATGTTTATGGATATTTCAGCCATTTCTGAACCGATTTTGATCAAATAAAGTTTTTCTGTCATTAAAATTGTATGCTCTTTTGAATTTGACACTCAGTTTTTCTTTATCTCGCAAAAAAATTATTTTGTGTAGCGCCGTCTATACCAAAACTCAACTATCCCTTTAAAATCGTTTTCACCCCCAGGTTTTCATAGGCAACATTAATACTGATGAGATGACTAGAGTACCACGCAATTCAAGTAAAATAGACATACAGTACATCATCATTTCATGTCAAAAGGTAGTCGAAGCAATATTAGGGTCTGGTCGATTGCATAAATCCACTATGTGACTGGGACATGATGTCATCAGGGTTCTAGCTGTGCGCACGCTTCACCACGTCGTCTCGTGTCATCATGTCCTAGTCCACAAAGTGTAGCCGTCCATAGTATTTCCAGCAGTACTATTGACACACAGCGATACGACAGATTTAAAGTTATACCATCAAGACGTTACCTACAGGATCTTTTGTAGAAGGGCATTTGCTAAGTCCATCGTCTCGTCTGATATAAGGACAATGTCATACTTGGCTTTGTACGAGTCTAGGTTTTGCTCAATCTGTGGATTGAAAGAATAAAGAAGGTATATACATTATTGCAAGACATAATTAAATACTTTGCTATGTAAGTCTCCTATTACTAAAAATTAATGTTACTATAAAATACCAACATTTTTAACACTATTCTCTGAGTTTCTTAAATAAACATTTAAACAGAAAGGGTATACAATTTCTTCTATTCAATTTTCTTTGAGTGAAGATATTTTCAAGAGCACAACAAAATATGTACAAGGTCAGATAAACAATTACCCCAACTAACAAGAAAAAATTGTACCGGTGTTTGCTAAGAAAACATGCAGACATGCGTGCAATTACGTCAGGAAGCATGTTTACATACACTTTATACAAAGATACACACATGTACACATACATGTACTAAATGGACATTATGAAAATGAATTTAAAAATGTACAGGGTTATTTAAAATCACAATTTAAATCATATTAATTGATTACAATCATTTCACTCATTGAGTGCCAAGCTCGCATTTTTGAGAGTTAAAATACAAACAAATGCCATAGAGCATTAAAATCCCTGGCACTTTAAGAGTTAAATCACTTTCAATCATTGATATTATTTTTAAAATCATGAATTTAAGAAAAAAATATTCTAGCAAATGAGGCATCTTAGGTGATATAAACTCACATGATCATTTAGAAAGCCAATGGTAAGGACGTTCTTAGCTTCAGGCATCCCATCAGCCATTGTTAGATCCCCTAGTGTATCTCCCAGCAAGATGACGTTTGTTCTGTGCTTGTTGCGCTCAAAGTACTCTGGATGATGTACTGCTACCTCGTGCTTGTTGTACGTGTGGATAAGCTCCCCTTTGAAGCCTACTAGGTGCTCCTGCAAGAAAACAGTTAAAAGGTAGTATTATTATCATAACCAACACGGCGACCACCACCACCTCGCACATCATCATCACCATCATCACTATCACCATATTCATCACCATCACCACCCCCACCACCACCACCACCACCATCATCATCACCATCATCATCATCACCACCACCATCATCATTGTCATCATCATCATCATCATCATCATCATCATCATCATCACCATCACCACCACCATCATTGTCATCATCATCATCATCAGCATCACCACCACCACCACCACTGTCATCATCATCATCATCACCATCACCATCACCATCACCATCACCATCACCATCACCATCACCATCACCACCACCACCACCACCACCACCACCATCATCGTCGTCATCATCATCATCACCATCACCATCACCATCACCACCACCACCACCATCATCATCGTCGTCATCATCATCATCATGACCATCACCATCATCATCTTTACTCAGTGCCATCAAATGTAAACGAGTATATTGAATGTCATAGTTTTGGGACTCCCAACTGTGGCTTCGGCCATTATATAATAAGTAATGATCCAGATGATTTTTTTCCAATGATGGTGATGATGATGAGGATGATCAAATCTTCATTTCACTTGCTACAAGGAAAATGATGAACTAAGAGTACTTAATCTCTACCTCTTCATTGAAGTCCATGAAGTTTGAGACGACCTGCATGTTGGGGAAGAACTGTGAGAGCTGGTTGATCGCTTCGGTGAGGATGTCGCCGACACCGGCTGAGAAGACAAGGAAGGGTACCTCGGCGTCGTTGCACCGACTGAAGAGTTGCGTGCTTCCCTCTCGAAGCACCATGCCTGACTTTGCTACCATCTCTTTGAGGGCTGCGCGATCTAGACCACAGTTAACTAGAAGGTTATGGGCACCTGTCCACCTGAAACAAACATTATAAAGCATAAGCATTGAAAATAGTTATTGGGACGGACAACCATGTCAAAAGATTTTTAGCAGAGGTGGTAGAGTACCGGTCTAGCAACTATAGACCTTGGGTTTGATTTCTGGGGGAGGCCCATTTCTTTGCTCAAATTTCATTTAAAAAAGATAGAGATGAATAAATATTGTCACCTCATATGATTAAATAACGTTATCTTAGTGTTGCTGCATGAGTTGACTAGATGGCCGAGAAGACGAGGAGTACCTTGACATCCTTATACTGGCTAAATAGTGCAGTCAGTGCAATGTACCATTGCGTGTGTGGATCAAAGTTTACAATACACTTTTCAAAATATTAATTATCATGTACAATTTAGTGGAATTAAGGCAACATGACCACACCCACCCCCCCCCCCCCCCCCTAAACAAAAACAAAAAATAAGAAATAAATAAATAAATAAAAAATCACACTTTTCAGCTACCTTCCCCTACAAGTATCAAATTAATTGTGTTACTTTTCAAAAAGGGCCAAGAGGACTTGCCCTCTTCTGTAGCTTGTGGCCTAGAGCAAATGAGTCGGAGATAGGCGCCGCCTTACGTGCCGAAATTGGAATGGGAAGAATTTTAATAACTTTTCCTTACCATTCCACCATGAGGTTGTACTTCTCATCGTTGGTGATGTTGTTGGCCATCTCTAGGGGGTAGTACTTTGCTCGTAGTGCATTGGCCTTCTCCCTGTAGTCACTCGGTAGTACTGGGCTGTCATCTAACACAGCTAAAAGAAGAACATAATCAATAATATAGGTATTCTGGCAATATGATTGATCTTTAATCTTATAACCAGTGGGACTAGTTAGTGGTTAAGTGAAACACTTGTACGACATTTGCTATTTTCAGCCGTGTCTTGATCACTTAACTTTGTAAACTTTAACCAAAATCACTTGGAGCTTTAACATTTCTCTTGTACCTTGTTGTTTGGCTTATGGCAACAGCAAATGAAACGGTTTTCATTTTAACATTGTATCCCTTAATTATGGAGAAAATTATGATTTAATGAAAGGCATACATGAACGCTTTTTTGATTGTATTCAAAATGAATGCGCAGAAGTTGATAAAAATCTGACATCAATTTTCTCTAGGTAAACAGTGTTCTTCTTTAATTGAACTATCACACATAGTACAAAAGTATCTAACAATGATATTGGTAAATGATTAGTCTCAAATATCACTTTTGGGAAAATTATAGGAAGTTATGGATCACTTGATCATATTTTTAACAGAATGTATGTTGATAAAGAAAGCCTTTTATTGGCATTTAAATTGTAACACAGAGGAGTGTGCACTGGCATTGGCAAGATTAGTGTGTCTCCAAATAAGCAGACTTAATTACATTTATCTTAGATCACTTAAGAAAACATGACTTACCATGGCAAGTAGGAATTTTCTTTCCATCTAACATGTATCTTGTTATCGTCCTGTCGTAGTCTGATACAACCTGCCAAAACAAAATTAATTATGTGTTAGAAAAAGAACATTTATATGTACTTTATCAAGTAAATTTAAAAGTGGGCCTAAACCGCAAAATAATACGTATGCATACATTATTCAGTTTCATTTATTAACCTAAAATAAAAAATAACAATTATAAATGGCAGTTTATCACTTAATTATACAAATGGTTGGAAAAGCAAATTGCACAATTTATCTAAACTTCAAACATAAACATTCATCTATTGCCCTGCAGTCGTCTGCAACAACTTGTAGAACAAATTGTATTCCAATGAGGGTAAGTAAATTTAAAAAGTAAAACAAAAATAGCCTGGAGTAAAAGATAATATTTTGGTATAAATGAAAAATTACTTCAAACATGAACCTTATTATCAGCATGCTGTAGCCCCCCCCCCCCCCCAAAAAAAGTGTTTTAATTACTGCATCTATCTGTACAAATAAATGCAAACTATCGCCTGCAATGTCACAAGCCTCTTGTGTAATGCAAACAGTGTTGGGGCAAAGTTCGGGGTGTTCCCATTGGGGATTTCAGAGTTTCTTTAAAATACCTTTTTTCAAAGAAAACGCTTATCAATCTTATCAAACTCTTATCATATTTGGATTCTCTTTGAACATTTTTTAAATGTTTAAGTTGTACACCCTGTTGATGTCGGGACCATTTTAATCTACTTTACAAATCTGTTGGGAAAAGTTATGGGTTGTTTCACAAAGATTCAAAGTTGAACTTAAAAGTTAAGGAAAATTTGAAGCATTGAAATAAAATATGGTCAAAAGCAATCAAATGCAACTATTTGAAACTTTCACCTAAAATTTATATCAATTATTTCAAGGCTCCTTGATAGTACACAAAATTAACTGATTTGATCAAACTTAAAAATGCTTTTTCAAAAGAATGGTTTCAACCATTTTACAAAGAAACTGACGACTTTCCATAATAGTTGAGACCAAATAGTTAAGTTCAAGTTCAACTTTGAATCTTTGTGATTCTGAAACACCCCCTTGGTATTTACCTGTAGTTTGTGCCTTCCATCCTTGATGAGTTGTGTAACGATCTCTTCCACCCTTTCTGGGTCTCGTATGTGAACGTGCTTCTTCTGAAATTCCTGCATCTGTAACATCAAAGAAAATCAGAAAAAGAACTCAACATCAAAATATTTACCAGAAATGTATTCTTGAATTGATATACATGTAACTTGTACTTCTCATTAGTAAAAGTCTTCATAGGCCTCTGTAACCATCTCTTCCACGCTTTCTGGGTATCATGCTACTTCTGAAATTCCTGCATCTCTGACATCAAAGAATCTGAATGATAGGAAATCAAATTAATGAAATGAATGTGAAACTTTTTCTTAAATTAATTAAATGTGAACATGCTTCTTCTGAAATTCCTGCATCTGCGAGATCAAAGAAATGTATTCAATGTTAAAAAGAATATCATATTGCCATGTAGCGGAAACGCAAAGTGCTACATGTATTTACTATCGTTTTGCCTTAAGTTTAAACAGTTGTATCAATCCTGGGATTTGTCCAAATCAAATCATAGAGAATTTTTTTTTTTAAACCTGATTTAGAAGGGATGGTTTCATACTCACTATAAATAAGAGGAAAACAAATAGACATCAAAGTACAACTAGAGATGCAAGTGAATGTGGTTGATCAAAGTTACTAGATCCTTTCAAGATGTACACGTTTAATTTTGCTAAGTTGTTAGAAATGAGGTAGGGACAAAATAATAAATGGTTCAAACATCAAGTCCGCACTTTGTATGTGCCTAACATGACAAGCCAAGCTGCCTAAATACAAACCCCATCTTCTAATGACTCCATCAACCATGGCTGAATGCACTGATGCACTTATTACTGACCAATGGTCATTCTATCCATGTCTGGTCGAGTGTTGGTAGCCACTTTCAATTATCGATTCATTAACTTGTTCCCTGGAGAATCTAAAATCCCCATAGACTTTGAACATAGCCCACCCGGTTCCCGTAAGCAGCGGATTAAATGCAAACATACACAAGTACATGTAGAAAAACCTCATCACTGCAGGCACCGAGCCACCGAGTACATGATAAATCAGTTGCGTCTACAGTACATGCACCACTAATTTCTCTACATGCATGTGAAGATGGTTCACTGCTGACTGAGGAGTCTTCATCCTGTGCCTTTTATTTTTGTACATTTTTAAAGTTAAATCCACTTGAGGAATAGGAGACCCCACCCTGAAAAGTCTCAGTCACAGTTGGTTGACTACCCAAATACAATGCAACTTGCAACTTTAGCTGTACTTAAGTTATAATACACATATTACCTTTTATTCTACATCATGCACGCTACAATAACATTTCTATACATGCCTGGTCAACAAGTTGTACCATGGACCCTACCTAGATGGGTCCATGGTACATCTAATGTACATTAAAGTGATTCATTGACTTCATAAGATTTTTCAAAAAGTGATATTTGAGAATTCAATCACAAACCAATATCATCAATTAGATTCAAATGAATGATGTGTAAAAGTGGCATAAAAAAGAAAGCCGTTTACTTTTAGTTAAAAAATTGAACACCGATTTCAGAATTTATCTCCCACTGCCTATACATGAAGATAGATTTGACCACAATCTCAAGCGTACCAGAACGATTTTCAATTCAATCATAAGAAGCTCCATACCTTTATCCAAACATTTTAAAAATCTAAACTCATTCATTATTCTGTTACCTAAACAACAAAATACAATTTAGAAAAGTGAAAGCTCAAAGTGATTTTGGGTTGAATTTGACAAAGCTAATGGATCACTATAAGTGTACTTTTCACCCTCCAGTGACCCTTCTATTGATTTATGGTCAACGGGTTAGTGGGTATATACATGTACTGTATGTATAGCCACTTGTAGCTTGACAATAGCAGGTGTCTGGGTCATTGGAGGGCAGAGATCAGCTGTGGCTCCTGTGCAGGAAGCACTTGTTTAGAAGAGGATTTTAGAGGAAGTATAGCCTCATTATCTATAGATGTGAATGTTATATAGTTATGCAATAAAGTTCTAATGTGAAGGTACATGCAGCACATTTTGTAAACTTTACATTCACAAATACAAATACAGTACTCTTGATTATTTGGTTGGTTTTTTGGTTGGTACACATACATGTACTAATTTTACTTGCCCAATACGGCCGCATGGTAAACAAAAAACGTATTGTCCTAATTCAGGTGATTCTATCAATTTGAACAAATGTACAAAAGCAATATAAACCTGGAATACCTAAAGCTAAGGTAATCTGTTAATCCGCTTATGATGCTCACCAATTCCATAATTTATTCCAGATATTCCTTTTTTATTTCAATAAAATACATGTACAATGTTAAAGATAGTTTGGATTTGTAAACCAGTTATGCTGTGCCATCTTGGGAACTCTGTGTGCATGATGTGTAATACACATTGGCTCAGTGTAATGCAGTGCGCACTAACTAGCCTAGACTAGAGTTCAAAATGGTGATCTGGGGTGTAGCATTCCCACGCTCAAAACTAAAATTTATTTTCATGAATTTTCTCTTTACCTTGGGTGCTTTAAAAGCATTTCATTCAAAGAATGAAATAGTGTCATGGCAGGATTAATTTATTTTCTTTTACAAAGTGTTAGGCTCTATACATGTTTGTCCTACAGGTGTAATTCTTGAGATGATGAGATCAAGATCATAATCAATAAAGTTAAATTAATACAGTTTAAGTTAACCCTCAATCAATTCTATTTTGACACTACGCTGTTATCAAAACATTTGCATAATAGTCTAGCTATATAATTCTTAAGTTCCTTCTAGATTTTATATCTTTTTTTTTTCGATCAGGGAAACATATAATACAAGCACTTTTCACAATGTTATTCTACCTTTTGGCCTGAATGCAGACAATAACAAAAAAGTTTCCTTATACACGCCTGATCCTAAATTGATCCTAATCAGCTAGTTATAATATTTATGCTGGTATCATGCCAGGCTATAATAAAGTAAAGGTTTCTTGCATGTAGTGTACAGTGATCTACCCTGGAAATGTAGAAAAACTGGGCACGACTATCTATGATAAGCGGTTTTTAAGCCCTGCCTTATTTGCCCCCCCCCCCCCCCCCCCAATCCTGATTCAACACTTAGAACACCACAGCAATGTTGTAACCCATTGCCAACTTGAACCCGATGTACAGTACAAGTATGCACAGAAACAAACAAATTGTCAAGTGGGTTTTTGTATTGATTCTAAAAATCTCTCCACTGGATGTGTATTTTAGTTCTAAGAAAAGCAAGTTTGTACAATGCTTGCAGAAAAGGGTTGAATCTTCCAGGTGTCTGAGTAGTGCACAAGGGTGTTAAAGTTTGGCTGAATATCTTGAATTAATTATTCCTTCACAATAATGACACATAAGTTTGAGCCACTAAATTTAAATTACTTCCTAGTTTCAATAAGGTCAAGGAACTTCCTACAAGTTTCCTGAACTTCCTTTTAAAAAAGGTGCCAGTACCTTTTTTTAAACCAGTATGTTTACATTCCATTGTAGATAAGATGCATTGTATCTCCAAACAACCACAGAAAGTGCACACACACAAAAATGACCAGCTCAATAGTAAAATTGTTCATTCTAACAGCAAACATTGTAGATCTGTTCCTTCATTGCTGGCAAATTTCCGACCATTGTTCACCTTTTTTTTCTTTCTTTGCTACATGTATGTACAGTATGCACAAAGTACAATGTAGTTCCCTGACTGTGCACATTAAAATAATCATATCAAAACATAGTAATAATATTTACCACAACAATATTACTAAGAATAATGATTTCATAAAATAATGATAATAATAACAATAATAAAAATAATTAAAAAAAACAATAATACCAATTAACAATAATTTAACAATTATATTAACAATACTGTTTATGATAATTATAAAAACAATTTATACTATTTTCAAATGTAAACAAATTAAACGAAAATCAGTCAGATTGTACACAGCTACACAAGTGGAACACTTTCAAATGGTTTACTTGCACTTACTTGCACACATAACCTATACCGGGATGTACATGTTGTAAGCCCCCCCCCCCCCCCCCCCCCCCCCCTCCCTGCACCTTATTAAGTTTTCTCTAACTCTTAATGTTGTGTCTTTAGAGTCCCGGATCTACTATCTATCAATAGTTTTCTCAGTTTTCACAACATACGTACATGTTCAATTCCCTTACTGTAGGAGTTGACAGTCGACATGTTTAGTTTACACTACGCGTACATAGTAAATTATACACATGTATGTACAGTATAATGTAAGTAAATTGATACAGTCCGAAGTAGAATTATCAGGCTCAATCCAGCTCAAATAAGTTTGGTCAGGACTTTATTCTTTGTATGATACATGTACATGCACACAAGACACCCTTTTTCAATGAACTGTGCACACACGATGCTGTTATGCATTTACGAGTTACGATAACAGTTTAATCTAGATTTCCAAGTTCTGGGCATTCTCTTGCGAAGCTTCTAAGAAGTGCCCACAGCATGATAACAAACAAAAAATTCCATTTTTATAAAGCATTTATCTTTCTGTCAAACATGTGCATGCCATGGGCACATTTTGGAAGAGTATGCCAACGTCTTAACAGTTAATGGTAATAATTGAAGTTGGCGATCACTTTTGATACTAAAGTCCCTACTGCCCTAAACTAGTTATAACCCTAGTCCAAGGCTCGACACTCGCACTGGCCCGGGGCCAGTGAAATTGCACTTGGGGCCAGCAAAATGTATAAAAGTCATATTTTGGTGGCCCGATCGGGCAAGCAGATTTTCAACCCGACATTGACAATTTGAAAAAAATCTTGTTTTCTTTTATGTCATGCTTCATCTGTAATCACAGGTTTGATAAGGAAAGAGTGATATTTTGAATAGTAAAAAGCTTACTCATGAAATACAATTTTGGGGTCAGTAAAAAAAAAATTCGGGCCACCAGAATAGGGGAAGAATTGATTTCACAGGCCCGACCGGGCCACCGACCAAAAAGGTGAGTGTGGAGCCCTGCCTAGTTCCTAGATCACTAAACTTAAACTAGTGCTGTAACTGACCTTGATGATCGGATCGTTTGATCGGATCGGCAACATTTTATCGATCTTCGAAATCGGATCGATGATCGGGATCGGATGATCGGCTATAAAAAAAATAATAATAATAAAAAAAAAAAAAAAAAAAAAAAAAAAATCGTTTTTTTTTTAATTGGAAAATGATCCCCAAAAAACACAATTTGGGAATATAAATGAATACCAAAGCAACATATATCCATATTAATAAGCCCAAGGTAATCTTGTACGGGTATGCTTTCATTTCAAACTGATTACCTCTTCTTTTACAAAATTACTCATGGCGATTTTGAGCTTAGTCCCATGTGATTAATTTGGCGTAACCTTTCAGAAACACATGGGACTAAGCTCAAAATCGGCGCGAATAATTTTGTAAAAGGAGAGGTAATCAGTTTTAAATGAAAGCATACCCATACAAGATTACCTTGGGCTTATTAATATGGATATATGTTGCTTTGGTATTCATTTATATTCCCAAAATATGTTTTTTGGGATCATTTTCCAAAGAAAAAAAAACGGATTTTATTTTTTTTTTTTTTTTTTTTTTTTTTTTTTTTTTTTTTTGCCGATCCGATCTTCCGATTTTTTCTGCATGATCGGAAATCGGCAAAAACGGTCCGATCATGTATGATCGGATCGTGATCGGCATGCCGATCCGATGATCGGTTACAGCACTAACTTAAACCATTCTAATTATGGTTAGGATTATGTTTGGTGATTCTCTGGGTTTGAGTGGTGGGACTACAATTTAAAACTGAGCTCTAACTTCTATCGTCACAAGTAACACTAGATGCCATTTACTAGATGTGATTGACACCAATCGTTAGCGTTTTTTCAAAATTGCATTGGTAGCGCAACGCAACTCAAAACAAGTTGAAATGCTTTGCACGGGTGCCACCAATCCACAAGAGGTCATTACCTCAAACTATTCCAGTCCAGATGCGCTTAATTTGTGAAACTCAATTTCTTTAGTAATAGATATACAAATAATAAATGACTGGTACATACTCAAGGCGTTGTCACAACTCTATCTCTAGATATTTTTAAAAGTAACCTCCAGGGATAAATTTTGGTGGGATGAAAGATTTAAATTACATTAAAGTGATCCATTAACTTTGACAACCAAAATCACTTGGAGCTTTCCCACTTCTCTTGTACTGTGTTGTTTGGCTTTAAATGGTAACAGAATCTGGAGGAAATGGGTTTTGACTTTTCAAATGTCTCCCTAATCATGGATATATTTAAGATCAATTTGAGCGTGTCTATGACGGTTTCTGGCTGTAGTCTAGAGTATCTGAATTTGGATACCGTAAACCGGGGTGACTTTGGCACCCGGGGTGACTTTGGCCACTTTTTGAGATGAATGTATTTTCATCAAGCATCACTTTTCAGAACAAATTTCTTATTGTTTCTAATGTAGTCCTATAGGATAATGTTTGGAATAAAAAATTAGTTCTGAAGAGTGAGACCTGATGAAAATACATCCTTCTAAAAAAGTGGCAAAAGTCACCCCGGGTGCCAAAGTCACCCCGGTTTACGGTACTCATTCGATGACCGAAGTATCCAAATTCGGATACTTCACGCAAACGTTTAGGATCAAATCAGACATTGTTTTTCTCTGTTTTTAGTCAACTTTATTAGTTTTCTATGACATTCTCACATATCATTCTCAAGAATCTTACAATGAAATTGGTATATGATTGAAGTCTCAAAGACAAAGTCAAACATTAGTCATTACTAGTTTTGGCAACGTTTGGGGGAAAATATTATTAAGTTAATGGATCACTTTAAACCCGTACCCGTCTCATGCAGCATGCAGCCACCCAATGCCATACTAGTTCAATTTTACAGCAACGCAGCTACTGATTAACACTGGATTCTGGAAGATTGATGATGATGATAATCAAAATAGCTGGAATTTAAAAAGAGGCTTGGGCCTTGGGTTCGAAGTTGAGGGCGAGTGACCGAAAGTGCAAAGGCCAAGGCAAAGGCAAGCCAAAAGACTATGAATTGATACGAACCATGGCAATGTCAATGACAATGTAAATTGGTTGAGTTTAACTTTAAGTTTTAAGTGATTTAATACACGGAGTGCGAAACTGCTTAATAACGATTAAATTAAAATGACAGAATTTTCAGCAAGAAGACAATGCTATCAACGTGTTTATGACCGGGAGATCTACAGGGCTACCCTACACTCCTGTCTAGATGATGATGATGATGATGATGATGAAGAAGAGGCCAAATCGTGGTTTAGGTCACACATAGGTACATTACAGTAGCATTGTGTGGAGATCAACCTCTTCCGCCTGCTGCACTATCCAAAACATAAACAATTTTTGTCGGCCGATTTCTCCCTAAATTTACCAGCAAATGCAAAAAACTTTCGTTTATGTAATCCTTAAGTCATATACTTTTATAATAATTACCGACTTTGTTATTTTGAAGATTGCAAAATGTAGAAAAAAAAGGATAATTTCCCGTCTGTTTTCATTACCGATGCATCCTAACACACAACGTTCAACTGATGAACGGTACAGTGTATGAATAGGCAGTATGGTAATCTCCCGTGTATTACCATATATTGCGCGTAAATGGTCCACCTGAGTGGACCATATACTTTGTAGATGTGGTTTAGGTCCCCCTCTGTTACGTCCGTGAGCTCACTCTGTGTACAAAGTCTATGCCCCTATGCTATGGGAGTTGGATTAGGTCCCCGTCCGTAACGAAATGAACGCAAGTGAATGGAAGGGGTGGACTAAAGTAAGAGAATGCCGAAGAAGAATTATAGCGCCCAGCTCCACCCCCCAGCTAGCGCTGAGGCTCAGCTCATATTCATTAGCCGGTAGCCGCGCCGGAGCCCACAAGAGCTGAGCTATGCCGAGGCTGAGCCTGCCCCGACAGACACGGGGGAAAGTGCAGTAAGAAACGCGGCAAGAAGACGCAGTGAGACGTTTGGCGTTAGGCGTTCATACTTACCATATCAATTATTTTGGTTCGTTTTGTCTTCTTATTGGGCGACATGTACCAGAAAACAGCAACAGCACCCACAGCAACTGCACCGGACGCTAAAGCAACCTTAAACGATGGAGATCGCCACATCTTGGAGCTAAATTGTATGATTTCCAATAAAGACGATCGCAACTCTCCCCGGCCCAGATCGACAGCAGCTGACGTTCAGAAATAAATAGTGCATGCAGTGACGATAATATATACGCGTCCCCGAACGATAGAGGGCAGCAAATACTTACTACTACTATATATACTCGAAAACGAGAATTTAAAAAAAAATCAATAGAATAATAATAATACTTAAGTTTCAAAGTTTCAAGTTTCAAGTTTATTCAAACCAAATCAAACATATAAACAATGGTACAAGATATAACAGTAATAATGAATACATAAACGCAGGCGCGCCGGAAGCAGTTTTGGATTGGGGGGGGGGGGGGGGGGGGCAAAACCCTAAGGGGGCTCACGATTTATGTGTTATGGGGCTCATGCCCAGCCACACTCACAGAGTTGCCAACTTTGAGCCAGAGGTGAGAGTGAGACATTGCGAGGATAAAGCGACTGAGCGGAGTCCCCCCTCCCACGGTAGGGAGCTTTTGCATGTTTTGACTTAAAATTGTGCAATCTGGTGCATAAAAACATGATCCAACACACATAGCTTACAACCAAAAATGGTCCCGAGGGAGCGAATCGACCGAGGGCTCCGGGGCAGAGCCAGAGGGGGAGGGTTTGAGGAGGGGGTATCCCCCTCCACGGGGAAGATTTTGCATTTATATACTTGAAATGGTGCATTCTTGTGCATAAAAACATACAACCATTATGCCACATTCGTATGATCCAACAACACTAGCTTTACAGCCAAAAATGAGTCCCGAGGGAGCGAAGCGGACGAGGGCTGGGTTGAGAGCCAGAGGGGGATGGTTTGGGAGGTGGTATCCCCCTCCCACGGGGGAAGATTTTGCATTCATATACTTGAAATGGTGCAATTTGGTGCACGTCACACAAAACAGCCAGAGCAATAACAGCCTACACAGGAACTTACGTGGACCGTACATAAAAATCACCCAACCCAGACGTACCATACGCAAGTTACACAACAAAACTGAGATAATTTGTTTGCGCGCGAAGCGCGCAGCGAAAACGTTAAATGGATGTATAACTTAGTTTTTAAACGTTAGAATTAACAAGTAATTGGGCTGATACATTTAATTTTTTCTTTTCCTTTTCCTTTTCTCTTTCTTTCTTCTTTCTTTTCTTTTTTTCTTCTTTTTTTTTGAGGGGGGAGGGGGGCTTTTGGGGGGGGGGGGGGGCAAAAAAACACGTTTCAGCCCCCCCCTCCCCCCACTTTTTGGATTGGGGGGCGGCCGCCGCCTCCCCCTGCCCCCCCCACCCCCCACTTCCGGCGCCTATGCATAAACGTTCAGGCAGGCATGGTCCTCAAACATTCTGAATGCCCCTAGGTGCTTGCAGAGAAACTAGAGAGTAGATCTATAATCTACATAGACCTACATTATAACCACATTAGAAAATACAATCAACATAAGCAAAACACAGATTTTTAATCAATCCACGGAGAAAAAATGGGTTTTTATCACTTTTTGTCTTTTTCTCTCTAGTTTCTCAAATGTTTGAGGACCATGGCCTGCCTGAACGTTTATGTATTGATTTTTAGTTAGTTATTAAGTTATGTGTTTATTATTAATTCTTGTAATAATTTAATGTATTTGTTTATTTATTAACTTATTAATTAATGTTTTACTTATACATAATTGTTCTGGAATATACAGATCCACTAGAAAGCTTAAAGGGATATAGTAACTTTGTTGACATATGCAAAAAGTGATGAACGGTTGATGCAATGTATATTGTTGTTATCTTATAATTATGTCCACAGGCATTGTGTGAAAATTTCAAGTCAAATGGACATTGTATGGCCAAGTAATGAGCGAAAATGCAAAGTGATATTCAGTAACTCACTGCACTCACTTTGTACACAGAAGAAAAACTCGCCCGGAGTTTTTCTTATCTGAATACTTCAATCATACATATCTTTGTAACGAAAGGGAAATTTTAAAAACCGAAACCTGTCCGTGATTTTATTGTTAATACGAATACACAAGGTATAAGGGAACCGCTAGGAATTAGAATTTATTTTGAGGATTTGGACAATGTTACTAAGTCCCTTTAACTTGTGAATTGTGGATTCACCTGTAATAAATAAGTCACCTCGAACCATGTCATCCTCTCGGCTCTGTCAAGGAAGAGAACAAAACTAATAAAAACCAGAATTCAATGACCTTGTTTTGTTGCGTATTTTCATTTGTTTTCAATAATTATTGACTTCAAATTAATTTCCTTTTCATTAAGATAATTCATCTTGAAGCCAAGAAGAAATTTGTCATGAATAAGTGCGTGCAGTAAATCTGATTCAATGAATCGATCTAATTAGGGAATTATATTAGTTTTTTTACTAAACTCCGACAATGTACTTTAATTTGGGAAACAATCATATTTATTAAAGGTATACTAATATAACATTGTCCAAAACCGTAAATCTTTACTTAGAAAAATAATGGTTCATTCATGCCTTGTTATATTCGCATTACCATAGAACATGGAACGTGGGTTTTCGGTTCTCGAATTTCCCTTTACGATTGAAGTGTTCCGATTTTTAATTTACCACAGAAAGTTTTAACTGTGCACAAAGTCAGTGCAATGAATCCTTTGCATATTTTTCAATTACTCGGCCATATAACTACATTTAACGTTACATTTTACAGACATCATCAGATCACCAAAATATACATTTTATCAACAAATCATCACTTGTTCCACATAATCAACAAGTTACTATAGTAGATCCCCTTTAAACATTCTAGCAGCGTTCTTTCATCATTAAAAATGTAGGTTAAACGAGGAACTGTAATATATAATCGGTAGCCTTGAAAGCTGAACTAAATTATCATTATTATACAGTGACGTAGATATAATGGGCGCAAGATATTCATCTGCAGTGTGTAAATATGTTTAGAAAAAACGACACAATTTAATTAGTTCACAATAGTAATACAAAGTACGTTCTTAAAATGTCAGAATTGCATGCGAAGTAAAGTTTGATTTTTTTTTTTTTCTTCGATGGATACGAAACATACAGTAAGTTTTATTCTAAAACTTTTATATCAATTCCACTGACCAATCGTGGGTATCGTTAAATACGTAGATCATGTGATGGTGCTGGTGACAGAGCGAAGCGGATCCCCGAGCCGGCGGCAGACCATTTTATGGAATCCTAAATTAAAACAAAAACAGGAGTTTCATACCCCGTGTTCACACACAAAAATTTCATCCCTTAATCATGACTAAAGAATCAGCTGCTGATAAGCTATAACCATGAAATTTGTGTCTGAACGCTGACTAACGAAACGACGTATAGCGAATCATGATTAACGAAACGCGGGTTTGAACATCGTTTCGTACGAGAGCAGACTATAGAATCACGATCATTTCGTGTGTGAACAACGGCTCGCTCGTTTAATCATGATTAGCTATACGAGACTCGTATAACTGGGCGGGGGCTCAACGCCCCCCGCCAGACAGAAAAAAGACAACACACTGCGCAGGTAGGCAAACTGGGCACTTCGTGCAGCTGCCAGCCACCTCTTTTGAGATCTTGGTTTTGTGTGTGTGAACCGTTAGTGTAGTTTGGTAATCATGATTTCTCTTAGTCATGATTCTTTAGTCATGATTAAGGGATGAAAATGTTTGCGTGTGGAACAGATGGAAACTGAATGTGAAATTCTATCAAAAGGCGTATCAATCATTCCGAGCAATTATTTTACCATGTCCCCAATCATCCCCATCCTACCACCCCCTTGTCTTGCATGGTAATCACCAACATGACTTACTCAATATGGAAAAAAATAACTGACAGTTTGAGATCACTGTTCCCTGTTTTTGTGATGTTTTTTTTTAAGTCCGCGTTAAATCATGTTTCAACGGATCGATCAAACCAGATCTTATACAATTACCATCTGATATAAGCAGCAGACGCTTTTAAGTCAGCTGCATGCAACGTCATACAATTTTGATAGCAGACAAAAATTTAAAACATTGCAGCCTCCAGCATTTCCAGTGACAGTTAGCATGGTTTAAGGCTATATACGGCGAACAATCACTTGTCTGAAAACATCGATTATTTCAATAATTATTGATTATACTCGAGAGGATATACGCCTATATATGGTACAATTATAATAGGAGTCATACCATAAAACCATGGCAGCATTGGTAGCTTCGCTTTTAACATAGGCCTACTAAGCCTATAGCTTTAAGCTCGCACTTAAACACAAAATAATTCGTTTCCTTTGTGACTTGTTATCGTGCCGGTGAGTGTTTATGGTCAGCTGATTCCGTTTAATTTCAATTAATGAGGTTTACTACCCCAAAACGCCCTGATCAATACGCAAGATTATATAATCAGAGCGACCCCACTTGATATAATAAACTTATTATTAATAGACATTTTAATAAGGCATTATTCAGTTCACGCTGTGCATTTCATTAAGACGATTGATGGTAAAGACAAAATGTCAAGGCCCCCGACAGGATCCTTACGTAATACTTTTTTTTATTTGAAAACACTTACAATGAGTTTCTCCTTTACCGAAAGTAGGTGAATGCCACAGGAAAACTTGCACATTTTTAGGAACGTAATGAACTATATAATTATCATGACTAATAGTTTTCATCTGATCGATTAAGGTAGCCTAATTCCTCTGAGCAATTGTCCACCGGAGCAAATGTATGTCATCAATCTGACTACCGCAATAGATAGCCTGTTCCCTACATTGATTTTGCAATCCTCATAGATTTAATTTAGGCCGCCCCACTCCGGTCCCATAAACAATCGGTTAATTTATAAGCTTGCATGTGTAAGTTCTGTTTATTAAAACACCCTATACACATTTTTGAAATTATACCAAGATGTTTTTAAAGTGTTTTTTGATGATCTCTCTATTGAATAGTTATTATAACAAAAACATCACATTCCACATTTTTAAATAAAAATATTGTTGAACCTGAGGTGTTTGGAGCACACTATCGCTTTAATACATGATCCACAAGGCTCCCGTATAGGCAATGGGTTAACTTGCTCAATACTATATACTTTGCAATCCCGGTTAAGTTACAGCAGTATATATTAATGTGTCAAGTCTGTTTGGTTTTCCATTTCCAACTAAATTTCAAGAATATGAATTTACATTGTACATAACTAAAAAAATAATATACATTAATTTTTGTATTAAAAAAGAAAGTTAACAGCTGGTGACAGCTTATAAGTACACCAATACATCCAGCGAAGTAAAGAAACAAACAATTTGTGTAAACCTTAATGTCACAATATTATGATTGTCTAACTTAACCTGCGGTTAGTGACAATACTATTTCGAATAATAAGGTGACCCGTCACCCCAAAACCCTATAATGTAAAGTCGCAATATTCAAATTTTCTGATTTGAATATTTCATGAACTCCACAAAATCCTCAGCTTTCCGGGGATATACAACTTGTTATACTTAATAATACAAACAGGTAAGAAATCAGGCAACGAACTAGACGCTGTTTTGATAAACTCAGCTGTTTTCTGCATTTCCCCAATTTTACATTATTTTGGCAATGTTTCGTGGAAACAGGTCAGAATGATCTTTGTTTTGCCATCTCCGAAAATCAAAGCGGGAATCGATCGAAAAATGATAATTAATTACACGATTTGTAGGCTACTATATAGTAGAACTAAGTTCATTATCCTGCGGCCGCTGATGGTATATAAACGAGTAGCTCTATTCTTGCTAATTGGGAATAAACGGCTAAAACTCATTAATTTCAGGAAGAAAACAAATCATCAGCTCGCGATAGAATACTGTTAGTCACAAACATGACAAGAAGTCTAATTGGTAAACTAGACTGTCTGGTGAACTTCTCCTAACTATATCAAGGGCGTAGCTCCGAGGGGGGGGGGGGGGGGGGGGGGAGGGGGCTTGGAGCATGTGGGGTATCCCTACCAAAAATCATGCTTATTATGGCAACAAGAGTAAAAAGCAACGGAAAAAAAAGGCAACCTTCTGAGTGCATGGGAGGGTAGGGGTGTGTCTAGAAAAAAAAATCCTCAAGTATCACTCATGGGGCACAGTCTCAATATTTTGTCACATAACTCTTTGAAGCTAAATACGCCGATTTAAAGGGACTTAGTAACATTGTCCAAATCCTCAAAATAACATTTTAATTCTAGCGGTTCCCTCATACCTTGTTGTATTCGTATTAACAATAAAATCATGGGACAGGTTTCGGTTTTTCAAATTTCCCCCTTTCGTTACAAAGATATGTACGATCAAAGTATTCAGATAAGAAAAACTCCGGGAGAGTTTTTCTTATCGTGTACAAAGTGAGTGCAGTGAGTTAGTGAATATCACCCGAATATCACTTTGCATTTTCGCTCATTACTTGGCCATGCAATGTCCATTTGACTTGAAATTTTCACACAATACCCTGTGGACATATGAGATAACAACAATATACATTGGGTGATTTCAAGTACGGTGTTTAGAGCTGGTGTTAGTGTTTATCAAACTGGTGTTTGTGTGTAATAAACACTAACACCGGCCTTAAACACCATACTTGAAATCATCCATTGCATCAACCATTTATCACTTTTTGCACATGTCAACAAAGTTACTAGATCCCTTTAAGGCTATTCCTTAGTGGGGTCTATGATGTATTCCCCACAAGTATGTAATTGTACCCACACGACTGACACGAGACCCCTTAAGAATGCTGGCGTGAGAACACGCCCACACACACACACATACACACACACACACACACACACACACACACACACACACACACACGCACACACACACACATACACAAATGAAAACATGTTTACAAATATACCAGAAGTATAAAAGAAGTTAATGAATGGAAATGAATTGGGGAAACTGCAAATAAAACCGTACTGTTCCGTCGAGGCAGTCACCATTGATTAATAAAAGATACATACATGACATACAAACTCCAACAACTGCCTATAAAAGATATCAACAATTGTTATTGTTATTATAACACAACAATGTACAACACATAGTAGACGTATTAACATGCATACATTACTATTGATTTAAGAACAGATCTACTTACCGTTGATACTGTGAAAATAATAAACCGCCTGAAAGAGGAAAACATGAACTTCACCACAAACTATTATTATACGGTATACCGTATTATCCTGCTGAATTTGTAACCATAATACTGATGTGAGAGCCTGTCAATGGACCGTTCCAAATTTAACCAGGTGTGTGTCTATATACATGTACCAAATAAATAAGCAGTTTTGTTATAGAGAACGTCATTTTATATTTTTTTTTATAGCCCCTTTTATATTATGAAAGAGTTTATGAAGTTTTATTATGTTGACAACAAATGAGTCTAAATTGTCCCAGTTTTTGTTTGAGTTGGCGATGATTAGTAAGGCGCGCATCCTTCCTTTCCCCCGACAAATAGAAAATTAGTTTTGGTTCCATTGTTTTCAAAATCATATATTATTGTGATTCTGGAACTTGCTGGAATACCATAATTAGCCTTTGGGCAATGCTTTTTTTCATGAAAATGGAACTTTATAATAATAGTAATAATAATAATAATGATAATAATAATCATGAAAATGATAATCATTTTTCCATATCCAATTTTATGGTAGTAAGGGCGGTTCGTAAAAACCCGACAGCTTGCACGAGGGACGGAGGCTCATCCTGCATAGCAACAACTACTTCAAGCATTTAGGTGAATTGTCTAGTGACAGGTTCGAAGAATAACTGGGCCTATTTTTTTTGTTTTCTAACCGATATGGAATTTCACAACGTACACAGGCAGCCGTGTCTGATTGCGAAATACTGAAGGCGATGTTTGTACGAATGACGACATTTTCTGACACGTAATTATTTTACCAACTCTTACCTGCCAATCATAATTTTGTTGTAGTACTCCTATGAAATTATCATAACTTTTCCTTAAATTCAAATCCCCAAAATGTATTTCTTTAACCTAAAATATAAAAATTAATATTATAATTCACAGCATCGACCTCAACATATTTTATCGAATCCGAATCCTCTTCTCAAAACCTGGGTATCGCATCGATCATAAATATCAATATATTAAGATTATTAAATTATTACCTTTCATACACACACACACACACATACAAGTAAGCTACGATGGCCATGATCATGACCTCGGTTTGGCAACTCTATGCCCCTCACAAAAATAAAAGGCCCCCAGTCACCCACCAGTTAGTCCTCACCGAGAAAATCATAGCTACGCCACTTTAAATGCCCGGTCACATATCACCGGATAGCGTAAACGGATGCCCGACGGAGAGTAAAAATTTCAATCCGCTCTTCTCCATTTGTATGCGCTTCTTTTCCGTTCCTTATCAGGCAATGTATGTTGTTCTACCCGGTGGAATATTTGTGTATGAAGGCTGAAGCAATGGAGACGACTTTCACCACCGAAATTTTTATTTGCAAATTGTTGTATTCGTCGGGCATCCGTTTACGCTATCCGGTAATATGTGACCGAGCCTTTACATACGACACGTATAGAGAAGTCGTGTTTGGATTTTCTTGTGATTTTATTTTGTACTGACTGACAAAAACTATACTGATATGATTATGTACAATTAGGCAAGTTAAAGTGGTACAAATGAAACAATTCAGTCACGATATAATATCAAACACTATGACATGTATGCATAATTACTGTATAGCATATTAAAGGTGCACCTGTAAAGTGTCTAACTGCACACAAGTTAATTTGAGCTTCCACATTTCTCTTCTACCGTGTTGTTTGGCTTATGGCAAGAGAAGAATAAAATAGGGTTACTATAGATTTTTTTTCAAATGCCCCTTTAGTATGACAATATCTATCATTGATAATCATTCAGCTCAAGGGCGTTAATGAACGGTCATAAACCTCATACACGTCATACAGTAATTCGTTGTAAAAGCTGACGCAAATGTTCGCTTTTTAAACCAGGAAAGCAGTGTTCTTTTTCAATGAAACTTTCACACATCATTCGGACATAATCTTACAATGATTCTGGTATAGGATTGAAGTCTCAAATGTCATTTTAGGCAATATCTGACACTTTCAGGCAATGTCTTTGATTCTATATCAAAATCGTATTGCGATTTTTGTCAGTTGATTTTGTACTAAATGCAGAAAATATACCGACGCGTCTATAATAGTATAAAGGTAATACACGTAAAGTCATTTAATTTCTTTATTATACAAGTCATTTATCGTAGATGAAAACATTCTATACATAGATTGAGATGAATTGGCAAGCTAATGTTTTGTAGAAGCGAATGCATAGTGAATATAGTAGCACTGAATAGTTGGTTATGCTTTTGATCACAGAAAGCTACATTTCATATTCATTTTTTGTTTTACTTATTTCATTTCTAGCTGATGTGCTAATATGGTTGCAAGCGGCATTGCTCCCCGTGTAGCTGAGAAGGTGCACATGATAATTGTGCAGGTTTGAAATGTGCCCAGATGACCAGGGGGTGTTTCACAAATATCCGAAGTTGGACTTAAAAAGTATGGTAAGCCATTTGTAGCCTTTGAATAAAATATATTCAAAAGCAAAAATTCAAGTTTTTTAGAATTTTCATAAATTTTTCATGAAGAACATGATAATCGAAAAATATTAATGATTTGTAAACGACATTTTATGCCTTTTAAAAGTAATTTTACAATTTTGTTTCAAAGAAACTTACGGCTTTCCATACTTTTTAAGTCAACTTAGAGTTAAGTTCAACTTAGGATCTTTGTGAAACACCCCCATGTGTACAATTAATAAATACATTGTGCGCCACGAGTGTTATAAATAATCAATATATTATACTAATAAATATCAATATTATAATGACGTCTTCTCAGTGAATATACCGAATTGATATTCGCGTTACCATTATCATAATTCTGCTTCACAATAAATAGTGAAATTTCATTAAGCATGAAATTGAATACCTTAAGGGAATTCATATATCACATATCTTTGGTAAGTACTTTGCTTTTAGACAAATATACATACTGTATACTGTATATAAATACCAACAAATAGAAACATAAATAAACGAATAGTTCCTCAGATTTTATCCCGCTGGTCATTTTTAGAACCAGTAAGGCCGGTAGATCCAGTCGACCCAGAACCAGCATCATCCCCGGTATCTCCAAAGATGCTGGTGATCTTAGGTGCAGAGCACTTGACCAGATCCTTGAGGGCCGTGCGGAACTCCGTATGGCGGGATGTGTAGATCAGCGGGTTGGCGAAGGAGTTCAGAAAGCCTATGACGGTGAGGATGCGATGCAGAGGGCTACCCCTGTAAGACGCCGTGATGTAACCCACGTTGAAGCAGAAGTACGCAATCTGATTGGGCAACCAGGTGATGACGTAGACGATTACGACGATGAAGGTGATCTTGATGACGCGATCGCGCGCAACGAGGTGGAATGTCTTTGCTGACTTGTCGGTGGTGTCGCCGTTTGACTCCTGCATTTCGTTGAAGCGCTTCGCCTGAAGGGACAGCGTGCGAGCCGTAGCTACCTGGGTGGCCAACATCGTAAGGATGGGGATCACGAGCCTGACACCGACTGCGTAGTAGGCCCGGGCGATGCGCGCCGCCTCGGTTACATAGTACGCCTGGCAGCGTTTCGCTTCCGCGTCATGAGAGAAGATGAAGAAAGAAGCGGAACACGAGAGAACGGAGACCCCCCAAGTCACCAGGATAATGACCGTGACCTTTGCCCTGCTGAAGGCGCGCCGGAAGTAGATTGGATGCACGACGCATACGTAACGCTCGATGCAGATCACCATGAGGAGGTAGGTGGATGCCGTGATGCACAGCCAGAGGAAGTAGCTCGGGTAGAGGAACTTGCAGTACAGCTTGCCCAGGACTGTCGCCGGAACAGACCTCGCCCACGGGATCGGAAACACGAAGACTGAGGTGAGCAGATCAGCGATGGCGAGCGCGCAGATGAGCTGGTCCATCGACCGGCTCTTCTCGACGCGTCGGAAGACCAGGATGACCAAGCCGTTACCGATTATGCCAAGCACGCCGCATATGACCTGGCCGATCACCCACCATTCCCACTTGATGGGATACCACGACCACCCACTTTCGCCGCCGTCATCGTCGATGTCGATTTCTGCATCGATCGTGGTCATACTGACGTTGGTCGGGGGGCTGGTTTGAGCGTTGGAACTCATGTTACTTGTGGTGACCAGGCCGGAAGCTACAATCACCAGGATCCGGAGAAAGAGACTGACACTCGATCTTGCCATGGTTCGGATGTGGTTCGTCAAACTGTCACCTTAGAGACAAGGAATATTTACATTTCATTCGTCAATGAATTTAATCGGTCTTTCTTAGAAAATGTAAATTTGAAAAAAACTTCTTTTTAAAATAGAGACAAGGAAAGCTCTCCGCTATCTAAATATTACCCTATATGTATTTCTAGTACAATAAAATTACTATTTTAATGAGAGTTTCTTGATGATGTTGCTTTAGAAACACTTACGTTATAAAGCATACCATATCATCTTTGCTGTACTGTACAAATTTTACCAATGTCAGATTGCTCGTATCTGTTGTGGTATATTAAGCACTTCTATGATGAAACAGAAATTCCATCAGTCTTTCTTAGAAAATGTAAATTAACAATAGTTCTTCACAAAATATACCTACATATAAAATGGTACCTTGCCTTGGTTATAGACTGGTAATAGTCAGTTTATTGAATGGGATAATTGAATGGGAAAAGTTCAGTAAGGAGGACGCTTTTCCCAAAAAAAAGTAGAAGGACTTGAAGTGGTTAGTGCGGCTTAAATGCCAAAATACCATAATAAATATTACGAATGCTAAAAAAAAAACTATAAAACATTTGAAAGGATGTAAGGTTTATGTGCGTGTATTAATCATGTTTAGTACCAATGATAGCGTTTGAAATAGTTTTTTCTTGATAAATATCATTTTTTCAGAACGATGAAGAGAAAACTATTTTCTAATTAACCACTATATAACTATATAACTATACATTGTTATCAACCATCGTCGGCAACTAGAATTGATCGAGCAATTAATTTGAAAAATCATGCCTATAATTTCAAAATATAAACTAAGTTTTCCCTCCCTTTGGACTTGGACCTAATTGTTAATCTTGTATAATATCAAATCCTCTTATTACACAAAAAAAGTGTGAAAATAAATTAATAAAATCAAATAGTAATTTTACTCATTATCGTGCATTGTATTGGACAACTCCTAGCAAAATCTTGAATAACATTACTACATAACGTTTTATCACCTCATTTGTTAAAACGTCCCTCACAATTTTGGCAAAGTAACGATTTTTAAAGAAAAAGCCTCCCAAATAGAAGTGAGTGACACCATGTAGACCGGCAGCTCAGAGGTCTTTTGTGCATCGAAAAAGCGTACTGATTGTTGAACATATGAATATTTAGAGGAGAATGTAACAAAACCAACAATATGAGTCTCCTGGGCTGTACCCGGTGGTAAAGAGGTCCTTTGCGCCTCCAAAGTTTGGCCCCTGGGGTTTGTGCGATGCTTCTATTTTGTGGCGAAGTACCGTGTCTAAGATTGGTACCTGCGGGGGTAAGCGAGACAAATACAAAAGGATCAGTGGTCCGTATCAGGCCTTCTTCTGAAATTTTTACCTTGGCCGTTTTAAAAGACGAAATACACGTCGATGAATTGGGGATTATACCAAAAACCTCTTGCAACTTAGCAAATATATCTTACAGATTACAGAATACATATTGGATACAAATATCATCCGTTAAATTACCCTGCAGATGCCTCTGAATATTAAAATAGACTCGCAAAAGTTATGTTTTAAAGCGGAGCTTCCACATTTCCCTACGTCATGTATGTAGAGTGAAAAAAAATCGCTGCACAAAGTCAGACAAAGGGCAAGTATGTGTGTATTGGCATCCAAGCTGCATGTAGAGGGCCAATACTGTATACACAGGGGCAGGGGCCCGATTACGGACCAGTGACATTTACCATGGTAATTAGCATAATTGGCTCTAACTCATTCATGTCAATGTGCTAGAATTACATACAAATCAACACAACGTAGCAGAGTACACATGCCACCCTTACACATTCAACCGTAAAGCACATCTAGAGATCAGTGGAACTAGGCTGGTCCTGGGTCATGATCGTGCTCTCGGCCACAGTTCACAGTTACGTTGTGCGCATGTGCAATACTACGGTCAAGTGAAAGGACGTGTAGGCCTATTCATCGAATTGAAAGGACTTGTTATTCTTGTTAGTTGTACCCATGACAACCATCTGCCACTCTAAACATGACTGCACAGAGTAAAGGCTCTATTGATACATTCTCCATCCCAATGACATTTGTCATCCCCCCCCCCCCCCCCCCCTCCGTCGCTATGCCATGCGCTCATATATTTGGTTCCTCTGCATTCGGCTATTTACTTTAGTTTTTCATCCCTGTATATATTTTATACACGGATGTTGTTGTGAAATTCATTTGAAAGTGGAAGCCATGTCTGATCTGGTTTTGGTGATGGTGTTCATTCGAATGTATTTATATGGCCTTTGGCATATTCAAACGTGCTACCAATATGTATTCAGTAATCTGTAAGATTATTTGTTAAGTTTGCAAGAGGTTTTTGGTATAATCCCCAATCATCGACGTGTATTTCGTCTTTTAAAACGGCCAAGGTAAAATTTCAGAAGAAGGCCTGATACGGACCACTGATCCTTTTGTAATTGTCTCGCTTACCCCGCAGGTACCAATCTTAAACACGGTACTTCGCCACAAAATAGAAGCATCGCACAAACCCCAGGGGCCAAACTTTGGAGGCGCAAATGACTTCTTTTCCACCAGGTACAGCCCGGGAGACTCATATTGTTGATTTTGTTACATTCTCCTCTAAATATTCATATGTTAAACAATCAGTACGCTTTTCGATGCACAAAAGACCTCTGAGCTGCCGGTCTAATGTCAGGTTCTCTTTTTTGTCAATTTGTATTGAGCCAGCGCTTGATGAATCGCACGAACCGCCATTCATAGCGTTGAGCATCGCGCACTGTTGTTAGTGTGCACTCAGCCGTGTGCCGAAAGAATGGGCATGCTCGCTGAATGGTATTACGGGCAAGGAGTGCGGTTAAACTGGCACTGACTAGGTCGAAATCGACATAAATCGGCACCTGACATGGTCTCACTCACTGCGTCCAAAATCGACCTGACCAAAATTACTGTTCTTGGTATCATTTTTCATTGGACAGGACACCCTATCCGATGAACATAAATATTGTGGTATTATATTTTGGGAAGTGCCCCGTTCCGTTTTTTGGGGGCCACCCTGTATATGCAGTGAATCGAATGAAGTCTGCCTACCTAAATATGGCCATCCATTTCTCGCTATCGACGCGTATCACAATATAAGCACAATACAACTCAGAACAGCGTCTTCATATTTGTAAAGGTTAAAACAGTTGTCAATTTCTGGTCGAAAGAGCACTTTAAAAATTTGTATTATTATTAAAGTGAAAAGTTGGATGTAATAAATTAATAAATAGTTTATAATTCCGAAAAACGAAACAAATTTTGATTAAAATTCATTTCGAAAACATCTAAACTATATCATTAAATGACGTAATCTGAATAAAGCTTACGATAATTATAAAGCAAGTTGTTTAAATGTATTTATTAAGCCTATATTTTGTTAAGTGCAAATGTACCAAAGTAGATTTATATATTTAATGTAGAAAAAAACACTTTCACAACTTTGAAGGGAACATTTTTTTATATTTTAGCTTTCTCAAAAATTGAATGCGCCCTATTGAGTTAACGGCTGTTTTTTTTAAATAGACATTATAGCCATACATATGTCTTTATTTACCAAACAAGCATGGCTGAATCGATAACTATTAGTTATTAATATTCATTGAAATAATGTTTGATCGTAATTTTCTTTCCTTTTAAGAGATAACCACGATGACCATAATGACACAATTTATATGAGCTATATGATTAAACAACATTTAAAAATGTTACAAGATTTAAAAATCAGATCGTTATTAGTTCACTATATCAGAATATATTCTAGGCTATATATTTACGGAATTCGATCTAAAGAAAATATAATTGCATTCTAGTGTTATTCTGACAAGTTCCGATATATTAAAACGGAATTGATACATTGAAAGTACAATTTAATAATATTTCTTGGTACAAAGTTTTAGTAAGTTAAAACGGAATGAAATTGTTTCTCGCCAATAGATACATATTTACAAAATTGAAACACTCTGTATTTTCACCAATATTTTGTAAACTATGACTCAAAAGAAGAAATGATGAATCGTATTACCTAGTGAGATGAAACCAAAAGAAGTTCGGTGATCTTTCTGGAGGATTTGGAGCTAATCTCTGGATGGTGTCTGATCTGGTCAAAACTGAAGTTAAACTTTCGGAAATCATCCATTTTTATATTCTCGACGATGCCGTTTGAGACTCGACTTCGCGCGTGCGCAGTTTGACTTGTATACCAAGGTTCCATGACTGTTACGTAACGAGCTCGAGTTGGACGGATCAATTAACTTAAATCTGACACTACAAACTTCGCCTTTATAATTATGATTATAGGCGAGAGGAGTGACTGACATTAATACAACATATTACCTTAAACAAAGAAGGGGGCGAACGTCCGGTATCCCACAAGGAATAGTGTTACGCTTAATTTACATCAATTAATTGTCTTGCATAATCTAAGAAATATGCGAAAATAGCTTATTATTTTATAACATTTCCTGCCATCCTCATTATTTGATAAATGCTTACAAAGTATGCGAGCTTTGTAAAGACCTTGTTTTATAGCGATTACCCTACTAAGGCCTAATAAGGGGTGAGGGTGTCAAGGGGGGGGGGGGCAATCATCCCTGTATGGACTCCCCCCCCCCCCCCCCCCCCACACACACACAAACACACACAGCTAACCCTGTGGTTTAAAAGAAAATAAGTATATATACAAATATAACGCCATAATACTTTTTACCTTCATCCCTTTATGGACTCCTCCCCCCCCCCCCCCCCCCCCCCCACACACACACACAAACACACACAGCTAACCTTGTGGTTTAAAAGAAAATAAGTAGATATATAAAAATATAACGCCATAATACTTTTGACCTTTTGTTGACATGTGCACAAACTGACGAAGGGTTGAAACAATATGTATTTCTGTGATCTGATATGTCCACTGAGTGATGTGTGAACATTCTATTGTAAATTGGTGTCATTTGACCAAGTAATGAGCGAAAATGCTCAGTGATATTTGTTAATTCATGCACTACACTGAATCTGTACACGGTTGAAATTCTCCACTAGAGAATTTTAAATCCGAACACTTCAATCATACATGTCTTTATAACGAAAGAAAACTTCATAAAACCGAAACCTGTTCCATGCTTCTATTGGTAATATAGGAATACAATGGGGTAGGTGATAAACTCATGCATTCTTAAGCCCTCTGCAGACAGAGCCGACTCGACCCGATCCGACTGGTTTTCACTCGGATTGGCTCAGTTTTCAGTGCCTCGCGACACACATTTTGCCAGACGAGAGACAGTCGGATGCCAGTCGGGGCCGATTCGACACGATGAATCGGCTCCGACCGACCGGGCCATACTCTAGCCTGATTGAAACCAGTCGGATCGGGTCGAGTCGGCTCTGTCTGCGCCGGGCTTTAGTAAGATTTTGTGGATGTTGACAATGTTACTAAATCCATTTCAGAAAAACCTTGCCTCCACCCCCTCGTTTCTCCCTCATTCGGACCGAACATGACGAGCGCATACGTCACGCATCGTTCTCCAGTTTCATAACTTTCGTATAGCTAATTAACTCCATCATTAATTCCATCATTAATTCATTATCTCATAGTGAGCTTGCAGCAGGCTAACAATGATTATTATTAATCCCCGGGAGGCGATAGAATGAGATGAAAGAGTGCAAACAAATTGCACACAAGATCGAGCCAAATTATCAATTATCAACTGTCGGTCTATTTTAAATTCGATTTAGCTTTACTATATGTACATTATGTTTTGAAAGAATAACATAACTTTGTAGATGTAATTCCATATTTCAGTCACGTTGATCCACAGTTATGCTCGCTGAAATGTAGCCTTTTGTCAAGGCCTCGCGCCTCAATGTCAGAAACGACCTCATTGGAAAGAATAGCGCTTGCACATAATGAGGCGCGGCAGTCGTGTGTCGCCTGTTGTTCTTGTCATTTTTATGAAAGGTCTTGGCAAAAGGCTAAGTAAAAGGTAACTTGTGTGACGGCATGATGACTGTATATTATAAACAAACAACGGAAATAAATAATTATTATTATTATAATTAATAAATAGGTAGTTCTCAAGGAAATATGGAATCCTCCTGCGGGAGAACTTGAACCTGCCAGGCGCGCCGGAAGCAGTTTTGGATTGGGGGGGGGGGGGGGGGGGCAAAACCCTAAGGGGGCTCACGATTTATGTGTTTAGGGGCTCATGCCCAACCACACTCACAGAGTTGCCAACTTTGAGCCAGAGGTGAGAGTGAGACATTGCGAGGATAACGCGACCAAGCCCGAGGGAGCGAAGTGACTGAGCGGAGTACCCCCTCCCATCACGGTAGGGAGCTTTTGCATTTTTTGACTTGAAATTGTGCAATCTGGTGCATAAAAACATGATCCAACAACACAGCTTACAACAAAAAATGAGTCCCGAGGGAGCGAAGCGACCGAGGGTTGGGGCAGAGCCAGAGGGGGAGGGTTTGGGAGTGGGTATCCCCCTCCCACGGGGAAGATTTTGCATTTATATACACTGTTGGTCATAATGTTGGAATATTTTCTTTTTTAGATCCAACTTTATTATTTTTCCTGTGTTTTGCCTCTACTGAATCATTTTAGTCTAAAAATAATCATAACATTATGTTTCTAAGCTACCAATGTACAATACATGGTAGCATGAATTTGCATTAATTAATGTATTCTTTTGTTTTGAGCTTTGAAAGGCAGGACCTTTGATGATTGGCCACTTTCCTTCTCCAAAGCGTATGTCAAACGAGTCATCGTTATGGGTCATTTCTCAAAGTTGGCCGTGAGATTTTCAACCAAAATTGGCACAGAGGCTCTCGAGGCCATACCCAATCCAATGCCATTGGCTAACCGCCGAACGATGCTTGTGCTCCACCAGGAAGGGGTGTCAACAAGCAATGTCCACTATTTCGTTGGACCATCGCAGGTTAAGGTCTGTAAAGTCCTCAGATGTCATCGAGAGAAGGGTCAATTAAAGCCAAGATTATCTCTAGGACGTCTATGATTGACCACCATGATAGATTATCGCAAATTGCTTAACCTGTGCCGTAGAAACAGGAAATGCCAAAAAGGAGCCTTCGCCGACTATGAAGAAAACACTATGGAATCAACGCCTTCCGCCAAAATGTACATCAGCAATCCCTCTAACATGGTCACATAGCAAGACAAACTACCAGGTGTCCACCCAATACCATGTAACCGAGATTTACTGGACGTCCCTGGACTACGGAGCCCAGAAGATTTCCGCCTGGACACTAGAGATATGTCATCTTAATGGGTACGAGCCATAACATCCTTGACCGAACAAATAGAAGTCAAATGGTTCGCCGATTAAGTGGCGAGAAGTTCCAAGTTGTCTGCATTCACTAAACGACTTGAGTTTGTGACGTCCCAACAGTGGTATGGCTCGTACCCATTAAGATGACCTATCACTAGTGTCCAGGCGGAAATCTTCTGGGCTCCCTAGTCCAGGGACGTCCGGTAAATCTCGGTTACATGGTATTGGGTGGACACTTGGTAGTTTGCCTTGCTCGGTGACCATGTTAGAGCGGTCTTTGATGTACAGTTTGGCGGAAGGCGTTGATTCCATAGTGTTTTCTTCATAGTCGGCGAAGGCTCCTTTTTGGCATTTCCGGTTTCTACGGCACAGGTTAAGCAATTTGCGAGAATCTATCCTGGTGGTCAATCGTAGACATCCAAGAGATTATCTTGGCTTAAATTGACCCTTCTATCGATGACATCTGAGGACTTTACAGACCTTAACCTGCGATGGTCCAACGAAATAGTGGACATTGCTTGTTGACACCCCTTCCTGGTGGAGCACAAGCATCGTTCGGCGGGTAGCCAATGGCATTGGACGGGGTATGGTCCAGAGAGCCTCTGTGCCAATTTTCGTTGAAAATGTTACAGCCAACTCTGAGAAATGACCCATAACAATGACTTGTTGGACATATGCTTTGGACAGGGAAAGGGGCCAATCATCAAAGGTCTTGCCTTTCAAAGCTAAAAACAAAAGAATACATTAATTAATGCAAATTCATGGTACCATGTATTGTACATTGGTAGTTTGGAAACATAATGTAATGATTATTTTTAGTTTAAAATGATTCATTAGGCGCAAAAAACAGGAAAAAGAATAAAGTTAGATCTAAAAAAAAAAAAATTCCAACATTATGACCAACAGTGTACTTGAAATGGTGCAATTTGGTATGGCATGTAATATTTTAGGTTATTACATGGCACTGTTACATGGCAATCAGATGATAAAACAGTTGTTAACTTTGCTGTCGGGAAAATCATGGAATGTTCCCCTCGGGAATTTAAAATGCTATTTCGTGAAGAAAATAAGTCCCTCGACTACGTCTCGGGATTTATTTTTTAATCTTCCCTCAATAGCATTTAAAATCCCTCGGGAGTGGAACATTCCGTGCTTTTCCCTCCACCACCAATTAACAACTGTATAATATAATATATACGGGGTAGATTTTGCATTTATATACTTGAAATGGTGCAATTTGGTGCATAAAAACATAAATCATATGCCACATTATGTATGATCCAACAACATAGATTACAGCCCAAAATAAGTCCCGAGGGAGCGAAGCGACCGAGGGCTGGGTCAGAGCCAGAGCCAGAGGGGGAGGGTTTGGGAGGGGGTATCCTCCTCCCACGGGGAGGATTTTGCATTTATATACTTGAAATGGTGCAATTTGGTATGCCATGTAATATTTTAGGATATTACATGGCACTGTTAAATGGCAATCAGATGATAAAACAGTTGTTAACTTTGCTGTCGGGAAAATCATGAAATGTTCCCCTCGGGAATTTAAAATGCTATTTCGTGAAGAAAATAAGTCCCTCGACTACGTCTCGGGATTTATTTTTTAATCTTCCCTCAATAGCATTTAAAATCCCTCGGGAGTGGAACATTCCGTGCTTTTCCCTCCACCACCAATTAACAACTGTATAATATAATATAACTATATACCCCAACTATAGGTAGTAGGTTCATGGGTAGACTAACCTTGAGTGACAATTTCAGAACCAAATTTTATTCCATCATGGTTGTGCACGCGCAGCGAAAATTTATTTATTTCTTCATATTATGTTGAAGCGGCTTTGCAATTATACTATTTTTTTTTCAGCCGGAAATTGTTTTTTGTTTAATGATATTTCTTTCACTTCCAAGCGCAACAATGTAATATTGGTTGTTATACATTGAGAAGTAACTAATTCTTGATAGAATTGAACTTTCCTCTTCCCAATTAACCACAGTGAACACACTGAGAAGCATAGTGTGTCAACATAAACACTGTAAAACACACTGTGGGGTACAGGGTGTTCACAATGAGATCCGTTTTCACAGCGTGATCCACATTATGAAAAACGGTGTTTTCCAGACTGGTGTATGCATGTGTGATCTGCACTATGGAACACAGCGTGTGCACAGTGTGAACAAGACTTTGAAACGCAGCGTGTCCACAGTTCAATCCACACTATGGAACACAGCGTGTGTACAGTGTGATCCACACTATGGAACACAGCGTGTGTACAGTGTGATCCACACTATGGAACACAGCGTGTGTACAGTGTGATCCACACTATGGAACACAGCGTGTGTACAGTGTGATACACACTATGGAACACAGCGTGTGTACAGTGTGATCCACACTATGAAACACAGCGTGTGTACAGTGTGATCCACACTATGGAACACAACGTGTGCACAATATGATCCACACTATGAACACAGCGTATGTATAGTGTGATGCACACTATGAAACACAGCGTGTGTATAGTGTGATCCCAACTATGTTACACAGTGTACGTGTTTGCAGTCTGATCCACACTATGTAACACAGCGTGTGTACAGTGTGATCCACACTATGCAACACAGCGTGTGTATAGTGTGATCCCAACTATGTTACACAGTGTACGTGTTTGCAGTCTGATCCACACTATATAACCCAACGTGTGCACAGTGTGATCCACATTATGAAAATCAGCGTGTGCACAATGTGATCCACACTATGAAACACAGTGTGTTCACAGCGTGATCCACTTTGTAACACAGCATGTATATAGTCACTATAGTATGATCCACACTACGAAACACAGCGTGTGAACAGTGTGATCCATACTATGAAACACAGTGTACGTGTTTACAGTGTGATCCACACTATGAAACACAGTGTACGTGATTACAGTGTGATCCACACTATGAAACACAGTGCACGTGTTTACAGTGTGATCCACACTATGTAACACAGTGTACGTGTTTACAGTGTGATCCACACTACGAAACACAGTGTACGTGTTTACAGTGTGATCAAGACTATGTAACACATTGTACGTGTTTACAGTGTGAACCACACTATGTAACACAGTGTACGTGTTTACAGTGTGATCCACACTATAACACAGTGTACGTGTTTACAGTGTGATCCACAGTATGAAACACAGTGTACGTGTTTACACTGTGATCCACACTATGAAACACAGCGTGTGAACAGTGTGATCCACACTATGAAACACAGTGTACGTGTTTACAGTGTGATCCACACTATGACACACAGTGTGTTTACAGCGTGATCCACTGTGAAACACAGCGTGTGTATAGTGAGATCCACACTATAAAACACAGCGTGTGCAGTTTGATCCACACTATGAAACACAGCGTGTGTACAGTGTGATACACACTAAGTTACACATTGTACGTGTTCAGTGTTATCCACAATATGTAACACAACGTGTGCACAATGTGATCCATACTATGAAACAAAGTGTGAAAACAATTTCATCCACACTATGAAACACAGCGTGTTTACAGTGTGATCCACACTATTAAAACGGAATATGAAAACAGTTTAATCCACACTATGAAACACAGTATGTGCCCAGTGTGATCCACACTATGAAACAAACTGTACGTGTGCACAGTGTGATCCACACTATGAAACACATCGTGTGCACAGTGTGATCCACACTATGAAGAACAGTGTGTGTACAGTGTGAATCACATGATGTTATACAGTGTACGTGTTCATAATGTGATCCTCAATCTGAAACACATTGTGTGCACAGTGTGATCCACACTATGTTACACAGTGTACGTGTTCGAAGTATGATCCACACTTTGAAACACAACGTGAGCCCAATGTGATGCAAACTATAAAACAAAGTGTGATCACAGTGTGACCCACACTATGGAACAAAGTGTATTCACAGTGAGATCCATACTATGAAACACAGTGTACGTGTTCGCAGTGTGATCCACATTATATAACCCAGCGTATGCGCAGTGTGATCCACACTATGAAACGCAGCGTGTGTACAGTGTGATCCATACTATGAAACATATCGTGTGCCCAGTGTGATCCACTCTATGAAACAAAGTGTTCGTGTTCACATTGTGATCCACCCTGTCAAACAGCGTATGCACAGTGTGATCCACACTATGAAACACAGTATGTGCCCAGTGTGATCCACTCTATGAAACAAAGTGTTCGTGTTCACATTGTGATCCACCCTGTCAAACAGCGTATGCACAGTGTGATCCACACTATGAAACACAGTATGTGCCCAGTGTGATCCACACTATGAAACACATCGTGTGCACAGTGTGATCCACACTATGAAACACATCGTGTGCACAGTGTGATCCACACTATGAAGAACAGTGTGTCTGTGTTTGTAAGATGTGAATCACACTATGTTATACAGTGTACGTGTTCATAATGTGATCCACACTTTGAAACACACTGTGTTCACAATGAAGAATGTATTCCCAATGTGATCCACACTAGTATAACAATAATGTGATCCACATTGTGAAACACAGCAAATTGTTGCGGCAATCATGCATTCACGGCCGAGATCTTAGGCGTGAATTCTCCCCTTTACATTGATATAACATTTGCTATGAGTATTTCATCATGGAATTTGCATTGCATCCAAATCTAGGGCAAAGTCAAAAGTGAAATGTTGCAAAATGCACTGATTCTGTCAACAAAGGGCCTTCATTTTGTTTGAAGATTAAAATGTGGCTTGAATGCCTATTACGTTATTACCATTCATAAATTTGGTATCATTGGAAAGCGTGAATCCTCCTCTTTACATTGATATGACATTTGATATGGATATTTTATCATGGAATGTGCATTACATCCGAATGTAGGGCAAAGTAAAAAATGAAATGTTGCAAAATGCACTGATTTTGTCAACAGTGCATGCCTTCCTTTTGTTTGAAGATTAAAACGTGGCTTGAATGCATGACCACCTCACCCACATTCAAGCCAAGGAAGGCACTCTGTTGACAAAATCAGTGCATTTTGCAACATTTCACTTTTGACTTTGCCCTACATTTGGATGTTTAAAAAAAAAGTTATTAATGTGCAAACCTCGATTGCGGAACTTTTTGTGCGAGGTATATAGAGTACCCTACAAGATATTGCAACCTTATAGAGTGAATGAAAGACACTTCCTACTTATATACGTCACTGTTACTAACATAAGGCACATAGCGAAGTCGTGTTTTGGATTGTCTGTGATTTTATTTTGTACTGACTGACAAAAATACACTGATATATTTATATACAAAAAGTGGTACATAATAAGTATATTACGCACCGTAAAATAGGCATGACAGATGAAAACATGTATAAATATGTAAATATCAATCTAATGAATTTTAAATGGACAATATGTCTTTATTATTGTGTATAAATTCGTACTGCGATTTTTGTTATTTAATTTTGCACCGACTAATGAAAGTATACATAATATTGCGTTTCGGTTTATATGACAAAAGCGGTACATATTAATTACATATTCTATATACGAAAGTCATAAGCATCATAATTATTCAGATGAATTAGAAAGCTAATGCTTCTTATTGGTTAATACATGATAATAATAAATACTAATAACGATTTTGAATATTCGTTGAAAAGGAATATTCGTTGAAAATTATAGTTCATTATACTTCCACAACATTATAATGTCACTTTAATCAATTTACTTATCTACTGATCCATGTAAAGTGTCTAACTCCACAAAAAATACTTGGAGCTTCCTCGTTTCTCTTCTGCCGTGTTGTTTAGCTTATGGTAAGAGAAGAATAAAATAGGGTTCGATTTTTTCAAATGTCCCATTAGTATGAAGATAATTATAATTGAAAATCATTATTTCAAAAGCGTTAGCTAACGGTTTTGATAAAAAGTACAATTGTCGTCGCTGAACACGTCCGGCCAGCGCGCGTGGGAAATTTTCCCGACCCACTGAACTTTGAGCCTAGCGTGCGCAAATGCCATGAATTCCGTACCGTCTGTATACACGTACACGGTTGCGGATATCGTCAAGATCAAACGGATGATTATTACTGCGACAAATCTACAACAGACCATCAGTATTCGGTGATAAAATATGAACTCAATATTCGTTTTTTTCACTAGGTAAACAGTGTTCGTTTTCTTTCAAACTTTCACAAATCTTTCAATTCTATTTTACAATGATATTGATATAGGATTGAAGTCTCAAATGTCAGTTTGTGCAATATCTGACACTTTACACGGATCACTTTAACCTTCACAATGATATTGATTCACATTTAGTACGATGCTCTATTGAGGGTTGCAAGCGTGGCTGGTGTACGTGCCCCCAGGGAGTTGAGAGGCTGCACAAGATAATTGTGCGGGTCTGAAATTTGGCTAAGTATGATAATAATTGTGCGTCACGAGTGTCTGCTGATTATATGTGAGTGTGTTACGCCGGTGATGATATAATACTAATAATTATTATAATTAAACTGTATTCTCAGTATACCAAAGTAATATTCGAGTAACTCATCATTATACACTATACCACAAACAGTGAAAAATTTATATAACACATAATGCCTGCATTATAGCAAGTCATACTACTGATCTTGGACACATAAAGTACTCTTTATAGACAAATACAAATGTATACAGATGTTTAATTATAAATATGATATATGTTTTCCCATCAATTTTAAAGGGATCTAGTAACTCTGTTGACATGTGCAAAAAGTGATGAATGGTTGATGCAATGTATATTGTTGTTATCTCATTATGTCCACAGGGTATTGTGTGAACATTTCAAGTCAAATGGACATTGTATGGCCAAGTAATGAGCGAAAATGCAAAGTGATATTCAGTAACTCACTGCACTCACTTTGTACACGGAAGAAAAACTCGCCCGGAGTTTTTCTTCTCTGAACACTTCAATCATACATATCTTTGTAACGAAAGGGAAATTTGAAAAACCGAAACCTGTCCCATGATTTTATTGTTAATACGAATACAACAAGGTATAAGGGAACCGCTAGAATTAAAATTTTATTTTGAGGATTTGGACAATGTTACTAAGTCCCTTTAACACTTTTGTCATTCAATTTTATAAATGTGTACTTCAATTTCGTCCCGAGAAGCCGAGAATGTGCCAATGCCAACTTCAATTTCGTATATCAGGGGCGTCGATCCTGGGGCAGGGGGGCGGTCGCCCCCTCCCCCCCCCCCCCCCCCCCAATAATTCCGAAAATGAGGAAGAACAAAATCGAGTGATATAATGCCAAAGAGGGGAAAGACACATTTATCAATAATTAATCTTCAAAATAGCTGTTTTTTTAGTTTGAAAAGGACTGTAAATCTCTTTTTTGCCGCGCGCTTCGCGCGCATACAGTTTCTCATATTGCAAGTTTCATTTCGGTTGCGGGAACTCACCTTTCGAAATGTGTTGGGCAGTGTAATTTCTCAAACGCACACCTCAAATTAAGTTTTCTTAAACCCTCATCTATAGCACACCGTCACAGAAAATAAAATAATCTGAAATAATATATCTTTCAGTCAATTCGGTCCATATGCGCTGAACGCAAATCAAATTGGAATATCATGTCCCCCCACATTTGAAAGTGGAGGAGATTGTCCCCCTCCCTTTGTCATTATGTATGTTTGGTTCCATACTTACATACTTCATATTACGTGAAATTTCGGGTGTGCACCAAATCGCACAATTTCACACCCCAAAATACAAAAGCTCCCTACTGTGGGAGGGGGAAACCCCCTCCCACACCCTCCCCCACTCGGTCGCTTCGCTTCCTCGCAATGTCTCCCCTCCACTTTTCAGAAGTTGTTGATGCCCTTGATTAGTTTCATGGGAGCTCAATGCCCTACACTATATCGATGGCTCTATAGAATACAGGCTCACGTGGATCCATATCATGCAAGGCTCACTCTTTTCCTCGCTATGCCCTTTAGAAATACGTTACGAGTATATAGGTTCACTATTTTATACAATTTTAACACCCGTGATATGAGTTGCAATTGTCTGAAATCTAAAAGCTTCCGGGGGCTCCGCCCCCTGGACCCCATTATTGTCCCCAAATGTGGGTGCCCCAAAAGTCAGGTCTTCGAGCCATCAAGACACTTTCAATGAGCGCATAATAAAACTTCCGGGTATGCCAATGTGGGGCTTTTAGCTCTTTCAGTGGTCACTCTGGAAAAAAAATTCAAATTTCGCCCCCCAATCGCAAAAACGGATCGACGCCCCTGTCGTATATTGTCTACCAATTTCACAATTTAGTAATTTGTCACAAATTATCGTCTAGTACAATTCAAATTCGTCAGTCACAGATGTGTTCAGCAACTATGACCGACGAATTTGAATTGGAATCGACGAAAATGCGTGACGAACGACTACATTGAATGGACTTTTTGTAAAAATTGATCGACAATAGACGAAATTGAAGTTGGCATTGACACGTTATCGACTGCTCGGGACGAAATTGAAGTAATCAAGTAAACATTTATAAAAATTTAATGACCAAAGTGTTAAAATGGACGGGAAAACCTATAATATAAATGACAAATAAGCATCTTATTTTCACATTTAAACATTGAATGTGAATAACTAAATAAAAGTAAAAAATAGATAAACAAACAAATGCCACTGAGAGCCTAACCAATCCCCTATCATATCTAGTCTCATAATACAGGTAAATGATTGTAATGATTTAATAAATTAATGAATAAATAAATAAATACTGAATGAATGAATCAATCAAACAATAATCAATTAATCAATCAATCCATCAATCCATCCATCAATCCATCAATCAATCAATCAATCAATCAATCAATCAATCAATCAATAAATCAATCAATCAATCAATCAAGCAATCAATCAATCAATCACTAAAATACTACATAAATTAGTAATAAATGAGTTAATTTATCAATAAATAAATCTACATGAATTATTCTAAATTCCTCAGATTGTATCCCGCTGGTCATTAGAGCCAGTAACCCCTGTAGATCCAGGAGACCCAGAACCAGCATCATCCCCGGCCCCACTCCCTCCGAAGATGCTGGCAACCTTAGGCGCAGAGCACTTGACCAGATCCTTGATGGCCGTGCGGAACTCCGTATGGCGGGATGTGTAGATGAATGGGTTGGCGCAGGAGTTCAGAAAGCCTATGACGGTGAGGATGCGATGCAGAGGGCTACCCCTGTAGGACGCCGTGATGTAACCCACGTTGAAGCAGAAGTACGCGATCTGATTGGGCAGCCAGGTTATGACGTAGACGATGACGACGATGAAGGTGATCTTGATGATGTGATCGCGCGCAACCAGGTGGAATGTCTTCGCTGGCTTGTCGGTGGCGTCGCCGTTTGACACATGCATGTCGTTGAAGCGCTTTGCCTGGAGGGACAGCGCGCGCGCCGTAGCGACCTGGGTCACCAACATCGTAAGGATGGGGATGACGAGACGGATGGCGAAGGCGTAGTAGGCCTGCGCGATGCCCGCCGCCTCAGAGACATAATACGTCTGGCAGCGGTTCGCCTCCGCGTCGTAAGAGAAAATGAGAAAGTAAAAGGAACACGAGAGAACGGAGAACCCCCAGGACGCCAGGATAATGACCGTGACTTTTGCCCTGCTGAAGGCGCGCCGGAAGTAGATTGGATACACGACGCATACGTAACGCTCTATGCAGATCACCATGAGGAGGTAGGTGGATGCCGTGATGCACAGCCAGAGGAAGTAGCTCGGGTAGAGGAACTTGCAGTACAACTTGCCCAGAACTGTCGCCGGAACGGACCTCGCCCACGGGATCGGAAACAAAAAGACTGAGGTGAGCAGATCAGCGATGGCGAGCGCGCAGATGAGCTGGTCCATCGACCGGCTCTTCTCGACGCGTCGGAAGACCAGGACGACCAAGCCGTTACCGATTATGCCTATCACGCCGCATATGACCTGGCCGATCACCCACCATTCCCACTTTATGGGATACCACGACCACCCGCTTTCGCCGACGTCATCGTCGATGTCGATTTCCGCATCGATCGTGGTCAAACTGACGTTGGTCGGGAGAATGGTTTGAGCGCTGGAACTCATTTTGCGTGTGGTGACCACGCCAGAAGCTACGATCACCATGATCCGTAGAAAGAGACTGCAACTTGATCTCGTCATGGTTAGGAAGTCGATCATCAAACAGTCAATCTAGAGACAAAATAGATTAATGCCTCGATGAATGTCTCTCCTACAACTCATTTTTAATATCACTCCAAATAAACATACATTATTTTGAGTGCACGAAAATACTGCATAATTATTATGTTCTTAGATACTTTTTAGGGATTCTTCGATTCTTAGATAATATGTTGCTTCAGATAAAATTACGGTTTAGAATCTTTGCTGAAGTACTAATATGACCGACGCCACATAGCTCGTATCTTTTATGTTGTGTCCGAGCAATTTTATTAAAATAAAACACTAGGATTAATTGCATTTCAACCGTTTTAATGTAACATAATTTGATTGTAATACATAAATATCATGAATAAATACGAGAACTAAAGTATATTTTTAAAAATATTTACCATTTTTTGGTGGAACTTATACAATACTTTTTAGCCCGTATACAGCGGTTTAAAACGTTTTTGGGCTAATATTTATGTCGATAAATATTATTAATTTCGTAACACCAAAGAGAAACTAACCGCATCGTAATTATCAATTTCCTAAACATAATGCATTGTTGTCATTATCATCGGCAACCGGGAATGAATGGGGAAAATAATTAGAAAATGTATGACTCTATCGTCTTAAAATATGAAATAAGTCTCCGTCGCTTGGTCTTGAACCTAATAATGTTAGTCATAATAGCAAATCCTCTTACTAGAAATAATAAGTTTACTAATTATTACGTTTTATTATGTTTTATCCTGATGAAAATAAGAAATATTTATTCACACCTCGCAAAAAGGAGCTAACAATCTGTTGAATCATAGCTCAAATAGTGTGCGTCATATTGGACAACTCCTATAATTATAGCAATTTATTTAATTAAACATTCTAATGAATAGCATTTTAAAGGGGTAGTACAGTTTTGGTAAGGCTGAACTTTAGTTACCAAAACCTACACGTAACATTACAAACTGCTAGTTATAACTCCAACATGCTCGAAAGGTATTACAATATTACAAATGACTAAGTAAAAAGCATGTTATCATTCAAAAGAGCCATTAAACAGGAAAAGGGCGCAGTCTAAAAGAGGATTGGGTTCAGTCATTTTTCATACAAAATTATGCATGTGATGTTTTGTTGAAATAATGATTAAATAGAGAGATCACCAACAACTATTTAAAAACCGCTTTTGAAATTTTTTGAAAAAGTGTAGGCATTTTTAAATTTTTTTATCATCGAATAAATCTTGGGCCCAGATTTATTACGATCGGATATATTTATTGATATTTCAGCCATTTCTGAACCAATTTTGACCAAATAAAGTATATGCTGCCATTAAAATTGCATGTTCTTTCAGAATCGACACTCAGTTTTTCATTATGTCACCAAAAAATGTGTTGTGCAGCGCCCTCTCTACCAAAACTGAACTGACATTATCATTTGCTGAAATCGACTTTATTTTGGCATGCTAGTATGTGTATATCTTACTGATATTTCAAACTCTATTCATAACTTTGAATTATGTAGCATGTCATCTTAAATCTGATCATTAATTTCTTGCAAAGTGTATGAGAAAAACAAATAGGCGTATTGATTGAAGGAAAAGCATCATTGAAACTATAGTATAAGTATCATTTTAAATTCAATTTAGTATCTTTATTCTTAATCTCCATAAAAGAGACGGAAACAATAAAAAATTAAATTAAATAAAGAGCTTTTGAATTATCGAAAGACAAACGCAATACATGTGTTTTGAGAACACTCATAATTATTGTCAATATATTTTGTTTTAGGTTTTACTTGAGGGTGCTTTACATTTCGGGTCGAAAAGGGTATTTCAATAAATAACAAAACTGGGTGTAATAAATAAATGAATTAGTATAATTCCTGAACCGAAACAAAGTTTGATTCCTCAATTATCAGTAAACAATTATTTGATAAAAACTGTCTTTCCTTCTATATTTACATGTGACGAACAATAATTATCTGATACTGAATATATTACTCATTGCGGATATAATATCGGAAATAATATCGCTAGTGATATTCGTTTGTCTCGCAATGTATGGTCAACAATAATTATCTGGGCTGTGATTTATCAGTGGTTAGTTAAAAATAGTCCATTAGTAAAGATATTCTAGACTAATCAAATATTTACTCACGATATTCGGGAAAGAAAATATTAAATAGAATTCCATTATTGTTTTGCTACAAAGTTTCGTTGCGTTAAATTAAACTAATTAATTATCAATGTAAACAAATTATCCTGCTACAAAGTTTCGGTACTCAGGAGCGGAATTAAAGGGATAGATGAGTTTTGGTATAGAGGGCACTGCAAGAAAACTTTGTGTGAGGTAATGAAACACTCAGTGTGGAATTCGGAAGAGCACACAATTTTGATCACAGAATAAACTTGATTTTATCAAATTCTGTTCAGAGACGGCTGAAATATCCATAAATATAACCATTTGTAATTATTGTGGAACCCCACAATAATTCAATACTTTTGAACCAGCCGTTGAAAAAAAAATGCTTACACTTTTCAAAACATTTACAAAAAATGTTTTTAAATAATGTAGTTGTTGACGATCTCTCTATTTAAGCATTTAAACATTTAAAGGTTCCCTGAAATGCATATGCAAGTTGCCTTCAACTATTATGTATTAATGTATATAACAACTATTTGTTAACTATTTGACCTACATATGTTTTGTATATTTTAAAACATTTTTAGCAATTATTTTCTTCAGTTTGCCAAGGCCCATGTTAAAAAAAAAAGGACTCCTGATAAAACCCCCTTGTTACATCATCTCTCATTCACTGGTCAACTAACCGGAGATGAACAAAAAACATACTTACAAAGGAACATGCTCACAATTACATGCCAATAAAATACTCAATTACTGAAAATATGAACAATATAGGGTGGAATGTAACTTCTCCCAAGGTGAGGGCTTGCTCACAATAGCATCACATGTTTGAATACTATTCTAACTGAAAAACATTCAATTTCAATAGCAGTTGCTATGTCAGATAAGCCCAACCATGATAAGGACAAGAAAGGCTTTGATATAAGCTTTTGTGCAGTGCATGTTATTGTGAGCATGTTCTTGTGTAAGTATGTCTCTGTTCATCAGTGACCAGTGATTGAGAGATGATGTCACATACACATCACATGCACATTTTAAAAATGTTAAATGGTTAAAACTAATGAGTTTTTAGAAAGCACCCTCTTGAATTTTCACGGCTCTTTTTGAGTGATAACAGGCTTTTTACTTAGTAGTTTGCAATTTTGTATACCTTTCGAGCATGGTGGAGTTATAACTATTACAGTTTGTAATGTAATGGTGCAGGTTTTAGTTACTAAAATTCGGTTTGACCAAAACTGTACTCTCTTTACGAAAACTCAACTATTAAACTTGCAAACAATTTTTTTTTAAACAAGGTTTATGTAAGGTAAAACGGTTTTAATGACTTAACATTGTAATCCAATGTTTCTTGCTAATGGATAAATAGCTTTTCGAAACACTTTGGGGTTTTTCTCAAAACTATGTTGTAACATAATGAATATAAACAAAAAGGAAAAGATGAACCTAATTACCTGGTATACGATGAAGCCAACGGTAGTTCGGCGATCTCTGGATGCTTTGGAGATAGTCTCTGGATTGTATCTGATCTGGCCAAAACTGAAGTTAAACTTTCGAAAATGTTCCATCTTTATACATTCTCTATCATGCATGCATGCCTTCTGAGACTCGACTTTGCGCGTGCGCAGTTACACCAAGGTTATATTAGTATTACGTAACGAGCTCGAGTAAGATGATCCAATGTGCCTACTTATATCTGACAATCAAAACGTCACCTTTGTGATAACGATTATATGCGGAAGGAGTGACTGACATTAATAAAAACCTATTCAAAAAATAATATAGGTTTTCCCGGCCAATTTCATACTTTTTTCATCCAAATTCAGTATTGCTATTTTATAGAGAACCAATATGAGACTAGACAAAGGGAAAGTAAGAAGTTGAGTGTGCCTAAGGTAAGGACTACGCAGGGTAAATTTTCAGTGTCATTCAGAGGCACATGCTTTTGGAATGATTTACCCCTATCTGTACGGGAGAAAGCATCCGTGTCTTGCTTTCGTAGAACTCTAATATCACAAATGTTAATAGAATAATTGTTTTGAACTTTTAACCGAGGTTCTTGCCTTTTTGTAAATATTGCGCTATATAATCCTTTATCTTTCTATTTAGTGTTAAATACCAAAGCTTTGTATTTAATAACAGAACATATTTTAGCCTAGATGTAGAATAAGTAGTTTAAGTATGTATTCAACAGTTATTCATATGTATTCATTATATTCTCATTGTTGCGCTACTTATGTGTGTTAATGGTACCAGACACGATTATCATTTAATGCTATTTTCTGGTCCCAATTATCCTTTTAATATTTATGTTACACATTGACATTTGATGTACTTTTATTTGGATAATAAAACATCCAACTCAAACTCAAACTCAAACTCAAGCTCAAATTCACACAAGGGTCATTCAAATTCACGCATTTAAAAAAATTTAAAAAGGGGTGCAAGTAAACGAAATTGGATGCAAGGATTGTGAAATTGAATGACCGAATTCGCCCATGAGCACTGATGAGCAAGAAACGCGTGAATTTGAATGACTCTTGTGTGAATTTGAGTGATAAAAGTATGAAATTTGCCGGGAAAACCTATATTTGATAAACAATCCAAATCTTCACGGGATAGTGTTACGCTTAAAGCGCCAGTACAGTAAAGTGATCATTAAGAATTATCAATTAATAATGAAATGTTGCTTAAATGGTAGTAAATCAAATAAATGGTTAAGTTACAGGGCTGTTTTCATTGATATTAAAAAAAGCAGCTGTCAACACAAGAGGGCGCCCTCCAGTGCACCTCAAGTTTCAACCATTGTTTTATCAAAATACGTGAATGTGGTGTTTATTTAATATTGAGATCATCAAAAACACTTTTAAAGCCATTTGGGCATATTTTCCTAAATGTATAGGTTGTATTCACATTTTCTTAAATTATTGAATAAAAGTTGGTCCCCAACATTTATTCCAAAAAGATTATTTATGGATATTTTAACAGTTTCTGAACCGATTTTGATCAAATAAAATTGATTCTCATTAAAATTGTGTGCTTTATCACATTTTACACTGATTTTTTCATCAAAAAAAAATATTATTTCCTGAAGTGCCCTCTAAACCAAAACTTTACTACTTCCATAATATCAAACAATGCAAAATTAGTCTATTATTTTATAACGGTTCTTGTCATCTTCATTTTTTTACTGGATGAGTACAAAGTATGAAAAATGGTCCATCACTTTTTTGGTATAACCGTGCCGGCTTTAATCTACTTCATTAATAATAATAATATATAGCATTTATAGAGCGCCATGTATCTACGTGCCCTATTCAGAGGCGCATTATTACCCTTGGTCATCAGGTATACAGTTCAAACCCGCACAATTATATTATGCACCATCTCAACTCCCAGGGGAGCATACTAGCCCAAGCTGCCCAACGGGCGCTGAAGGCTAATTAACACCCGACCAAGTACCCATTTATACTCCTGGGTAGAGAGCAGCAATGTGGATTAATTGTCTTGCTGAAGGACAAACGGAGTGGGCAGGGTTCGAACTCGGGATCTCAGATCAGAAAGCGCGCGCTCTACCGATCTTGCCACACCACGTCCACGTCCACCATTAATGACTAAGATAGAATGATCATTGTGTATATCGCGATGATAAATCGTGAACTAAGCTAGTTGTTCGGTGGCAAGGGTGAATGTGTCAGGAGGGGGGTTGCCCCTACTCGGATTCCTCCCCCCCCCCCCCCCCCCCCGGATACAGCTTACCATGTGGTTTAGAAGAAATATAGAAATATATATTTTACGCCATTATCATTTTGACCTTCACTACCACCCCCCCCCCCCCCCCCCCCCCTCCCCCACACAATTAGAGGGATCTAGTAACTTTTTATGAGGGCTCGGCACTCGCACATGACCCGCTGGCCCGGGGTCAGTGAAATTGCCTTCGAGCCACCAGTAAAGGGGAAGAAATTATTTCACTGGCCCGACCGGGCCACTGACAAAAAAGGTAAATTTGGAGCCCTTTCCGAAAGGTCTTGTCAAAAGACTATACATAATACGTAACGTGTGTGACGGTGTCTGGGACGGCGTGCGGAAAGTTAACTAGATCAGAGAATTATTATTTATTTTTCTTGTGGAAGGAAGAACAACCTTGAAGAGACAATTAATTTTCATAACCAAACTTTATTCCATAATGGTTGCACACGTACAGCGAACTTTGATTTATTTCTTGTTCTGTTGAAACTTTGCAATTATCTTATTTTCTTTATTATTATCACATCGTATTATTTCACTTCAAAATGCATAAATTGATAGTCTTTTTTTAAATTTGATTTGATTTAATATTTTCATGTAATATCACAATAAAACTAATTATACACTTTCCCATGCTAACACCCAATGACATAGACTGAGATGAGAGAGCGGACATGAAATTGCACACAAGAGCCCAATTATCAACCGTCTGTCTTATTAAAATTCGATTTAGATGTTATCTACATTATGTTTTGACATTATATCAAAGCTTTCTTCGAAATGAAATTGCACACAGGAGCCAAAGTAGTGTATCAACCGGCGGTCTATTTTAAATTCGGTTGAGATTTTATTATTATTATTATTATTTATTCGGCCAAAATTCAAACAAATACAGAGTATACAAAATAAAAAATACAAACAGTCAATAAAGAAAGTGAAGGAAAGGGAGAAAAGGGACAGTTACAAGTGGGCCAGGGCTCACAAAAGTAAAATTCTTTACTATTGCCCAGAGACATGCGAGCCCTCACAAGTAACTGACAAGAAAACATAAGGAACATCTATATTGCCAAATACATGTACATGTAGAACAAATTACATATTTAAAATAACAATATTTGCAAAAATCAACAATACTAGCCTAAGCCACCTCCTCCGGTAATAAATAAAATTAAGACTAAACGGTAGTACAAAATTTACTATAATACAGACATATTTGAATTCCAAATAACTGACTAAAATAAAATATTACTAATAAGCATAACTAATTAAACAATGCTAGAAAATAAATTTCAACCAAGATATAACTGCTTTACATTGATGGTAAAATTACTTACTAACAATTAACAATTACAATAAATAATATAATGACATACAATGGGACCAGCCCTTAAAACATAATAATAGTACTATTGCAAGGCAAAACAATGATATGTTATATTACCAGTTATTAATGAGAGATAAACTTTAAAGACGCTAAAATCTGTATCGTTGAGCAATTAAAAAGTGTAAACGCATTTAATAATGCAAGACCAAAATGTAATTATATTAAGTACCATAGATGTAAACATGTCTAAACTAACCAAGTGAAGAACAAACATATATCAATATGAGACGACTTCAAATCTGGAATTAAGTTATGTACAGTCAATGCAACTATAACGATAATTGAATAAATCAGAATATCATGTTAACAATAATAACGTATTAATATATTTGTCTTACATCAAGTGTAAACGTATTTAAGAATGCAAGACCAAAATGTAATTATATTAAGTACCATGAATGTAAAACATGTCTAAACTAACCAAGTGAAGTGAAGAACAAACATATCAATCTGAGACGTCTTCAAATCTGGAATTAAGTTATTATTTAAGTTATGTACCAAGTGAAGATCAAACATGACAATCTGAGACGTCTTCAAATCTGGAATTCAGTTATTATTTAAGTTATGTACCAAGTGAAGATCAAACATGTCAATCTGAGACGTCTTCAAATCTGGAATTAAGGTATTAAGTTATGTACAGTAAATGCAACAATAACGATAATTAAATAAATCAGAATATCATGTAAACAATAATAACGTATTAATATATTTGTCTTACATCAAGTCAAAATTGAGACAATTTATTGCTTACAAAAATTGCACTGGGCCAATTATACAGTGCAATTAATCATTGGTAAAATAGTTGATGGGATTGCAATAAGTGAAATGAGGCTAACCGATTTAATGCAATTATACGGATGGGATCATCGTGGATGTGGTGTGGCAAGATCGGTAGAGCGCGCGCTTTCTGATCTCGAGATCCCGAGTTCGAACCCTGCCCACTCTGTTTGTCCTTCAGCAAGACAATTAATCCACATTGCTGCTCTCTACCCAGGAGTATAAATGGGTACTTGGTCGGGTGTTAATTAGACTTCAGGGCCGTTTGGCAGTTTGGGCTAGTATGCTCCCCTGGGAGTTGAGATGGTGCACAAGATAATTGTGCGGGTTTGAACTGTACCTGATGACCAAGGGTAATAATGCGCCTCTGAATAGGCAACTAGATAGATGGCGCTCTTTAAAAGCTATATATTATTATTATCAATTTTCCATACATGTGTATGGTTCAAGTCTTATCTACATACGGCCAACAAAAAAATTGGAGTAACGGGCAACCAAAAATTAGGGTAGGTAGGTAGGGTTTTTTTTCTTGGCAGGATTCGCACAGATACACACAAACACACACATATCGCAATGTGTCAAGAGGGGGGTTGCCCCTACGCGGATTCCCCCCCCCCCCCCCCCGTACAGCTTACCATGTGGTTTAGAAGAAATATAGAAATATATATTATAACGCCATTATCCTTTTGATCTTCACTACCCCCCCCCCCCCCCCCCCCCCCCCCCCCCCAATTAGAGGGATCTAGTAACTTTTTTATGAGGGCCCGGCACTCGCACATGGCCCGCTGGCCCGGGGTCAGTGAAATTGCAATTCGAGCCACCAGGAAAGGGGAAGAAATTATTTCACTGGCCCGACCGGGTCACTGACAAAAAAGGTAAATTTGGAGCCCTTTCCGAAAGGTCTTGTCAAAAGACTATAAATAATACGTAACGTGTGTGACGGTGTCTGGGACGGCGTGCGGAAAGTTAACTAGATCAGAGAATTATTATTTATTTTTCTTGTGGAAGAACAACCTTGAAGAGACAATTAATTTTCATAACCAAACTTTATTCCATCATGGTTGACCCAATGACGATGCGGAGCATCGTCCACGAGCCGCGAAGCGGCGAGGCGATTTTTTTTTGTTTGGCTATTATCATTATCCGATGACCGGGGTAATAATGATGCACCGCGAGCGTCTAAAGACGGAACGTGTGCTCTCATTATTATTATTATCATTATTAAATGATACAGAAATGCACACAAATCATTCAAATTACAGCACTTATTTCGAATGTAACGTGGCGGACGTTTACTGCTACATGAAGAGCATATAAATCCTAAATTACCCAATCAAAAATCATTAGGTTTTTCCCAAAAAAATTATATTATTGTTATCAAAATTATTGTCCTTTGTTCCTTTCCGCTTCCTGTGTGAAATGATGCTTAGGATTTTCAGTTACATGCGTGCATGTTCTTCAATTATCGCATTTATACCATATTATATCATTATCTTCGTGTATATATTTCAGAGTATTTCCTGCTAAAACTTTCAGCTGTAATGATAATAATTATTTTTCTCCAAGTTTCTGACCTTGCGCTTCCATCCTGTTTTGGTTTTGACCATTGTTTTAAATCAGATTTGGAATCATCAGTTTTTCTTTATGGGATAGGTAGGTAGAAAATGTAATTCTGACATGCTCAGCGATGTCCTTGCAAAGTTAAAACAATTCCAAACATCCGCATAAGATTTGGATAGAGCTCATCCCACCCACCCACCCCCCTATCAAAACTTATCTTTTTGGCTGGGGGCGGGCAATCCATCTCCGACATGGACAGAAAACTCAAATCATATAAATTATATAATGACTTTTTAAAAGTCATTATATGATTTGAGACGAGTAAAGTGCAATTTTTTGGAATTTGTTTAACTTTGCAAGGCCCCTAACGCGCCAAGAAATCAAATTACATGTATTATGTATCGAATATAAAAATTTGTTTGCACCTACACATGATCCCATGAACATGTCATGTCACTATAGACTAGTACGACAAATTCGTTCAAATAAGGCACGAAGCCGTTTAAATTTCGTTCGCCGATTTCCATAGTAACCAATCCAAGTTGACCCCAGAAAAATCGCGACTTTCAAAAATTGTTACCGCGATTGAAGTTCCGGTAAATAAATAATTGAAAAATCATAAAAATAGGTTTTTATAGTAAAAGGGTATGAACCGTGAAGGGAGTTATTCAATGTCAAACGCAACTGGCGTAACAAATTGGCAAGTGAGAAACGGAAAGAGTATAGAAATTAGTTCAACACCTCATTTGTTTTCCTTTTCTTGTTTTTTTTTTTCTTCATGATTTAGGCCTTAGGGGTTTCGGCGTTTGTTCTTTTTCCTGTTTTGGGGTTTCGGCGTACGTTCAAATCGAATTCTTGCGCCATAATAACAATATTCTATCAATAAATGACCGATATATTCATACTTATATCGTTAAAAACAAATTATTTCTTCTTCTTCTGCCGCTTTTTATTAGGCAGCCAGGAAATAGCGTATCCAGCCTTTCCATGGTCAAATCCAGGGGTTAAATTGGTTGAGGGAAGGGGGCAATGGTAATACGCGGGGGAACCCTGTGTGGTGGGTGGGTGGGGGGGAGGGGCAGCTCGGGTGGCGGCGGGGGGCAACTGGGCGGGAGTGGGGTCTACTTTGTTGCACATACAAGTCGATGTTAGCACGCGGGTGTTTATCGGCAGACATTTTTTTTTTTCAAGGGATGAACGAATAAATCTCCGCCCCTGTCTTACATATCTATGTCTCCCATTTCCCAGGGATATGGGAAACTCCTACTTCCATGTATTTCCCTTCCCAACCCCTCCTCGGCTCTCCCACACACATCTACACCATTTTACGCTATTGATTAAAATGTAACCACCGTGTCAAATTGACAAGAGAGAAACGAAAAAGAGTACGGGATTTGTTATCCTCTTTTCATTCTGTTGAGCAGAGCTTTTCAAATCTCTCCGTTCACTCGCCTGGGTGCCCTCATTGTGATTTACCCCGCATTGTCTGGTCTATTTGATTTGGGAATCAAACTGTGTAGGCAAAACATTTTATAAAAGAGCAAAGTCTGTGGAGAAAACAGAGCAAACCTAAGCTTACTGACTTAGTCTAGAAATGCAGACTCGAAAGAAACTTAATCCCTGAATCTATATCCCTATTTCCCATTTAATTGGGTTTTTTGTTATAAGATTTTATATATAATTGAATTACAACAAGTTCTCTATATATTTGATGTGCTTCATACGAGATGCTGGTAATTAAGCGGATAAATGAAAATGTCTCTTGCGTTAGAGAAAAAACGTGTATGCTTTCAGAGACTACCAACTTCATTTTAGTCCCTCCCCAAATGGCCGACCCTAATCACCTTTTCAAATCTCGGTTTGTTATTGGTAGGCAGTGCATCGGTATGTGACCTCGGTTTAATATTACAGCCTCACCGTTGACACATGTGGTGTGCAAAGTTAGCCTTTCTGTACAGCAGGTCATGTAGCAAACATATATATAGTTATTGGTGCCATCGTGCGTAATATATATGGAATATTGATTCGAGATTGTAAATGTTTGTCAAACAGACTGGATTACAAGGATAGTGACTTGTGACTTGGGAGTAAATGTACGAATCGCGGTTTGTTTGAATACACAATTTAAGGTGACAGGACAGACAGGTCCTACAATTCACATGAACTGTGAAATAGTGCTAAGATATTCAAGTGCTTGTTGATGTTGCCTTTCGCAAGTACAAGACTTGGCTCTTCTAACTCAGTTTGTCCCATTTTCTTGCTCCTTCGAACTCAGTTCACAATCCTCGCTGACGATATGGATGGCAATGGCTCCTGTTCCATGGAAGTAAATACAGTTATTTGACTTTGAGGTAAGAATTCGTAGACAGTCTACTTACAGTTACAGTACTAGTATTAGATCGACAAATATATCGTTTTCATGGCCTCTTACTTGTCTTCCGCTTAGTCTTACTGTCTGTCGGCCGCCAGTAAAAAATGCAATTAAATGTAAAGGAGGCCATGACAACGATAGATTTGTCGATCTATATCAGCAGATCAGTATCAGTCTTCATAAGTTCATTTGTACCCCTTTTCCGAGACGCTGAACAACGATTTCCGTTACACTTACACTATTCTTCTGATATTTGAAATTATATAGATCATGCAATTAGACCTGGTTGATCTATTTTATAACTTACGAATTGAAGCATCTTGGTATTATTCTAGCTCTGCTTGTTCAGAAGAACGGTGGAGACATGCATGGCATTTATCATTCGGACATTTGTTTACATGTTTTGTATATATCATGTAATTTAAACAAATATGTCCGAATAATAAATGTACAGTGTATCATACAAACGTTCCTCTGAACAACACTACATAATAATGGTGATGACAGAGTGGTAGTACTATATTTATCCATGTTGCCGTATGGTCGATGATGAATGATAATGATATGATGATGATTGATTATGAAGATGATGATGGTGCTGGTGATGATTATGATGATGATGATGATGATGATGATGGTGATGGTGATGGTGATGATGATGATGATGATGATGATGGTGATGATGATGATGATGATGATGGTGATGATGGTGATGGTGCTGATGATGATGATCGTGATGATGATGATGATGAAGATCGCGATGGTGATCGTGATGATGATGATGATGATGATGAAGATCGCGATGATGATGATGATCGTGATAATGATGATGATGATGATGATGCTGATAATGATGATAAATGGTGATGAGGAGGATGATGATAATGGTGATTATGATTGTGACACAGCGACGTGGTAATGGGAGGAGAAAGAAGAAAATAATAATTTATTTTTAAAAAGTCATAATTAATATAGTATAATAAATGTATTCAAAAGATGTCCATTCCATGCCTCGAATCATTAACATCTACAATGATCATACAGTATGTTTAATCATCATCATGTATATCTGTATTATTCGTATAACTATTTGTATCATGAGATTATGTTGAAAACAAATTAATCAAAACAAATCAAATCAAATCAAACTACACTGTATAGGCAATATGGAATCATTCTGCAAAATATTGTCATCGTTTTAATTGGTTTCGTCATTTGTTAAAGGGATAGTTGAGTTCTGGTAAGGAGAGTACAATTTTAGTGAAACTGAATTTTAGTAACCAAAACCTGCATCATTACATTACAAACTAATAGTTATAACTAGAAAGGAACACAAAATTGCAAATGACGTAGTAAAGATCATGTTATCATTAAAAAAAGAGCCGTTAAAACGTAAGAGGGCGCTCTCTAAACACTCATCGGTTTCAACCATTTTGAATAAAATATTGTGCATGTGATGCTTTGTTGAAATAGTGATTAGATAGAGAAATAACCAACAACTATTTAAATACCTATTTTGTAACTTTTTGAAAAGAGGAAGCATTTTTTTAAATTGTTAACGGCTGGTTCAAAATTCTCTAATAAACCCGGGGCCCCGAGTTTATTACAAATTGTTATATTTATGGATATTTCAGCCGTTTCTGAACCGATTTTGATCAAACAAAGATGATTTTATTGTTTAAATATTATGCTCTTTCAAATTTCACACCCAGTTTTTCATTACCTCACAAAGCAATTAACTAGTCTAGCGCCCTCTCTACCAAAACTCAATTTTCCCTTTAACTCGGGTCCACGTCCGTTAGTGGATGATTATGGAGACGCAAAATGAATAACGTAATGATTACCTTTGGAAAAGAAAAGAATTTTGTTCTTTGATTGTAAGCTGGTAATACGGATTACAGATGTGGACGTGGTGTGGCAAGATCGGTAGAGCGCGCGCTTTCTGATCTCGAGATCCCGAGTTCGAACCCAGCTCACTCCGTTTGTCCTTCAGCAAGACAATTAATCCACATTGCTGCTCTCTACCCAGGAGTATAAATGGGTACTTGGTCGGGTGTTAATTAGCCTTCAGCGCCCGGTGGGCTGCTGGGCTACTATGCTCCCCAGGGAGTTGAGATGGTGCGCAAGATAATTGTGCGGGTTTGACCTGTACCTGATGACCAAGGGTAATAATAAAGCGCTTAGAAACATTGTATTAAGCGCTATATAAATGTAATATATTATTATTATTATTATTATTATTATTATTATAATGCCAATTCTGTGCACCAAATCATCTACATACGTACAATGTAAATAATAATTATACTAATTAATGGGAGTCTCTCGACTGCTTTGTCGTAATTTGTTTTGCCTTTTGTTTTCACAGGTCATCAGTTATCAGTTAATTATGGAGAGGCTTTATTAAAACGGCTGTATAAAGGGAAGAACATTTGATCTGCGATTTTAAACACGTCGACTAGAATCAAGATGCCAATTCTGTGCCCTAAGTCATCTCTATGGAGGTTCGGGAGACATGGCCGACGAGGTAAGTTTGTTGTCCAGGGCCGGTATTCAATTCCATACATAAGTCAAAATGTAAGCAGTTTACTTAGTATTTGATTTGGCTTAAGTAAAGTACTTAGCCAACATTGTGATTAAATTAATTCAACGTCTGACAATCTTACCAACGTTTTGATGTCGTTATGTCTTCAAATAAATTACATTTAGATTTTGTTTTACTAACGTCAAAGTCTAACAAAATATTGTAATATGATAAGTAAAGTTCTCAGCCTAGCACATGCAAAATACATTTCTTAATTAATTTAAGTTTTGAAACGAATACCTGCCATGGGGTCTAGCTATTTCGCAAAGACATGTGCAAAAAGTGATGAATGGTTGATAAAATCTGTATTTTTGCGATCTGATAATGTTTAGTGAGTAATGTGTGTGAAAATGCAAAGTGAAATTCCCTAACTCATTGCACTGACTTTGTACACAGTAATAACGTTCCAGTGGATAATTAACAATCCGAAAACTTCAATCATAAATGTCTTTTCAACGAAAGAGAATTTTTGTAAAAGAGAATTTGTAAAACCGAATTCGAATGCAACAAGGTATGATAAAATCACTAAGAGTTCTAAGTTAAGTGTTGTGGAATGGACAATGTCACTTACATTACGTAACATTATGGTAAGCCATTTTGTAGCTTTGGAATCAAACATACTATTCATCAAATGCAAACATGAAAATACATGATGCTTTTAAGAAATGTTACTCCAAATAAATGAAATCTCCTTGACAACACAATTACTGGGCTAATAGCACATAATTGAGCAGTTAATTAATATTCTGAAACACAATTAGCATTATATTGATAATCATTTTCTTATATATATACAGTAAATAGCCAAAATCTACATTTTATATAAAAACACGCTTTTTGACCAAAGTCTGTGTTATTCCAAATATTCAACTCAGCGTGTGATCCAGTAAGAGTCGTTTTTCTGATTAAGTTTAACAAAAGATTGTAAGTTAGGCTGTATTTATTAGTGCTTTCAGTATATCCACTAGAGCGCGTTATGTTGATTCTATGATTTTCTCTCAATTAAGTAGGCATTATCGCCACCCGTTGTGTTTGCTTAAATTCAAAAGATACACTTTTGGGGTACATACAGTTTACACACAAATTCGTGTTTTCTTTGCGTGGAGCGAGCATTAAATTTCAACAATTAACAAAAACACAGTTTGCTTAAATTTAAATGATACATTTTGGGCGTACACACATTTTACACACAAATTCAGGTTTTCTTTGAGTGGAGAGAGTATTACATTTGGAAAAAAATTAAGTATAGACAAATATTTTAAATAATAAAGTTTAGTTCAATTCAAATGATAAATACACTTTGGGCGTAAAACATATAGTTTACACACAAATTCGGTTTTTCTTTGCGTGGAGAGAACATTAAATTTGAAAAAGTAAATACAAAATAGTGAAGTTTGCTTAAATTAAAATGATACTCTTTTGGCGTACACAAAGTTTACACAAACTCGGGTTGTCTGTGCGTGGAGAGAGGATTCAATTTGAAAAAGGGTAAATAGAAAATAATAAAGTTTGGTTCGATTCAAATGATACACACTTTTGGCGTACACATAATTTTGGGTTTTCTTTGCGTGGAGAGAACAGTAAATTTGAAAAAGTAAAAAATTACAAAATAATGAAGTTTTCTTGAATTCAAATGATACACTTTTTTGGGCGTTCACAGAATTTACACAAACTCGGATTTTCTCTGCGTTCAGTGACAAATTGTGATCAATAAGACAACCTGCATTATACTTTGAAGCGTTGTACATGTAAACAAGGTAAAGATTGGCGAGCAATTTCGTGGGTACATGCGATGGGTTATGTATTCCAAAGAAGTACGACATTTGTTATGTATTACACAACGATATTTTAATATCATACTTCAAACTAATACCCCCTTTCATGATTTTTAAATTATATTTCCATTTAAAAGAAGTACTCTTTATTTGCTTACGTACATTTTGTCCCTATTAACTCGTGAAAAAAGACGTTATATCTTGAAGTTATTGTGCACCTCATGATGGGATGTACTGACGTGCAATTACGTGATGAATTTGTATCATTTCTTCAACACCCGGAGACCTCACTTTTGCCCAATATGAGGTCCCCTTTTATTCTGAACATATCGACGAGCTAATGGCCTTTTTAACTTGTATAACAAGAAATGTTTTAATGTCATAATATTTGACCTTACCTAAAACACATTTTCGCAGTATATTTTCTTCTTGATTTACCTATTTTGTAGATAAATAACTAATAATATTTTAACTTGTATAACAAGATATGTTGTAATGTCATTATGACCTTACCTAAAACACGTATTTCGCAATTCTAGGTTTATTTTTCTTCTTTATTTACCTTTTTTGTAGATAAAGCAGATGTAACCTCAAAACATAAAATGACATGAAGGTTCTTCAATAGACACTAGGAATGTATTCATCTTAAATGTACTCGTCTTTGCAAGATATTTTTACGCTGAAGTCCCCAGCTTTGCTGTGTAACGCGATAATATCGCGTATATATGTTCAACGTATAGAAGCGCAGCGATCTAATAGTAACAAATGTCAAAATCCTCGAAATTTACTTGGAACTCTAGCGGTTATCACATAATGTACGCCATTGTATTGTACAGTATTACCAATATAAGCGTGTAACAGCTTTCAATTTTCTAAATTTCTCTTCCGTTATAAAGATATGTAAGATTGAAGTGTTCAGATGTATACTACTGGAAAATTATAACTCGGTGCAATGAGCATTTTCGCTCATTACTTAAATATCCAATATTCTTCAACCATTCACCACTTTGTGCACATGTCAACAAAATACTAGATCCCTTTACTTAATGCCTTTTATTCGAAATACCTTTTTTTCCGGATATTTCAGCCGTTTCTGAACGAAGTTTTACCCAAGAAACGTTCTGTTTCGAAATGTAATCTGATGCTCGGTCACTTCTCACACCAAGTTTTACTCGTCCTTACAAAATAATTATTTTTTGGAACTTCCTCTGAACCAGAACCTTACGACCTCTTCAACTATTATGGCAAGTAGGCGATAACTCGGAAGTCCAACCTATAATGAAACTCGATATTCTGATTATTAAATCAAGGTCCTATTTTGATCGTACAAAACGAGAAGTTGATTCATTTGTTTTCATAACCATGATAACAGCAGTCGTTTTAATGTCAGCGTGATATACCTCTTGGCTCTAGCTAACAATTAGGCCGGCCTACTTTTACAATTTGTTAGTATATTGTCTGCTTGAAATTATTAGATTACGTATTTTTCGTCCTCGAGAAAGTGTTTTAAAATCATCTCTAATAGTAATACAAAGGTCTCGAAACTTATATTTCCTAGCTGTATGAATTCCCAGTATAATTATGTAGATGAATCAAGATTTCCAATGTTTTTATTGTATTTCGTAACTTTTTAATTGTATCCGTTTATATGTTCAAAACAATAATACAGGAGATAAATAAATCCAAACAACCATGCTAACAAATAATTATCATCATTACTTCCGTATTCTTGTTATACTTGTTATAACAAAGTGTGAACAATATACCGTATTTGTCGGTGTATTAACCGCACCTTTTTTCTCCAAAAAAAAACTCCAAAATGGGGGGAGCGTCAATACACGGAGATAGGAAAATTGTACACGCAAATTGCCGGCCTAGCCAGCGCCGGGCCTTAATTACGATGCCGTTAATACACGGAGATAAGATTCACAAGTGACCAAAGTCCACCTCAGCAAGGCATTCATACTCATATGATGCACGGAAAATACAAGCATATTCCCCCCAAAACAAGTCATGCAGTGTCTTTTGTTTCTCTTTTACCTCTTCCTAAATATTGCTCGTTGTTGCTGCGAAAGCGGCTTGGAAGATTCACGATCTTAGTACGAATCCTAACATGCACCCGCGCGACTGGCCGAGCAGCTAGCTCAGGCGGGAATTCTCTTTACCGACGCGACCCCAAGCCGCCGCCCGGCCCCGCGCCGGTGCGCGCTGGCGGTGTGCATGCTAGCGCTGCGGGTATACGGTAGCACAGGCCCTCGTTCAGGTGAAAGGCCACGCCGCTGAATGCACACACGTGTGCGATTTCCGCATGTGCTAAATAAGAAATTGGTACGTTGTACACTGTAGCACTCGATATGTCATCAAAATTATGCTAAACTATTGAGTGCTAATACTCAAATAATAATCCACCCTTCAAAACATGTGAGCTGACATGACAACATCGTGATCGTATATATATCAGTACAATGCACTCGCAAGTAACGATCGTAATTTCTTATCCCCTGAAACAGTTTTCAAGAGTAGATTCAACATAATTTGAACTAGAAAGAAGGAATAACATTAAGGTACAGTTTTTTTTTAAATCTCCGTTCTGATTGTTTTATTGGTGAAATCTTTGTTTTGTTGTCTAACGTTTTATGTAGTCCCATGTGTAGTGATCCGTGTGGCAAATTCAACAGAAGTTATAGATTCTTCTGCTGTGAGGAAGGCCTGATAATTTTCTTTATTTACTTCGGAGGCTTCAGTAAATAAAACAAAATTCATAGGCAAAACTTCTCTGATAGATAAGCTATTTTTGGTACCTTTCCTAAGAAAATGCTGACCATCTAAAGACTAAAAATCAAGAATTATACTATCAAATTTTTTTTTTTTTCATGGAAAAATGGCCAAAGTTGGGGGTGCGGTTAATACATCGGAGCGGGTAATACACCGACAAATACGGTAGGCCACTTTGGTACAATAAATCGGCATAAAAATAATAAGTAGTTTTAAATCATGATGTTTTGTTGTTGTTTTTATAGGGGGAAGGAAGACAAAAGCCATCAAATCCTCTACGCCGACCCGGAGGGTGAACACCAGGGGCACGGGTACACCGACACACCCCTTCATCACCAAACAGGTGAACCCAGCCCCCGTCACGATGTCCCCCGGTAGCACAGGAGGGGTTTATCTCGGTCCCACAAAGGCAGAAAGGAAACCCGCTCTCGCGGCGTCTAGTCAGGAGAGGAAACTCGCCGAGATACGAGCTCCTACGCAATACTACACGGACGGACCTGCCGTTATTGATCAGGGTAAGAGCTAAATCCTATAAAAAGAAGTTTCGCTTTGAGAAACTAAATTTATTATTCAAGTTGTGCTTAGGCTAAGAAACTTTACAAAGTAAGTACGCGCTTTACTAGATTGTAACGTTTTTTTAGTTTCTTGTAAGATAAGAGGAAATGTATGATGGTGTTGAGGGTCTGCTCTTGAGCTGAATCACAAGAAAGAGGCAACGTCCGTGCCGCACCAACCCTGGACACTTTTAAGAAACTGCTAAAGACCCACTTATTAAAGAATTAGACATTTGTGTAGATGACTTAATGATATCATTCCATAATATGTGTAAAATGTAAGTTTGATTTATAGGTTTAAGTAAATTTTTGCTATTGTAATTTGTTTTAATAAATATTTCTGTAAAGCGCATAGAGATGTTTGTTCATATTATGCGCTATATAAATTGTAATTTATTATTTATTGTTATTACTATTATAACAGTATTCTAATTAATACTGTATCTACTTATAATATCGAAATAGTTTCGGAGTAAATTGCATCACTTACATGTGCAGTGTAATCATCAATTGTTGTCTCTTGTTGCACGTACAGTTCTCTCACAGTTTAATAAAATCTAACTAATGGTTGTTTTATTCTTCCCATTTTGAGTAGACATATAAGTTATGCAAATTTTGTGTTTCTTTTCTCTTTTTTCTCTAAAGATGAAGCCACGGCACAACCAATGGAAGAAGACGTCCAACAGGAGACTCGACCTGCGCAATCACGACAGTTATCAGCGGCGCCAGAATCGCGCTATAACGACACGCTCAACCCCGACGGCGCGAACGCGTCCATCGTGTTCTTCGAAGAGACCTTTATGAGCAGGTTCTCCCACCTCACTACGAACTCTCCGCAGTGCGCCTCGCGCAGCATCGTCATCGCGCAACATTCGCCAAAAGGCACAGTTGCGCGAAAAGAAACGCAACATATGACACTGTTGTCACCGCGTCGTAGCGCTGCGGGGAGCGGTGTTCCGCGGTCACCGGAAGTCGCAGAAGCGCGAACAAACGCGCATAACAGCGCACCATTGACTCCGTCGAAAAGAACACACAAGGATATGGATTCGGACCACGAAGATGACGTCACAGAGATCGCCGCTTTATTGACGCCATCGAAGCAACCGGCTTCATTTTCGCGTGGTAGCAACAGGAAGCACAGAAACGTCATCCCTTCTTGGGTCCGGCAGAAGCGGTACCTGCCAACGATTGATGACGTAGACTTTGATATGATTGACCTCATCAGTCTTCACAGCCTCACTCCAAATGAAAGCCGTGTCAGCGTTTTCTCCACGTCTCAGGGTAACGAAGAGAATGGAGATTCCTCACCACTCAGAGATGCGCTAATGAACAACAACAATTACCACACACCACCAAAGAATATGAAGAGCAACTCTCAAGCTATTGGACGAAATAAGGATCATCCTATGAAGGGGAAACAATCTCGAGACAAGAGAGAGACAAGGTCTGTGTTAGGAGACCTGACTAACACGCCTGGATCGCAGGGCAAACATGGCAAAGGCATGATAAGATCGGACAAAACACGCGTCTCGTTGAAGATAGCAAAACGGTCGACTGCAGGTGATAGGCGCTCACGGCGAAATCGGCAATCGGGACCTAGGACACCTCGGAGCTCTTCGCGTGAAGATTTGATCAGCGCTATGGACAAGGTGGGCCAACACGACTACGTGAATCTGGAGCACATTGCCCGTGTGATAACAGAAAGTCCTCCCAGCAGAGACACATCCACGGAAGACGACGATGATAATGATTATGTCACCCTCTTGATGAAGTCCCCTGCAAAAGTAGCAAAGATTACCAAAAGTGCACTGAGTCCAGGGAAGGACTCTCTAAAAGGTGCACGGAAAGAATATGTCGCGAAGACAGTTACTTTTACGGACGGACCTCAAGAAAGTAGTCAGTTGGGAGGGAAAATGAGGCGTCGGTCTGAACGGATTCATCTGAAGAATACAAAGCTGGCTACTTTATCGGAAGATTCTGACTTGGACAAACCGGATGAGTGTGTTCCTTGGACAGAGGAGCGATGTAAGCCAGCTTCCAGCATTCGACGATCCTTGCCTGTCGCTAGCACTTCCTTGACAGTTCGGGAAGGCACTCAGAATGAGATCCATGCGCGTAAAGTATTGTTCGGTGTTCCTTCGCAGGGAGCCCGTAGCAAGAACAACCTGATCCCCGAAAACAAGACATCTGCTATCAATTCAGCGGGTACAAACCGTGAAGACACCTTGTCGATACATCAAATGAATCCAGCGCCTTCAAACTTAACCGTAGACCATAATGGTAAAAGCGAAAAGTCCCCATATACATCCCTGTCTGAGAACGACTCTTTGCTTTATGACGACGTATCTGTTCTGAATCGCCCCAAAAATGGTTCCAGCCAAATTCATCAAACAATTAGCTCTGTACAACATCGTCAAACGATTGGTTCTCTTCATAGTCGTCAAATGAACCACCTTCATGCCAAACAGGAACCGAAATGCCTAATCGAAAAGCCATCCTTTACAAACAATACCTTCAGGAAAGCTAGAATCGTGCGCACCAATAGCATGGAAGACGGTCAGAGAACACTCCCTCGAAAAACTAAGACTGATAAAGAAACGGGAGAAGGAAAAGCTACCACAGATCGGCAGAACAACCAAATAGGCAGAGAAGAGATGGGAAGACAAGATACCCAAAACGTCAGTACCCTTGATCGGAACAACCGGAGAGATAGAGGGGCGCCAGGAAGACAAGGAACGCTCGAGAGACGTAAGCAACGATCCAGCGAGGAGAGTAGTCAGAGTACGATATCAAAGCCAAATGTCGCGGACAAAACAAGAGTGTTTACCCCAAGGAAGTCTACGCACGTTGAGACAAGACGTTCCTTGCCCGCTCCCGCGAGCGCCAAGGTGATATCAGCGCAGATGACGCCTCAGCGACATTCCACTACCAATGTTCGCACGATGGAGGCCAAACTGTCCAAGTCGCAGAACCGGAAGATTAGACGGACAGTGGAAGATGATGAGATCATGGGAGCAATGACTGGACAAAATGAAGCAAAATCTATTAGCACAAACAATCTCGAAGGGGATCAGTTTGAAAATCACCGCCGTGGAAGAGGCGAAGGAAAGCCCTCCGCTATAGGAGACACCACCTCAAAGAATCATGAAGGGGATCACTCTAAAAACCACGACAACGGTAGAGTTTTAATAGATAACGGAGCGAAAAACCCAGTCGCTGAAAATATTCCGTCAAGGAATCTTGAAGGCCAGATGTACGAAATCCGGGGTCATGGTAAAAAAATTGTGTTAGGACTTGGAGAGTCGCCAGAAAGGGATGCCGCGACCCGCGTGCAGAAGATCATCAATGACTGGAACCAGAGCTCGAAGCGGATCGTATCTGCGCATCGATCTACGCACTACGTTGGGACTCACGTTCACGCTATACCAAACCACAACGCACGAACAGACGGACCCATCACAAGGAACTCAAACTCGTTAAAGAGCGGACAAAGTACACTGACATATCCAAATGCGCGCAAAGATGGACCCGCCGTACAGAACGCAAACTCGCGTAAGAGCGGACAAGGTGCATCGGACTCTAATGCGCGTAAAGATGGACGCACCATATCGAACTCGCACAAGGACGGAACTGTACAACGCTCTTCGCATGACGACAGACGGGCGGACGCAGAAAACTTCAGCAACCATGAGCCAATAGCAAAGAAACTACAACCTGGGGTCTATCCTTTGAAGAATAGCGGCAGAGCGAATCGGGAAAACATAGGTAAGCTTACTATAACGATTTATACAAGGACTCTCATTAACGATTAAGAACATGTTGCACGTATATCTATAAGTTACAGAGAATAACAAATAGACTAAGATATGTGAGGTAGGGGGAGGGGGGGGGGTAAAACTGCAATGACAAAAAGGCCCCTGATAATGTTGTCCTGGTAAGAGTGTAACGTTCTGGTCAATTGCAATGCATAAAATACTAGTTAGTATACTCTATGTTATACACTTCGGTATTACATTCTTTAATTTAACTAAACTATTGAAGAAACGCATTAAGATATAATAGTTATAAGTAATTTATTTTCGGTTTTGCTTCTTTCTTTATCTCTGTATAGCAACGAGGAGTCGATCAGTTCAGCCCACTGGATCTGGAGACGCCAGGAGAGAAGTCGGTGCGAACTCCGTTGAAGCTAGCCAACACTCTGTTGAAGTTAGCCATAGCGCCATACGCCGGATTCCTACGGTGGCCTCAAATGCAAACGTCACTACGAGTCGTCGCTCGGTATTAAATGTTCATTTCATTTTTTTTTTTTGCAGCTACCTTTTTTGTTTACTTTAAGTTACAAAAGAAGTATCTGCTACGTCCGCTAAATCAGACAGTAAAATAATACATTACGGGTTGTTTACATTTTGGAAATTACTTTTATTCTTTCCCTTTGCATTTTGTCCATCTCAATCATATATCGTATCTTAAATATTTCTTTCAGTGTGATGGAGATTTACATTGCATCCCAGCCTTAATTTTCCAACGAAGTGGACAAGATTTGTGTAGAAAAAGCGAGATTTAAATTGATGTCTGTCAAACATGTATCACATGTTCCATGATTTGCACTTCGACATGTTCTTACATATTTGCTATTTTCCATATTTTGTTCTTGTGATAGGTTAATACCCCCAGTGTGATCGAGATATACATCGCGTCCCAGCCCTACGTTTCTAACGAGGTAGACGAGATTGACGTTCAGGAGGGCGAGATTCTCGTAGTGAACTCATCGATGCAGCGAGAGTCTGACTGGATGTGGATTTACGCGCCGCGGAGCGACCGATTCGGGTACATTCCCGGGTTCGCTGCGCGTCCTATGGAGTTCCAACAAAGCCAAATCTAGAAAGATGTTTTGTTTTCCAATTTAACGGGTGAAATCTGTTATCTTTGTATATTAGGAATTTATAGTAATATCACAAATTGATGTTGATGGATGATTTTAAAAAATGGATGGAAAATTGAAGCAAGGTGGACGCGGGTCTAGGATTAGGGTCTATGCGTATAGGAGTTTCAACAAAGTCAAATCTAGAAAGCTTTTTTCACCATTAAAAGGGTTAAATCTGTTATATATTCTAGGAAGTTATAGATATACATGTATTTTAAATTGATGGATACAACAATTAAGCAACGTGGATGCGGATCTGTGTTCCGCGTTACTGCGTTTTCTATCGTTCGCTGCGCGCCCTCTTGAGTTTCAACAAAGCCCAATCTAAAAGCCAAAAGTTGATTTTAAAAGGCTAATGTAATTGGATTGCGGGGCCCCTTTAAAGGGATAGTTGAGTTCTGGTAAGGAGAGTACAGTACCGTTAAAACGTAAGAGGGCGCTCTCTAAACACTCATCGGTTTCAACCATTTTGAATAAAATATTGTGCATGTGATGCTTTGTTGAAATAGTGATTAGATAGAGAAATAACCAACAACTATTTAAATACCTATTTTGTAACTTTTTGAAAAGAGGAAGCATTTTTTTGAATTTGTAACGGCTGGTTCAAAATTCTCTAATAAACCTGGGGCCCCAGGTTTATTACAAATTGTTATATTTATGGATATTTCAGCCGTCTCTGAACCGATTTTGATCAAACAAAGATGATTTTATTATTTAAATATTATGCTCTTTCAAATTTTACACTCGGTTTTTAATTACCTCACACAAAAAATAAGTAGTCTAGCGCCCTCTCTACCAAAACACAACTATCCCTTTAATATAGTTCGTATTCTAGGAATTTATATTATACATGTGTGTTAATCTGATGGAACATTCTGTATACAAATTGATGCAAGGCGGGCGCGGATATTATACTATGCGCCGCGAAGCTGCCGATTTTAGATACATTCCCGCCAGAGTTGAATATGGCTCTGGTTCCCGTATACGGCTCTGGTTCCCGCGTTCGTTGAGTGCCCTCTTGAGTTTCAAAAAGGCCAAATCTAGAAGACAAATATGTAAACGATTTTTTTTTTTTTTTTTTTTTTTTAGTAATCTTTTGACAAGGCATCTGTTTCGAATGAACTACTAGCAAGGGCGACTATTAGTATTATAAGATACGTATTTTTCCTTCAGGTAAATGAAAACAAAATATTAATCTTGATGCGCATATATAGGATTGATGAAGATGGTTTATTTTCACAGTTGTATCTATGAGCTATTTGTTTATTATGTTTTCATTTACCACCTGCGCAATTGACATTTTCAGTGAATCTACACTCGTAGGTTTTTAGGTTATGGTTTTCGGCTAACTGAATGACTCGAAACTCGGAATAATGAATGGATTTCATGAATAAATGTATGCATGTGTTTCATTTTTCTCTTCACCTGATGTATTTTTTCATTTGAAACATAATTAAATTCGAAATACAATAAATTGAAATAGTGCTAATTTCGGAGACAGTAATTTGAATCAAACAAACATAGAATTTTAATAAAAAAACTACTTGATTTATATGAAAATGTATATCAATTAAAGTGATCCATTAACTCTGTCAAATTCAATCAAAATCACATAAGTGGAGCTTTTACACTAACATTGTACCTTGTTGTTTGGGTTCTGGGGGGGGGGGGGGGTTTCACAAAGATCCTAAGTTGAACTTAACTCTAAGATGGACTTAAAAAGTATGAACAGCCATTTGTAGCCTTGGAATCACATATATTCAAAATTTAAAAATGTAAGTATTTGTAGACTTTTCATAAATTTTACATCCAAAACATGAAATCTCCTTGATAATAGAAAATATTAATGATTTGAATCAACATTTTATGCCTTTTAAAATAAATGTTACCAAATTGTTTCATAGAAACTAACGGCTTTCCATAGTTACTAAGTCCAACTTAGAGTTAAGTTCAACTTAGGATCTTTGTGAAACACCCCCCTGGTAACTGAAGAATGTAATTGGTATTGATTGTAATAATGGAGATAAATATGATTCAATTGAAAAGCGTTCTGAACCGGTGTTCAATTGAAGTCAAAATCAAAGGTCAGTACTCAGTAGGTAAATGAAATCTTACATAAATTTTCCCCTTTCACTGTAGAGAAACGGGGTTGTATATGAAACTTTCACACATGATTCAGAAGAATATTGAGATGATATTGGTATATTATGATTGAAGTTTAAAATATCACGTTTTGAGAAAGTTAATGGATCATTTTAACAATAACAAAGACAGTAACCTATATTTTGAACAAGATTGATATTTATTTAGTTATATAATTTTGATGCTTAACAGTAAACCAAGAACAAGGTTAGAAGTAAAGATATGAAGCTGCCAACAAAAATGTTTAAGGGAAGTTAAATGCTAGCTGTTTAGCCTACTGGTACTGATCAAATCATAAAGCCTGCCACTTAATATATTTCCTGTCGGATATCACAGAATATATGAAAAGTTATTTTTTGTAACCATTTGATTGTTTGTTTTGCTTTTATACTGCCCCCCGGAAGCTGCCATGTTTTGAAACAGAATCGATCAACAAAACTGTGTTAGATAACAGCTGACATAGCAGCGGAGGCAAAAACAACGGTTATACCGTACGTATAACCCGATTGCACTGAGTTTTTTGCGAAATCATTTGAATATTGACTGTTTGCAAACAAACAGGGCAGCCTCTCATGTGCTGTAAAAACAGAGAAGAGTGGTCTGGGGAAAAAACATCGATTGTTTCAACTATTTCCGATATCCAAGAATAGATATACGACTACAATATGCTCTTGGCCCCGTTGCAGAAAGGGATGCAATCGATTGTAAAGATGCAATTGATTGTAAGTCAGATCATGTGACTAAATGCGCAAATCTGATTGGTTGAAAGGCACATATTTTCTGACTTACAATTAATTGTAACTTACATTCGATCGTATATCTGTCTGCACGGGCCCTAATCAGCACCAGCTAGCGAACATTCAAATATTTAGCTTTCCTTTAACTTTGTCTATTTTATACACGTGTAGTAGGTCTTGTATATTCATCATTATATTCAACTATGCAACATGTATTGTATCGTATCCTATAACCTCATATTTTTATTTCTATTTTTATTTTGTTCGTATGTAAGGTATGATAATAATATCTATGCAACAGTAGTCAATAATATATATATACATAACTCAACTCTATATCTATGCAAGTATATATATAATGTGCACTTTGAGTATATACAATTAATACGTACAAACCCTATACACCGTCTCTATTTAAAATATATTACTATATTTTGTATGCACTCTGCATATTTATCATATATATTCAATATATTTAATCATAAAGCTTATTTAATCTTACTCAAATTAATGGGAGTAGTATATTCTAAGTACCAACATTATACACTTTTGTATATTCCCTACCATTGGTAGTACATAGCACTTGTACAATTTGCTTTTTATGATATGAAAGATGTAAAAGTTAAGATTAATTATTGTACTTTGTAACTCTAATATTACATGTAATTATGTACCATTTTTTTCCGCACAATAATCGCGTTAATGCTTGCCTTTTGTAAATACGTTGTTACTACTCATATTATGAACTGTATTCATGGTAACAAATTAATTTAAAACATTTATTAAAAAGTTAACTGTATTCACATACGACGTTATTGCCAAGATAAATACTTTCATTTTTTTTATGTACTAACGGAAACACGACATCTACGACTACCCGTTATTTTCGTAGTTATAGGGATAATTAAAGGGATCTATTAACTCTGTTGACATGTGCAAAAAGTGATGATTGGTTGATGTAATGTATATTGTTATCTATTATGTCCTCGGGGTATTGTGTGAAAATTTCAAGTCAAATGGATGTTATATGGCCGAGTAATGAGCAAAAATGCAAAGTGATATTCACTAACTCACAGCACTCACTTTGTACACGGTTTCGAAAATCCAACGGATAATTCATTATCTGAAAAATTCAATCGTACATATCTTTGTAACGAAAGGGAAATTTGAAAAACCGAAACCTGTCCCATGATTTTTTTTTGAGGATTTGGACAATGTTACTAAGTCCCTTTAAAGTGCTCTGGTTCATAAAGTTATGAACCAGAGCACTTTAACAATGATTGACCATTGAAGTAAAATTCATTCGGACGGGCATATCTCACCCAATACTTAATATATTCAATTGATTTTCGGCATTTGGATATTATTTTTGATGCTCTTTCGGAAAATGAAGTTCAAATTTGAAAATTCTAAAAATATATTTTTTATGACGTCATAGCTTAAAGTGTAATCACATCCCTAGAACCCATTGAAATTTAGCTATAGATGTTTCTGCTTAGAGACAGCACACATTTTCAAACAAATGTCTCTTTTTTTGTTATTCAATTGTTTTGTACGCTGACAAATACATAATGTTTCATACTCTTAACATTTCTTGACTATTAGTATTTTGATTTGAGTGTTATATTGTTGTATTTTATCCTACATATCATTTAAACACATAAACACGTGTACACAAAGCTATCATAGGGTCATAAACTAAAAAAAGGAAGTGAAATGCAAAATAAATATCATCATCATCCTCATCCTCATCCTCATCCACCTCATCCTCATCCCCATCATCATCCTCATCCTCATCCTCATCCACCTCATCCTCATCCCCATCATCATCCTCATCCTCATCCTCTCCCTCTTCCTCATCCCCATAATCATCATCGTCATCATTATCATCATCATAATCGGCATCATCATTATCACCATCATCGTCGACGACACTGTCTTCGTCTTCGTCATCTTCATATTATAATATACTCCACACTTTGTGTACCTTTGTGTGCCATTTTGAGACTGTTATTGTACTGAACCCTCGATATGCATTATCTATACACATCTATTAACATCTATTCATGTGACATTATAAGAGATTAGAGTGACGCAATTGCTATTTATTGTCACTTTGTCAGTCATGCCTTGTTCTAAAAACCACCTTTTCTCCTTCACACGTCTATTTTGGTTAACACAAATGAGACACCGTTGCAGTGGCAGGCATAGCAATGATTTGACAGTTGGGGGGGGGGGGGGGGGGGGGCACACGCGACTTGCTTATACGTCATGTACGTGAGGGGCACATGACCTTGCCATGGTGACATTTGCTCTTAGAGCGTCCGTCTCGTGCACGAAAAGCCCGGCGCAGACAGAGCCGACTCGACCCGATCCGACTGGTTTTCAGTCAGGCTAGAGTCAGTTTCACTCAGTCGGAGCCGATTCAACATGTTAAATCGGCATCGAATGACCTTTGGCAGTTGATTGACAAAACCGGAGTCCTGAGGCAACGCATACTGAGTTAATCAGGCTGAAAACCAGTCGTATCGGGTCGGGTCGGCTCTGTCTGCGCCGGGCTTAAGGTCCTGAGTTCGAGCCCCGGCTGGGTTGTACCAAAGACTCAACGTGTGCAAATGTCGGTGTTTTAGTGCCACATGGTGAAATGTTGTTACAGCCAAACCTGTGTATAGTGGCCACCCAAGAGAAACAAGAATAGCGGCCACTGTAGACAGGTGACCTCTATAATAGACAGGTTCAATAGCACTGTTTCCCTGCAGGGATCTTTTTTGATGGCCACTATAGGCAGGTTGGTTGTTATAGGCAGGTGGCCACTAAGACAGGTTTAACATCATCATTGTCAATTTTATTATCGTCATCGTCATCTTCAAAATCAACATCATCGTAATCATCATCTTTAACACCAACCTCCTCATTATCATCATCATCATCATCATCATCATCATCATCATCATCATCATCATCATCATCATCATCATCATCATCATCATCATCATCATCATCATCATCATCATCGTCATCGTCATCGTCATCGTCATCGTCATCGTCATCGTCATCGTCGTCGTCGTCGTCGTCGTCGTCGTCGTCGTCGTCGTCGTCGTCGTCGTCGTCGTCGTCGTCGTCGTCGTCGTCGTCGTCGTCGTCGTCGTCGTCATCATACAAAGCAAGGTCTCAATGCGCTTTACAATTCAATGATTATATTACACTATACACACAATAAAATTCAGTTTGACCAAAACTGTACTCTCTTTACCATAATAAAACATAATCGAACGAACAAATTACAGATCTCAAAGACAATTCTAAGCAATCTACAATAACATTAATAGAATAAATAGTTACACATTGCATTTACTACGAATGGGTCTATTACAAGGTACCAGAGCGAAGAGGAATGGTTTAAGCCTAGAAGCGAATAAAGTGACAGAAGTTAGAGAGCGAAGTTCAAAAGGAAGGTTATTCCAAAGTGTTGGGGCATGGACATATCTGTGACATTATGGTAGATCAAACGTTGTCATTGTGTTCACAGTGTCAGTGCTTTAGCTACAACCACTCTTTTCACCACGCGTCCATTTTGAATGACACGAGCAATTAGACATGGTTGTTATAAATACATTTTCTCATTATCATTGTTGTCCCCGATCATGGTTCCCTTGTCGGTGAATATTTGTCTCGCGACCCATTTTTTCCAAGCATCCATTGTGGTGGACACAAGAAATCGTCTTGACAGTGGTGTAAACTAAAGCTATGATTTGTTTCAAGTGAAGGGGGGCACCAAGGCCCTGCCTTTTCGAGAGGGGGCTCAGGTTTTCATCTGACATGCAAAAACACATTTAGAGTTAACAAAAATGATATTGACCTTTAAAAAGACATGATTCTGCCAGTGTCCTGTGTCCATTTATCATTTTTCGCAACCATGGACATTTTGTGGGACGGAGGGCATCTAGGGCACAGACAATTTGTGAGGGGGAACGCCCCAGGCCCACCGGGGCTACGCCCCTGCATCACGTCACTGATACCTCCTCGTCCTGATTATCGCGAGCGCTTCCCATCACGTGCTTGTACAGTTCGCATTGTTCTCCTTCTTAAATATTTCATGAGCAATATTAACTGCCCTAATCTGACAAAAGGAAGCAACTGACAATTGATAGTTTTCTTGTAAATGAGGATTGTTATGATGATATTTGTGCAGTTACTTCCTTTTGACCTATAAATAAATGGATTGTCAGGTGACTTTAATTTATTCTCCATTGTGTAGAGCATATCTCAATTACCCCAAAACAAGTAAAAAGACTATCCATAAAATTGTCAGTTGCTTCCTTTTGTCAGATTACAACATTACTATTATAGTAATGTTGTATTCATGTTTCATTTCCGTTTCTCCCAACACGTGTCCACGACTTGGCATGCATGACTAAAAGAACCGATGTTCTATTGTTCTATACAAATTGTGCATATATTCAAAAGAGCATCGGTACTTTCAGTCCCTATTTAGACCGGCAGCCCAGAGGAGTTTGGTGCATCGAAAAGCGTACTGATTTCTGAACATATGAACATTTAGAGGGGAATGTAACAAATCCAAATATATGAGTCTGCCGGGGTCTTCCCGGGGACAAAAGGCTCCTTTGCGCCTCCAAAATATGGCCCCTCGGAAATATCCGATGCTTCTATTTTGTGCGAATGTACCGTGTTATTCATCGCTCACTGCGGGGTCAGTGAATCGCGAACAAAGAAAATAACACGTGCATCTTGCGTTCTACGAACATTTTTACTTTGGCTCTTTTGAGAGACGAAATACACGTTTAACGCATTCATGATACCACCCCAAACCTCGCTACACAAAATAATTTTTTGTGAGATAAGGAAAAACTGAGTGTCAAATTTGAAAGAGCATACAATTTTAATGACAGAATAAACTTTATTTGATCAAAATTGGTTCAGAAATGACTGATATCCATAAACATAACCATCTGTAATAATTGTGGGGTCCCATGCACAATTATTCGATAATTTTGAACTAACCGTTAACATTTTTTTTTAATGCTTACCTCTTTTCAAAAATTTACAAAAGAGGTTTTTAAATAGTTGTTGATTATCTCTCTATCTAATCACTATTTCAACAAAACATCACATGCCTGAGATGGTTGAAACCGATAAGTTTTTAGAGAGCGCCCTCTTGAGTTTTAACGGCTCTTTTTTTTAATGATAACAGTCATTTGTAATGTGTTATTCCTTTCAAGCATGGTGGAGTTATAACTGTTAGTTTGTAATGTAATGGTGCAGGTTTTGGTTACCTAAATTCAGTTTTACCAAAATTGTACTCTCTTTACCAAAACTCAACTACCCCTTTAACATTACGGGAAAACCCCATTCCACCCCAAATAAATTAACTAGTAATTTAGGGACCATGCATCAATCAAGTATGATATTATGGAATTTTTGTTTTTAATTTGGACTACATTCGACGACCCGGGCATGGTTGGCTGATTATTTCATAGAAATAGATTTGATTTAATTTTGGCTATCAGGGTGAACGTGATATGTTAATAACATTGATTTTATAAATTACATGTTAGTGTTGAAGGGTTCAGTAAGTTTGGTCATATCGAATTTTATGTGACTATAATTTGTGTTATTAAAAACGAACATTTATAATTCGTTGATGCTGGTACTTACGGTAGTAAAACATTTCAACGGTTAAGTTTAATATAGGACTGTTTTCATTAAAACAACAGCCGTCAACACAAGAGGGCGCCCTCTAGTCTCATCACGGTTAAATTGTTTAAACCAAAAAAGTGATTGTAATGTTTTGTTGAAATAATTATTCAATAGAGAGATCATCCAAAACAATGTAAAAACTATTTGGGTATATATTTTAGAAATGTGTAGGATTTTTAAATAGTGTCCTCTATTATTGAATAAAAGTTGGTATTTATGGACATTTCAGATATTTCTGAATCGATCTTGATCAAACAAAGTTGATTCTGTCTTAACAATTGTGTACTCTCTCCAATTCCACACATCCTGTATCATTATCTCACAACAACGTGTCCTACTTGTCCGTATACTGTACACACCAACTCGCAATCAACAATTATAACATTATTTCTCGAAGCGCCCTCAAAACCAAAAACTGATCCCTTTAATCTGTGAAATTGAGTCCATGTTCATGTGATGTTAATTAATAACTGTGAAGGTAATTCCTGTGTAAGGGGCTGACCCATGTTAATGGTGGAGACGAACTGTTTAATTGATGCTTGATTACTAAAATAACATCACAGTAGCATCAAATTGCTCTCAAGGATGTTGATGAAGCACGGGGACGGATCTTAATTGATGAGATTGCGTTCATGTGATGTTAATGAATACGTTTGAAGGTTCATTCGCAAGGGGCTGCCCCGCGTTCACGGTGGAGAAGAACCAGGTATCACTCTGTTTGATTGATGCCTGATTACTAAATTACATCACATAGCATCAAATTACTCTGAAGGTTGTTGATGAAGCGCGGGGACGGGTCTTAATTGATGAGAATGTGTTCATGTGACTTTGAATAACTTTTCTCGAAGCGCCCACCTAAAACAAAAACTGAACTATCCCTTTAATCTGTGAAATTGAGTCCATGTTCCTGTGATTAACTTTGAAGGTTCATTCGCAAGGGGCTGCCCCGCATTGACGGTAGAGAAGATCAAAGTCTGGTGTTTTCCTGTATAGTTTGAATACCCAATTCCTGTTGCTATTCCCACACCAAAATACATGCTACACAAATGTAATGGTTATGCAATAGGTTAACCAGGCTTCACGTTGTGTAATGATGCCTAGCTGTGCCCCGTTGCATGAAAGGGTCTTAGCTAAAGGACGTCCTAACTGTCACGTGACTATGACTGAATTACGTACATAATGTAGATAATTCAGTGATAGTCACGTGACAGTTAGGACGTCCTTTAGATAAGACCCTTTCATGAATCGGGGCCTTGGTTACTAAATAACATCACAGAAGCATCAAATTACTATGAAGGTTGTTGATGAAGCACGGGGACGGATAATTTGCATTCATTGGGCTGAAACAAACGAATAATCTGTCAGAATATTAATTTAAGTATCTTTGGTTGGCCCGCGAATTTGACGTGTATTGTACCCAAATATTACCATTTTCAAAACTCTCAGGGAAGGGGGGGGGGGGGGCGTGGGCTGAAGCCCCTACCTTGTTCGCCCATGTGTGGACGCAATATTATTCGTTAACTCGTTTGTGTAAATCTTTTGTTATTTTCCATGCACGTTGCCTGTAAACGTGACCAGATGAAATGCTTTCAACACCTTCCATTTACATGTAGTCATTTTATTCAATTATACTCTCAGTATTATATATAGGTCACAATAGATTGAAGTAAATATAAGGAGTTTATCAAGGGCGGGAAGAGAAGAGAAATTACATTTTACAATATATTATGATATCCACTGGCGTAGTGGTGGGGGGGAGGTCTTGCCCCCCAAATATAATTAAATCATGGCTAATTTCTAATTCGATACCAGTGAATTAAAAAAGGGAATTTCTTGAGGCATGATAACTCAGATTCTACTTCATGTCAAGTCAAATTTCCTTCCTAGGTATGCAACAGATTGCATAATTTCAAGTAACAAATTGCAAAAGCTCCCTTACCGTGCATGGGCGGACACACACCTCTCATCACACCCTCCCATCAAACCCTTAGCCCTCTCGGTCGCTTCGCTCCATCGGGAATTGGTCTTGTCTACGTCTGGTATATACTTGTTCATGTTGTTGTATCATGAATAATGTGGCATTTGGTGCAATGTTTGAACATGTCACTTTGCGAATATTATTTTTTGGGGGTGCATATTTCATAATGAAGTTTTCTTCATGAAACTTATATAACTTGTTTTCCAGTTGGTAGAATCATGACGCACTTACCCATGGCGCACTTACATGGCATCAAGTACAAAATCAAGTACAAAATATTCAATTATACTCTCAGTATTATATATAGGTCACAATAGATTGAAGTAAATATAAGGAGTTTATCAAGGGCGGGAAGAGAAGAGAAATTACATTTTACAATATATTATGATATCCACTGGCGTAGTGGTGGGGGGGAGGTCTTGCCCCCCAAATATAATTAAATCATGGCTAATTTCTAATTCGATACCAGTGAATTAAAAAAGGGAATTTCTTGAGGCATGATAACTCAGATTCTACTTCATGTCAAGTCAAATTTCCTTCCTAGGTATGCACCAGATTGCACAGTTTCAAGTCCCAAAAAATGCAAAAGCTCCCTACCGTTGGAGGGGGCACCCCCCCCCCCCCCCTCCCACACCCACCCCCCGCTCAGGGCTTCGGGCTTGGTCGCTTCGCTCCCTCGAAAAGTCCAAGACTCACCGCTTGCTCAAAGTTGGCAACCATGCTATATATACCTGGTGGTGATGCAGATTTTTGTTTTGCCCCCGAAAAGTTGTTGCTCATTACGCCATTGATGATATCCTGTGAAAAGCTGCAGTGGCGGATCTACGGGGGGGGGGGGGGGGGGGGGGGGGGGTTTAGGGGGTTTAACCCCCCCCCCCCCCCCCCCCCCTCCCCCTTGGGCTGCCAAGTGAAAATGTGATGTGGAAAACATCACTTACGGGGGTTCAAAATAGCAACAAAAATCGCCGCTTCGCGGCTCGTGGACGATGTTTCGCATCGTCATTGGGTCAAACCCCCCCCCCCCCCTTAGCAAAAAGCTACATCCGCCCATGAGCTGATCATGTGTATCGATTTGACAAATCAGCATGTTGCCAACATCCGCACCGCTTATTATTTGTAATGAGTTATCATAACAAAAACCATTCGATATTGTATGTGAGGACCCATTCATCATTTTTCAATACAGACTTCCGAAGAACCTTGAAGGAATATTTAGTTGTTTTGTTTTTAAATTGTTTTTGTTTGTGGGTTTGTTAAGTGCTGGTGGCGAATTGATGTTTCAACGCCCGTATGCATCCATCATAACAACAATTGAATCAATGCAAAACGAACAAATGACGAGACTTACACGTACAGTTTGGATATAAAGACTATGAACTAGAACATATCGATAACAAGTCATTTAGATCTTTCAGTGTTCAGTTCTAGCTGTTTTCAGTAAATTCACTCTCAAAATAAGATGGCGACTTCGTATGTTTTGACGTTGGCAGTTATCTGCGGTGTATTTCCCAACGTGTATGCAGGTATGTTCTTTTCAAAATTTAAATTTAAATCGAAATTGAATTTAAATTTAAGTTCTTTTAGCATTATTTTTTGTTTTCGAAAAGTTATTTTATTATGTTTGTTTTCTACGATTGCGTTGTGGTATGTAAGTCATCTACAGTATGTCCCAGAAAGAAGGGTACAGTCGGAAAATAATGTTTTAAGGTATGAAGGTAATTTTAGAAATATGCATATTGGTATCATATTAAAGGGGAAGAGTTGTGCTTTCAGATGCTCTTTGTTTGACTTGTTTCCCTTCAGCGGATCCCGAATTATGTATGATTGTATACAAATATACAAAAACCCATTTGTGCCGATTTTCGTATTTGCACTGAAAATGGCGATGGACATTTATTGCACACATTTAGTCTTCTCACTAAGAATTATGATAATAATAATAATGATGTAATGATGGCTAGAGTACAATTTAATAGATGAGTCACCGTTGATGTTGGAAGGGTTAACGATTGTTAAATATGGTAAGATCTCCCTAATAAGCTAGTTTTCTGGATAGAGTTCTTCCAAATTGACCTTGCTTCAGGATTCTGATCGCCTCAGATTGCTAGCACTTTTGACATTTCCTAATGGTGTCGCAAAACTGGAGGCGTTTGCCTTGTTACTGTAAGTGGAATCGATTAAAGACATTTGTCAGGCTTTGTGTTTGAATATTGAGATCATAAATACTCTTCCCTCAAGGGATAACCGATGTTAAAGGGATAGTTGAGTTTTGGTATAGAGGGCGCTACACAAACTATTTTTCTGTGAGATAATGAAAAACTGAGTGTCAAGTTTGAAAGAGCATACAATTCTAATGACAGAATAAACTTTAATTGATCAAAATCGGTTCAGAAATGGCTGAAATATCCATAAACATAACCATTTGTAATAAATGTGGGGCCCCACAAGTATTCGACAATTTTGAACCAGCCGTTAAAAATGTTAATTTAATGCTTCCTCTTTTCAAAAAATTACAAAAGAGGTTTTTAAATAGTTGTTGATTATCTCTTTATCTAATCACTATTTCAACAAAACATCACATGCACAATATTTTATTATAAATGGTTAAAACCAATGAGTTTATATAGAGCACCCTCTTGAGTTTTAATGGCTCTTTTTGAATGATAACAGGCTTTTTACTTAGTCATTTGTAATGTTTCATTCCTTTCGAGCATGGTGGAGTTATAACTATTAGTTTGTGATGTAATTGTGCAGGTTTTGGTTACTAAAATTCAGTTTGACCAAAACTGTACTCTCTTTACCAAAACTCAACTATCCCTTTAAAAGTGTAGCAAAAGCTCGCATTGTAATTAATAACACGCATTAATGATCAAACACTACTCCAATAGACGAATATTCGAATATTTTGTAAAAGCCTTTGTTGATTCAACAAAAGGCGTGCAATCCATTAAAATGGAATTCAGGTTATGGTAACAACATCATATTTAGCCAATTGAATAATTAATTAGTACATTTTACACGTTTTTGCTCTTAAAATAATGACGTTTGGGTATAATCATCTAATGCACATAGAACGTTAATTGGCACAAAGGGGATTTCGATGTACTGCAAACAACGACCATAATTATCTCACGACTGACTTAATTTACTTAATTACGCTTAAAAAAACATCAGAAAGCCTGATTATTTTCCTGTAATATGAAACCAAATATATATATTTGTTAACATTATTATTTTCCGACTGTACCATTCTTTCTAGGACATAGCTTTCTGAATAGCTATACTTCATTTTCCTGCTGAAAGATAAAAACTAAGAAGACCATTAACATGATTAAACCAAGATCATTGTGATGATTATGATCATATGTAGCATCATTGATCATTGTGATTAAGTATACATTTATTTTGGCTCTATATACATGATATAAATCAAATTCTTATTTATAAAATATATAATCTTTATTTGTACATGATATCGCAATGGAATGGGCCAAATATAACTGGGTACTGTTATAAATTCATCAGTACCAAAACATACAAAGCAACTGCCAAGATAGGAACATTGGTTAAAGCGACGCTAATATTTCTTCCCTTACTGATACTTCCCTCTGATTATGTTTTTCAATATTTTATTTAATATATTTTATGCAGAATATCCCACTGGAATGGACCAGGTAGCTAGGTCCTACTTGAATTTGTCAGTACTCAAAGCAAATGATTTATATATAAATCGAAGTTATTATTAAACATGTAATCTTTATTTTTTGCAGTATGCCCCACTGGGATGACCCTTGTTGCTGGTTCCTGTTACAAGTTCTCCAATACCGAAACATACCCACTAGCTGTACAGACCAGCTGTTCTGGGTATGGCGGACTGGCACGCATAACCAATGCAGACATCTCTTCCTTGAATGCAAACTTCAATTTCGACGGTCAGATGATTTGGGTGATCAACGGAAATAACGCTCCTCCATCTGTAAGTCTAGAAATCATAATATCTTTTGGGGTCAGCTTTATTTTAAATGATTTTGTTCTATATCATCAACAAAAACAAGAATTACATCCTATAGATTAATATCATCTTCCGCAGATTATGTCATGGTGTTGTTTTTATTTGTATTATGTAACAGTCCGATTCAGGATCTGATAACTGCGACGCGTTGGATTCCGGTGCCAACTCATTGACAACTTTATCCTGCGACCAGGGCAAAGGATACCTCTGTGGATTTACCCCAGGTATGCAATATAACAATAACAATGCCGATACCAATAAAACATACAATAACAATAACAATAACAATTGCAATTGCAATACACATAACAATAATAGTATCGATAACAATAACAATAGTAATGATCGTTATCACCATCATCATAATCATCACCACCATCATCATCATCATCATCATCATCATCATCATCATCATCATCATCATCGTCATCGTCATCATCGTCATCATCATCATCATCATCATCATCATCGTCATCATCATCATTATCATCATCATCATCATCATCATCATCATCATCATCATCATCATCATCATCGTCGTCGTCATCATTATCATCATCATCATCATCATCGTCGTCATCATTACCCCCCCCCCCCCTCTTTGTTCTCCTCATCGTCATCACCATTATTATCAAGGTTAATGATTAAAACTATTACAATAAAAGCAATCCTATACTACTACTTCTACAATTGAGAGTTCGCTACGCCACTTTAAGTTGATTATTATAATGTCTTACCATGGAGACGGCATATCAATATTTAATCACGTCATTTCAGTTGTCGACCAATTCATACACTAATTTTGTACACCATTGATAACACATAAAATGATAACTAAATGGGTAATAATTTATTTATGAGTCGCACATTTCAACGATTAGTGTCTAAATGTAATTATAAAGACCCATAGTTCGCGACAACATCAGACTTCATGGCTATAGCTAGACACGCAAGAATATTGTCCATCGGATAGGGTGTCTTTTCCAATGAAAAACGATACCAAGAACAGTAATTTTGGTCGTGTAGTTTTTGTTTTAGGGCGCTGTGAGTGACACCATGTCAGGTTCCCATTTTTTTCAATTTTTACCAAGTCAGTGCCTGATAAATCGCACTTACCGCCCGTCGTAGCATCAAACAACGAGCAATACGCGCGCCACTGTTAGTGTACATTCAGTTGTGTACCGAGAGAATGGGCATAGTTGTTCGATGCTATGACGGGCAGGAAGTGCGATTTACCCAGCACTGACTTGGTACAAAATTGACACAAATGGGAACCTGACATGGTGTCCCTCACAGCGCCCTAAAACAAAAACTACACGACCACAATGACTGTTTTTGGTATCGTTTTTCATTGGAATAGACACCCTATCCGATGGACATAATCATTTTGTTACTATATTTTTGGAAGTGCCCCGTTCCGTTTTTTGGGGGCCACCCTGTATAGGGATGTCATGGATGTCACATTCTTTTATCATATCATGGTGATGGTGCCTTTGATCTTGGCTTTTGGTTTTGGTAGTTGATTGGAGCCGCACGATTTGCCTCCTTAGCAACCGCTGGGTCATGGTAATGAATAGCTGTGTCGTAACTTCTGGACTATTTGTAGGGTTAGAATAGCTGTTGTGTTGAAAATAATTCATGCAACCCATTTTTAATCGTTCTTGTTATCTTCCTTTCTCTATAACATTGTATCAAAACATGTTCACGGAATCTAAATGAAATTTATTTCCTTTCCATTTTATTTCAACCACCACAACGCCATCAGTCATAACGACCATTCCACCCCCGACAACAACCACCCCACCCCCGACAACAACCACCCCACCCCCGACAACAACCACCCCACCCCCGACAACAACCACCCCACCCCCGACAACAACCACGCCACCCCCGACAACAACCACCCCAGCACCGACAACAACCACGCCACCCCCGACAACAACCACTCAGGCACCGACAACAACCACACCACCCCCGACAACAACCACCCAGGCACCAACAACAACCGCCCCAGCACCGACAACAACCGCTCCATCCCCAACAACTACACCCCAAGCAACGTTTCAGACACCGCCTATCAACGCGCCGGTGCAGCTCTCCTACGCCTTCGTTCGGGTCAGTGAATCCGGCGTCATCAAAGCGATGAACCGCGTCGCCGCCTACGTCCACATCAAATCTGCGGTTCGCTGCGCGGTTAAATGCGGTGACCATGCGTCGTGTAAGGCGTTCTCTTACTCGTTGAAGACCCATGGGTGTCTGTTGGGTACCGACGGTAGTTGGGATGACCTCGAATATGAAAGCTCATATGTTACATACAAGTTTCGTGTCTAATCTTGATAATGATGACAGTGTTCAGTTAATTCATTGATTGTAATATTGATTGATTTATTGATTGTTTGATAACCTGATTGATTCATTGATTCATTACTTTTATTATTTTACTAATTCATTAATTCATTCTTTCGTTCGTTCGTTCGTTCGTGTCTAAATCTTGACATGAAACACAGTATTCAGTTAATTTTTTAATTGCAATATTCATTGATTTATTGATTGCTTGATATTAATAACTTCATTCATTCATTCATTCATTCATCCATTCATTCATCCATTCATTCATTCATTCAATCATTCATTCGTTCGTTCTGCAAAAATAGCTTGTAATCACAATATTTCAAAAACTAACTGACGAAATACCATTAAAATTGGTACATGTAAGTATTTGGGGGATTTAAAAAACTGGTCCGATTCTGGGGTCAGAAGGTCAAAGGTCAAGGTCGCATGGCTTATTATACATGCAAAATAGCTTGTAATTGCGAAATCTCAAGAACCGGTTGGCAAAATAACATCAAACTTGGTACTTACAAGTATGTATCTTGGGACTTGGGGAGGTTATAAACTAATTAGATTGTGGGGACATGAGGTCAAAAGGTCAAAGTCACGGCGAATTATATATGCAACAATAGCTCGTAATTGGACATGTCAAGGGCCCCGATGCAGAAAGAGGTACAATCGATTGTAAATTACAATTAATTGTAAGTCAGAAAATTTGCGCGTTTAAACCCATCAGATTTGTAAAACAAGAAGACATGATCTGACTTACAATGGATTGTAACTTACAATAATCGATTGTCTTTCTGCAACGGGGCCAAGATCTGGTTGAAGGATTACAATTAAAGTTGAGTTTAAAGAATAAATTCAGTGCATGTAAATATGGGCTTGATATTATAAAAATCGCGCAATGGCGGAGCAGTCAACGATCCATTTAGTTTAAACTTACAACAAATTAACGAAAATACTATAAATCAGAGTTGTCATGGCGGATTTATAGTACTGACCTTTTGAAAAAAATATTAATTGTCTACTTACTTTTGTATAGTGACCACCTAAGGGGAAAAGGGAAAAGCGGCCACTCTAGACTTGTTCCAGAACATTGTTTTTCTTTGCGGGGGCATACATTTTGGTGGCCGCTATTAAAACAGATTTGGTTGTTTATAATTATGATTTGAATGTATTATAACATTCGGGTAAGATTATCCTCACTCTTTAAATTAGCAAAACTATTTCCAATATTAACAAAAAAATTATTGTGGTAAAAAAAAGTACAAGTAATTGCTGAATGTTGTATGTGATCGAGTGCTGTGGTTAGTCTTGATTGAAAATTAAATTACATTTAATTAATCCTCAAATTTATTCGGTATACGTGTTAATTTTAATATTCAATTAGTGTATTTCTCTCTTTATTATTCGTATAATTATTTTGTATCATGTGATTATGCTGAAGATAAAAATGAACCATCATCAGAATCAGAACCAAGTGCTGGCATACAATATTGTGGAAATTGATCATTTGTCAATTTCATGGGTATCGACTGTGGGTATCGATGGGATGAACTCCCCTAACGCCGTAAGGTATACAGTGGATTGATAGATCTGCTTATGTTTTTCGACTATGACAAATATCGAGGTTAAATCTTGCAAATAATAATTCTGTTGGATTCAACAATATTTAGGAAGGCTTTAACTCGACCAATATACTCTTTATTATATTTTAATAAACTCCAATCAATATGGTTTGGGGATGAATCGCTCTGAAAATGATAAAATTCAATTTAAATTTGATAGAATTGTACATTTTATCACTGAAAAGAAGCGCATAATATTTTAGGCGTTATATTTTATATATTGAAGGGATCTATAGTAACTTTGTTGACATGTGCAAAAAGTGCTGAATGGTTGATAAAATGTATATGTTTGTGATCTGATATGTACACTGGGCAATGTGTAATGTGTAATGGTCAACATAGTATAAGTAATATAGGTTTTCCCGCTCAATTTCGCGATTGTGTCAATCGAATTGATAATAGGAGCAAACGAATTCGCGCGATTTGCGATCGCCGTACCAAAGCAGCATTCGAATTCGTAAATAGTCGTTCAAAATCACGTAGGAGCAAGTGAATTTGCACAAAGTGCATACCTTTTCATCAATGGTCATTCGAATTCGCGAAAGGCCGTTGACAGTTGGCTGCACATTCGCGAATTCGAATGCCCATAAATGAACTTCTGTATCTATTCACGAAAGCGTGTGCGTATGCATGAATTCGCATGCACTTATTCGGAATTTGGAAGACCGGTACCAACGATTACGCGGCAACGCGCGAATTCGAATGACCCTAAATGAATTCGATTGAAAAAAGTGCAAAATTGAGCGGGAAAACCTATACTATTTTGGGGTATAAACATACATTACATGAAGCTATTTCTATTGAGTATATACTTCCCAACTTGCTGTATCTTCATACATTTAATTAATTTGCGCATCACATTCATATTAAATATGCAGCCACCATTTTCTTTTTGTCAATTTTCTACATGCTTTGTTGTTCAGCGACAGCGTTATCCGTAACATTTGCTATGGTGGTCCCATCTTAAAGGGGTAGTTCAGTTTTGGTATAGAGGGCGCTGCACGAAATACATTTTTTGTAAGATGATGAAAAACTGAGTGTAAAATTTGAAAGGGCATACAATTTTAATGACAGAATAAACTTTATTTGATCAAAATCGGTTCAGAAACGGCTGAAATAGCAATAAATATATCCGATCGGAGTAAATATGGGCCCCAGATTTATTCGATGATTTTTTTTTGACAAATTTAAAAAATGCTTTCAACAATTTTCAAAAGAGGTTTTTTAATAGTTGTTGATGATCTGTCTAATTAATCATTATTTCAACAAAACATCACATGCATAATTTTGTATGAAAAATGGTTGAAACCAATGCTTTTTGGAGAGCGCCCTCTTGTGTTTTAATGGCTCTTTTTGTACGATAACAGGCTTTTTACTTAGTCGTTTGTAATTATCTATACCTTTCGAGCATGGTGGAGTTACTATTAGTTTGTAATGTTATGTTCAGTTTTTGGTTACCAAAGCTCAGCCTTACCAAAACTGTACTACCCCTTTATGATGTAAGATATCAACTAATGGGAATTACATCATATTTTATGACGATGCCTAGAAATATAAACTTTTCTTTCCATTACATTATCAGAAAATGTAAAAAAAATTAAACAGTTCATCAGTTATTACATTTTACAAAAGCGTTGTCTTTATGAGACAGGGCAAATTCAGTATAATCAAATTGTCACAAAATTAATTAACATTATTATTAGAATGCGTACAATTATGTTCCTAGTAATCAGTTATCAATTTATGCAAACTTTTTTTTTCTTCAGTTATTGTATGTGTTGTAATATAAATGAGATCATGTTAAAAGTAAAGGTAAAGCAAATTAAATCAATCCTGTTAATTAACAATCCTGTATTTCCCCTATTTCGCCCGACGCGACCGCAGTAAAAAAATATATATACGAGAGCTCCGAAATGCCAAAACTAAAGAGCCCCTGAAAACGATAAAAAGAGCCCAAGTAAATTTGCATAGAGCTTAATGCAAAATACATTTCAAAGTTCTATTACCGTACTGAAATGGTTGAAAGGTAGCTCCCTAAAATGAGGTCGTTGTGAAAGCAAGAACAATCAATGAACATTTGTACGCTATTGATAGATATTTCATACTCGCTTCGTGCATCAAATAAAATGTCTAATTAAATAAAATAAACGTTACAGTATCGCATCTGATTGTCCGGAAATTAAAATTTTGTAATTAAAGTTCCCTGCTCACGCTATAACAGTGATGTGTATACGTCTATTTCTTGTTGCTAAGGGGTCGGGGGTACAATAAAAGTTTTTCAGGAAGTCGATTGACGAATCGCGTTTGGAAAATTCATGTACACGTATACCCGAAGTAGCTCGGTTTCAATCATTTTGTGTGCAATCGCGATAATAGTAAACGAGTTTTCAGGTATGTGTGTAAAGGCTCTATGTTCAATTTAAGCCGTTTCCAGTCTCTCAAACTCTAAGTAAAATGGCGACTTCGTTTGTGTTGACGTTGGCAGCTATATGCGGTGCATTTCCACACGTGTATGCAGGTATGTTTTTCCCCAACATTTGTTTAATGTTTTAACTTTCGTACAAATGATCGACTATAACTTCATTTTCCCGCTCAGAGAAAAAAACTCAGAAGACTATTAAACCAAGATCATTGTGTATAACCTCATCTGTATCATCATTGTGATGAAAGCCTTGGATACAATGGACCTACGACAGGTTCACGACGAAAATTTGGGGGAAATCGTGGCTTGTTTTGCGATGTTTTACGACAGTCGTACGAATAAATGTGTGTCGTGCGACGACAAATCTGTCGTGACTTGAAATTCGGAATACCCTTTTTTATGCCACGACAGATCCACGAAATTATTGTCTCACTCGTGTCGTGATAACTTTATACGACAATAGTACGTCATTCACACGACATTCGTACAAAAAATGACATGTTGTGGATGCCAAAAGTTTGGTGTAATATCTTGCGACAATCTCACGACAATCACACGTCGTTCGTGAAATTGTCGTGAGAAAATTGCAAGAAATTCGTGCGAAATCAACTACTTCTTGCGATGATCGTACGAAATTCGCATGATGATCTCAATTTACTCCTATAGATACTGCATTTTTTCTTCAGTTACTCATCCATATCTGGAGAGAGTATGTAAGCTTCTCTGTCTGGTCCTGTCGTGAAAGCATCAAACATTTCTGTTTGACCACTTCCACGACAATTCTCATTTCGTACGAGATTTAACCTATAGGCAGAAGATTTAAATGTAATACTAAAAAACATCGTGGGTTTCATTGGGTTTCATTTTTTGTTCTATTTAAATCACATTTATTATAGGTTTTTCCATCCATTTTTACACAATTCTAATGACAGAATAAACTTTAATTGATCAAAATCGGTTCAGAAATGGCTGAAATATCCATAAACATAACCATTTGTAATAAATGTGGGGCCCCACAAGTATTCGACAATTTTGAACCAGCCGTTAAAAATGTTAATTTAATGCTTCCTCTTTTCAAAAAATTACAAAAGAGGTTTTTAAATAGTTGTTGATTATCTCTTTATCTAATCACTATTTCAACAAAACATCACATGCACAATATTTTATTATAAATGGTTAAAACCAATGAGTTTATATAGAGCACCCTCTTGAGTTTTAATGGCTCTTTTTGAATGATAACAGGCTTTTTACTTAGTCATTTGTAATGTTTCATTCCTTTCGAGCATGGTGGAGTTATAACTATTAGTTTGTGATGTAATTGTGCAGGTTTTGGTTACTAAAATTCAGTTTGACCAAAACTGTACTCTCTTTACCAAAACTCAACTATCCCTTTAAAAGTGTAGCAAAAGCTCGCATTGTAATTAATAACACGCATTAATGATCAAACACTACTCCAATAGACGAATATTCGAATATTTTGTAAAAGCCTTTGTTGATTCAACAAAAGGCGTGCAATCCATTAAAATGGAATTCAGGTTATGGTAACAACATCATATTTAGCCAATTGAATAATTAATTAGTACATTTTACACGTTTTTGCTCTTAAAATAATGACGTTTGGGTATAATCATCTAATGCACATAGAACGTTAATTGGCACAAAGGGGATTTCGATGTACTGCAAACAACGACCATAATTATCTCACGACTGACTTAATTTACTTAATTACGCTTAAAAAAACATCAGAAAGCCTGATTATTTTCCTGTAATATGAAACCAAATATATATATTTGTTAACATTATTATTTTCCGACTGTACCATTCTTTCTAGGACATAGCTTTCTGAATAGCTATACTTCATTTTCCTGCTGAAAGATAAAAACTAAGAAGACCATTAACATGATTAAACCAAGATCATTGTGATGATTATGATCATATGTAGCATCATTGATCATTGTGATTAAGTATACATTTATTTTGGCTCTATATACATGATATAAATCAAATTCTTATTTATAAAATATATAATCTTTATTTGTACATGATATCGCAATGGAATGGGCCAAATATAACTGGGTACTGTTATAAATTCATCAGTACCAAAACATACAAAGCAACTGCCAAGATAGGAACATTGGTTAAAGCGACGCTAATATTTCTTCCCTTACTGATACTTCCCCCTGATTATGTTTTTCAATATTTTATTTAATATATTTTATGCAGAATATCCCACTGGAATGGACCAGGTAGCTAGGTCCTACTTGAATTTGTCAGTACTCAAAGCAAATGATTTATATATAAATCGAAGTTATTATTAAACATGTAATCTTTATTTTTTGCAGTATGCCCCACTGGGATGACCCTTGTTGCTGGTTCCTGTTACAAGTTCTCCAATACCGAAACATACCCACTAGCTGTACAGACCAGCTGTTCTGGGTATGGCGGACTGGCACGCATAACCAATGCAGACATCTCTTCCTTGAATGCAAACTTCAATTTCGACGGTCAGATGATTTGGGTGATCAACGGAAATAACGCTCCTCCATCTGTAAGTCTAGAAATCATAATATCTTTTGGGGTCAGCTTTATTTTAAATGATTTTGTTCTATATCATCAACAAAAACAAGAATTACATCCTATAGATTAATATCATCTTCCGCAGATTATGTCATGGTGTTGTTTTTATTTGTATTATGTAACAGTCCGATTCAGGATCTGATAACTGCGACGCGTTGGATTCCGGTGCCAACTCATTGACAACTTTATCCTGCGACCAGGGCAAAGGATACCTCTGTGGATTTACCCCAGGTATGCAATATAACAATAACAATGCCGATACCAATAAAACATACAATAACAATAACAATAACAATTGCAATTGCAATACACATAACAATAATAGTATCGATAACAATAACAATAGTAATGATCGTTATCACCATCATCATAATCATCACCACCATCATCATCATCATCATCATCATCATCATCATCATCATCATCATCGTCATCGTCATCATCGTCATCATCATCATCATCATCATCATCATCATCGTCATCATCATCATTATCATCATCATCATCATCATCATCATCATCATCATCATCATCATCATCATCGTCGTCGTCATCATTATCATCATCATCATCATCATCGTCGTCATCATTACCCCCCCCCCCCCCCTCTTTGTTCTCCTCATCGTCATCACCATTATTATCAAGGTTAATGATTAAAACTATTACAATAAAAGCAATCCTATACTACTACTTCTACAATTGAGAGTTCGCTACGCCACTTTAAGTTGATTATTATAATGTCTTACCATGGAGACGGCATATCAATATTTAATCACGTCATTTCAGTTGTCGACCAATTCATACACTAATTTTGTACACCATTGATAACACATAAAATGATAACTAAATGGGTAATAATTTATTTATGAGTCGCACATTTCAACGATTAGTGTCTAAATGTAATTATAAAGACCCATAGTTCGCGACAACATCAGACTTCATGGCTATAGCTAGACACGCAAGAATATTGTCCATCGGATAGGGTGTCTTTTCCAATGAAAAACGATACCAAGAACAGTAATTTTGGTCGTGTAGTTTTTGTTTTAGGGCGCTGTGAGTGACACCATGTCAGGTTCCCATTTTTTTCAATTTTTACCAAGTCAGTGCCTGATAAATCGCACTTACCGCCCGTCGTAGCATCAAACAACGAGCAATACGCGCGCCACTGTTAGTGTACATTCAGTTGTGTACCGAGAGAATGGGCATAGTTGTTCGATGCTATGACGGGCAGGAAGTGCGATTTACCCAGCACTGACTTGGTACAAAATTGACACAAATGGGAACCTGACATGGTGTCCCTCACAGCGCCCTAAAACAAAAACTACACGACCACAATGACTGTTTTTGGTATCGTTTTTCATTGGAATAGACACCCTATCCGATGGACATAATCATTTTGTTACTATATTTTTGGAAGTGCCCCGTTCCGTTTTTTGGGGGCCACCCTGTATAGGGATGTCATGGATGTCACATTCTTTTATCATATCATGGTGATGGTGCCTTTGATCTTGGCTTTTGGTTTTGGTAGTTGATTGGAGCCGCACGATTTGCCTCCTTAGCAACCGCTGGGTCATGGTAATGAATAGCTGTGTCGTAACTTCTGGACTATTTGTAGGGTTAGAATAGCTGTTGTGTTGAAAATAATTCATGCAACCCATTTTTAATCGTTCTTGTTATCTTCCTTTCTCTATAACATTGTATCAAAACATGTTCACGGAATCTAAATGAAATTTATTTCCTTTCCATTTTATTTCAACCACCACAACGCCATCAGTCATAACGACCATTCCACCCCCGACAACAACCACCCCACCCCCGACAACAACCACCCCACCCCCGACAACAACCACCCCACCCCCGACAACAACCACCCCACCCCCGACAACAACCACGCCACCCCCGACAACAACCACCCCAGCACCGACAACAACCACGCCACCCCCGACAACAACCACTCAGGCACCGACAACAACCACACCACCCCCGACAACAACCACCCAGGCACCAACAACAACCGCCCCAGCACCGACAACAACCGCTCCATCCCCAACAACTACACCCCAAGCAACGTTTCAGACACCGCCTATCAACGCGCCGGTGCAGCTCTCCTACGCCTTCGTTCGGGTCAGTGAATCCGGCGTCATCAAAGCGATGAACCGCGTCGCCGCCTACGTCCACATCAAATCTGCGGTTCGCTGCGCGGTTAAATGCGGTGACCATGCGTCGTGTAAGGCGTTCTCTTACTCGTTGAAGACCCATGGGTGTCTGTTGGGTACCGACGGTAGTTGGGATGACCTCGAATATGAAAGCTCATATGTTACATACAAGTTTCGTGTCTAATCTTGATAATGATGACAGTGTTCAGTTAATTCATTGATTGTAATATTGATTGATTTATTGATTGTTTGATAACCTGATTGATTCATTGATTCATTACTTTTATTATTTTACTAATTCATTAATTCATTCTTTCGTTCGTTCGTTCGTTCGTGTCTAAATCTTGACATGAAACACAGTATTCAGTTAATTTTTTAATTGCAATATTCATTGATTTATTGATTGCTTGATATTAATAACTTCATTCATTCATTCATTCATTCATCCATTCATTCATCCATTCATTCATTCATTCAATCATTCATTCGTTCGTTCTGCAAAAATAGCTTGTAATCACAATATTTCAAAAACTAACTGACGAAATACCATTAAAATTGGTACATGTAAGTATTTGGGGGATTTAAAAAACTGGTCCGATTCTGGGGTCAGAAGGTCAAAGGTCAAGGTCGCATGGCTTATTATACATGCAAAATAGCTTGTAATTGCGAAATCTCAAGAACCGGTTGGCAAAATAACATCAAACTTGGTACTTACAAGTATGTATCTTGGGACTTGGGGAGGTTATAAACTAATTAGATTGTGGGGACATGAGGTCAAAAGGTCAAAGTCACGGCGAATTATATATGCAACAATAGCTCGTAATTGGACATGTCAAGGGCCCCGATGCAGAAAGAGGTACAATCGATTGTAAATTACAATTAATTGTAAGTCAGAAAATTTGCGCGTTTAAACCCATCAGATTTGTAAAACAAGAAGACATGATCTGACTTACAATGGATTGTAACTTACAATAATCGATTGTCTTTCTGCAACGGGGCCAAGATCTGGTTGAAGGATTACAATTAAAGTTGAGTTTAAAGAATAAATTCAGTGCATGTAAATATGGGCTTGATATTATAAAAATCGCGCAATGGCGGAGCAGTCAACGATCCATTTAGTTTAAACTTACAACAAATTAACGAAAATACTATAAATCAGAGTTGTCATGGCGGATTTATAGTACTGACCTTTTGAAAAAAATATTAATTGTCTACTTACTTTTGTATAGTGACCACCTAAGGGGAAAAGGGAAAAGCGGCCACTCTAGACTTGTTCCAGAACATTGTTTTTCTTTGCGGGGGCATACATTTTGGTGGCCGCTATTAAAACAGATTTGGTTGTTTATAATTATGATTTGAATGTATTATAACATTCGGGTAAGATTATCCTCACTCTTTAAATTAGCAAAACTATTTCCAATATTAACAAAAAAATTATTGTGGTAAAAAAAAGTACAAGTAATTGCTGAATGTTGTATGTGATCGAGTGCTGTGGTTAGTCTTGATTGAAAATTAAATTACATTTAATTAATCCTCAAATTTATTCGGTATACGTGTTAATTTTAATATTCAATTAGTGTATTTCTCTCTTTATTATTCGTATAATTATTTTGTATCATGTGATTATGCTGAAGATAAAAATGAACCATCATCAGAATCAGAACCAAGTGCTGGCATACAATATTGTGGAAATTGATCATTTGTCAATTTCATGGGTATCGACTGTGGGTATCGATGGGATGAACTCCCCTAACGCCGTAAGGTATACAGCTGCTTATGTTTTTCGACTATGACAAATATCGAGGTTAAATCTTGCAAATAATAATTCTGTTGGATTCAACAATATTTAGGAAGGCTTTAACTCGACCAATATACTCTTTATTATATTTTAATAAACTCCAATCAATATGGTTTGGGGATGAATCGCTCTGAAAATGATAAAATTCAATTTAAATTTGATAGAATTGTACATTTTATCACTGAAAAGAAGCGCATAATATTTTAGGCGTTATATTTTATATATTGAAGGGATCTATAGTAACTTTGTTGACATGTGCAAAAAGTGCTGAATGGTTGATAAAATGTATATGTTTGTGATCTGATATGTACACTGGGCAATGTGTAATGTGTAATGGTCAACATAGTATAAGTAATATAGGTTTTCCCGCTCAATTTCGCGATTGTGTCAATCGAATTGATAATAGGAGCAAACGAATTCGCGCGATTTGCGATCGCCGTACCAAAGCAGCATTCGAATTCGTAAATAGTCGTTCAAAATCACGTAGGAGCAAGTGAATTTGCACAAAGTGCATACCTTTTCATCAATGGTCATTCGAATTCGCGAAAGGCCGTTGACAGTTGGCTGCACATTCGCGAATTCGAATGCCCATAAATGAACTTCTGTATCTATTCACGAAAGCGTGTGCGTATGCATGAATTCGCATGCACTTATTCGGAATTTGGAAGACCGGTACCAACGATTACGCGGCAACGCGCGAATTCGAATGACCCTAAATGAATTCGATTGAAAAAAGTGCAAAATTGAGCGGGAAAACCTATACTATTTTGGGGTATAAACATACATTACATGAAGCTATTTCTATTGAGTATATACTTCCCAACTTGCTGTATCTTCATACATTTAATTAATTTGCGCATCACATTCATATTAAATATGCAGCCACCATTTTCTTTTTGTCAATTTTCTACATGCTTTGTTGTTCAGCGACAGCGTTATCCGTAACATTTGCTATGGTGGTCCCATCTTAAAGGGGTAGTTCAGTTTTGGTATAGAGGGCGCTGCACGAAATACATTTTTTGTAAGATGATGAAAAACTGAGTGTAAAATTTGAAAGGGCATACAATTTTAATGACAGAATAAACTTTATTTGATCAAAATCGGTTCAGAAACGGCTGAAATAGCAATAAATATATCCGATCGGAGTAAATATGGGCCCCAGATTTATTCGATGATTTTTTTTTGACAAATTTAAAAAATGCTTTCAACAATTTTCAAAAGAGGTTTTTTAATAGTTGTTGATGATCTGTCTAATTAATCATTATTTCAACAAAACATCACATGCATAATTTTGTATGAAAAATGGTTGAAACCAATGCTTTTTGGAGAGCGCCCTCTTGTGTTTTAATGGCTCTTTTTGTACGATAACAGGCTTTTTACTTAGTCGTTTGTAATTATCTATACCTTTCGAGCATGGTGGAGTTACTATTAGTTTGTAATGTTATGTTCAGTTTTTGGTTACCAAAGCTCAGCCTTACCAAAACTGTACTACCCCTTTATGATGTAAGATATCAACTAATGGGAATTACATCATATTTTATGACGATGCCTAGAAATATAAACTTTTCTTTCCATTACATTATCAGAAAATGTAAAAAAAATTAAACAGTTCATCAGTTATTACATTTTACAAAAGCGTTGTCTTTATGAGACAGGGCAAATTCAGTATAATCAAATTGTCACAAAATTAATTAACATTATTATTAGAATGCGTACAATTATGTTCCTAGTAATCAGTTATCAATTTATGCAAACTTTTTTTTTCTTCAGTTATTGTATGTGTTGTAATATAAATGAGATCATGTTAAAAGTAAAGGTAAAGCAAATTAAATCAATCCTGTTAATTAACAATCCTGTATTTCCCCTATTTCGCCCGACGCGACCGCAGTAAAAAAATATATATACGAGAGCTCCGAAATGCCAAAACTAAAGAGCCCCTGAAAACGATAAAAAGAGCCCAAGTAAATTTGCATAGAGCTTAATGCAAAATACATTTCAAAGTTCTATTACCGTACTGAAATGGTTGAAAGGTAGCTCCCTAAAATGAGGTCGTTGTGAAAGCAAGAACAATCAATGAACATTTGTACGCTATTGATAGATATTTCATACTCGCTTCGTGCATCAAATAAAATGTCTAATTAAATAAAATAAACGTTACAGTATCGCATCTGATTGTCCGGAAATTAAAATTTTGTAATTAAAGTTCCCTGCTCACGCTATAACAGTGATGTGTATACGTCTATTTCTTGTTGCTAAGGGGTCGGGGGTACAATAAAAGTTTTTCAGGAAGTCGATTGACGAATCGCGTTTGGAAAATTCATGTACACGTATACCCGAAGTAGCTCGGTTTCAATCATTTTGTGTGCAATCGCGATAATAGTAAACGAGTTTTCAGGTATGTGTGTAAAGGCTCTATGTTCAATTTAAGCCGTTTCCAGTCTCTCAAACTCTAAGTAAAATGGCGACTTCGTTTGTGTTGACGTTGGCAGCTATATGCGGTGCATTTCCACACGTGTATGCAGGTATGTTTTTCCCCAACATTTGTTTAATGTTTTAACTTTCGTACAAATCGTGGCTTGTTTTGCGATGTTTTACGACAGTCGTACGAATAAATGTGTGTCGTGCGACGACAAATCTGTCGTGACTTGAAATTCGGAATACCCTTTTTTATGCCACGACAGATCCACGAAATTATTGTCTCACTCGTGTCGTGATAACTTTATACGACAATAGTACGTCATTCACACGACATTCGTACAAAAAATGACATGTTGTGGATGCCAAAAGTTTGGTGTAATATCTTGCGACAATCTCACGACAATCACACGTCGTTCGTGAAATTGTCGTGAGAAAATTGCAAGAAATTCGTGCGAAATCAACTACTTCTTGCGATGATCGTACGAAATTCGCATGATGATCTCAATTTACTCCTATAGATACTGCATTTTTTCTTCAGTTACTCATCCATATCTGGAGAGAGTATGTAAGCTTCTCTGTCTGGTCCTGTCGTGAAAGCATCAAACATTTCTGTTTGACCACTTCCACGACAATTCTCATTTCGTACGAGATTTAACCTATAGGCAGAAGATTTAAATGTAATACTAAAAAACATCGTGGGTTTCATTGGGTTTCATTTTTTGTTCTATTTAAATCACATTTATTATAGGTTTTTCCATCCATTTTTACACAATTCTAATGACAGAATAAACTTTAATTGATCAAAATCGGTTCAGAAATGGCTGAAATATCCATAAACATAACCATTTGTAATAAATGTGGGGCCCCACAAGTATTCGACAATTTTGAACCAGCCGTTAAAAATGTTAATTTAATGCTTCCTCTTTTCAAAAAATTACAAAAGAGGTTTTTAAATAGTTGTTGATTATCTCTTTATCTAATCACTATTTCAACAAAACATCACATGCACAATATTTTATTATAAATGGTTAAAACCAATGAGTTTATATAGAGCACCCTCTTGAGTTTTAATGGCTCTTTTTGAATGATAACAGGCTTTTTACTTAGTCATTTGTAATGTTTCATTCCTTTCGAGCATGGTGGAGTTATAACTATTAGTTTGTGATGTAATTGTGCAGGTTTTGGTTACTAAAATTCAGTTTGACCAAAACTGTACTCTCTTTACCAAAACTCAACTATCCCTTTAAAAGTGTAGCAAAAGCTCGCATTGTAATTAATAACACGCATTAATGATCAAACACTACTCCAATAGACGAATATTCGAATATTTTGTAAAAGCCTTTGTTGATTCAACAAAAGGCGTGCAATCCATTAAAATGGAATTCAGGTTATGGTAACAACATCATATTTAGCCAATTGAATAATTAATTAGTACATTTTACACGTTTTTGCTCTTAAAATAATGACGTTTGGGTATAATCATCTAATGCACATAGAACGTTAATTGGCACAAAGGGGATTTCGATGTACTGCAAACAACGACCATAATTATCTCACGACTGACTTAATTTACTTAATTACGCTTAAAAAAACATCAGAAAGCCTGATTATTTTCCTGTAATATGAAACCAAATATATATATTTGTTAACATTATTATTTTCCGACTGTACCATTCTTTCTAGGACATAGCTTTCTGAATAGCTATACTTCATTTTCCTGCTGAAAGATAAAAACTAAGAAGACCATTAACATGATTAAACCAAGATCATTGTGATGATTATGATCATATGTAGCATCATTGATCATTGTGATTAAGTATACATTTATTTTGGCTCTATATACATGATATAAATCAAATTCTTATTTATAAAATATATAATCTTTATTTGTACATGATATCGCAATGGAATGGGCCAAATATAACTGGGTACTGTTATAAATTCATCAGTACCAAAACATACAAAGCAACTGCCAAGATAGGAACATTGGTTAAAGCGACGCTAATATTTCTTCCCTTACTGATACTTCCCTCTGATTATGTTTTTCAATATTTTATTTAATATATTTTATGCAGAATATCCCACTGGAATGGACCAGGTAGCTAGGTCCTACTTGAATTTGTCAGTACTCAAAGCAAATGATTTATATATAAATCGAAGTTATTATTAAACATGTAATCTTTATTTTTTGCAGTATGCCCCACTGGGATGACCCTTGTTGCTGGTTCCTGTTACAAGTTCTCCAATACCGAAACATACCCACTAGCTGTACAGACCAGCTGTTCTGGGTATGGCGGACTGGCACGCATAACCAATGCAGACATCTCTTCCTTGAATGCAAACTTCAATTTCGACGGTCAGATGATTTGGGTGATCAACGGAAATAACGCTCCTCCATCTGTAAGTCTAGAAATCATAATATCTTTTGGGGTCAGCTTTATTTTAAATGATTTTGTTCTATATCATCAACAAAAACAAGAATTACATCCTATAGATTAATATCATCTTCCGCAGATTATGTCATGGTGTTGTTTTTATTTGTATTATGTAACAGTCCGATTCAGGATCTGATAACTGCGACGCGTTGGATTCCGGTGCCAACTCATTGACAACTTTATCCTGCGACCAGGGCAAAGGATACCTCTGTGGATTTACCCCAGGTATGCAATATAACAATAACAATGCCGATACCAATAAAACATACAATAACAATAACAATAACAATTGCAATTGCAATACACATAACAATAATAGTATCGATAACAATAACAATAGTAATGATCGTTATCACCATCATCATAATCATCACCACCATCATCATCATCATCATCATCATCATCATCATCATCATCATCATCGTCATCGTCATCATCGTCATCATCATCATCATCATCATCATCATCATCGTCATCATCATCATTATCATCATCATCATCATCATCATCATCATCATCATCATCATCATCATCATCGTCGTCGTCATCATTATCATCATCATCATCATCATCGTCGTCATCATTACCCCCCCCCCCCCTCTTTGTTCTCCTCATCGTCATCACCATTATTATCAAGGTTAATGATTAAAACTATTACAATAAAAGCAATCCTATACTACTACTTCTACAATTGAGAGTTCGCTACGCCACTTTAAGTTGATTATTATAATGTCTTACCATGGAGACGGCATATCAATATTTAATCACGTCATTTCAGTTGTCGACCAATTCATACACTAATTTTGTACACCATTGATAACACATAAAATGATAACTAAATGGGTAATAATTTATTTATGAGTCGCACATTTCAACGATTAGTGTCTAAATGTAATTATAAAGACCCATAGTTCGCGACAACATCAGACTTCATGGCTATAGCTAGACACGCAAGAATATTGTCCATCGGATAGGGTGTCTTTTCCAATGAAAAACGATACCAAGAACAGTAATTTTGGTCGTGTAGTTTTTGTTTTAGGGCGCTGTGAGTGACACCATGTCAGGTTCCCATTTTTTTCAATTTTTACCAAGTCAGTGCCTGATAAATCGCACTTACCGCCCGTCGTAGCATCAAACAACGAGCAATACGCGCGCCACTGTTAGTGTACATTCAGTTGTGTACCGAGAGAATGGGCATAGTTGTTCGATGCTATGACGGGCAGGAAGTGCGATTTACCCAGCACTGACTTGGTACAAAATTGACACAAATGGGAACCTGACATGGTGTCCCTCACAGCGCCCTAAAACAAAAACTACACGACCACAATGACTGTTTTTGGTATCGTTTTTCATTGGAATAGACACCCTATCCGATGGACATAATCATTTTGTTACTATATTTTTGGAAGTGCCCCGTTCCGTTTTTTGGGGGCCACCCTGTATAGGGATGTCATGGATGTCACATTCTTTTATCATATCATGGTGATGGTGCCTTTGATCTTGGCTTTTGGTTTTGGTAGTTGATTGGAGCCGCACGATTTGCCTCCTTAGCAACCGCTGGGTCATGGTAATGAATAGCTGTGTCGTAACTTCTGGACTATTTGTAGGGTTAGAATAGCTGTTGTGTTGAAAATAATTCATGCAACCCATTTTTAATCGTTCTTGTTATCTTCCTTTCTCTATAACATTGTATCAAAACATGTTCACGGAATCTAAATGAAATTTATTTCCTTTCCATTTTATTTCAACCACCACAACGCCATCAGTCATAACGACCATTCCACCCCCGACAACAACCACCCCACCCCCGACAACAACCACCCCACCCCCGACAACAACCACCCCACCCCCGACAACAACCACCCCACCCCCGACAACAACCACGCCACCCCCGACAACAACCACCCCAGCACCGACAACAACCACGCCACCCCCGACAACAACCACTCAGGCACCGACAACAACCACACCACCCCCGACAACAACCACCCAGGCACCAACAACAACCGCCCCAGCACCGACAACAACCGCTCCATCCCCAACAACTACACCCCAAGCAACGTTTCAGACACCGCCTATCAACGCGCCGGTGCAGCTCTCCTACGCCTTCGTTCGGGTCAGTGAATCCGGCGTCATCAAAGCGATGAACCGCGTCGCCGCCTACGTCCACATCAAATCTGCGGTTCGCTGCGCGGTTAAATGCGGTGACCATGCGTCGTGTAAGGCGTTCTCTTACTCGTTGAAGACCCATGGGTGTCTGTTGGGTACCGACGGTAGTTGGGATGACCTCGAATATGAAAGCTCATATGTTACATACAAGTTTCGTGTCTAATCTTGATAATGATGACAGTGTTCAGTTAATTCATTGATTGTAATATTGATTGATTTATTGATTGTTTGATAACCTGATTGATTCATTGATTCATTACTTTTATTATTTTACTAATTCATTAATTCATTCTTTCGTTCGTTCGTTCGTTCGTGTCTAAATCTTGACATGAAACACAGTATTCAGTTAATTTTTTAATTGCAATATTCATTGATTTATTGATTGCTTGATATTAATAACTTCATTCATTCATTCATTCATTCATCCATTCATTCATCCATTCATTCATTCATTCAATCATTCATTCGTTCGTTCTGCAAAAATAGCTTGTAATCACAATATTTCAAAAACTAACTGACGAAATACCATTAAAATTGGTACATGTAAGTATTTGGGGGATTTAAAAAACTGGTCCGATTCTGGGGTCAGAAGGTCAAAGGTCAAGGTCGCATGGCTTATTATACATGCAAAATAGCTTGTAATTGCGAAATCTCAAGAACCGGTTGGCAAAATAACATCAAACTTGGTACTTACAAGTATGTATCTTGGGACTTGGGGAGGTTATAAACTAATTAGATTGTGGGGACATGAGGTCAAAAGGTCAAAGTCACGGCGAATTATATATGCAACAATAGCTCGTAATTGGACATGTCAAGGGCCCCGATGCAGAAAGAGGTACAATCGATTGTAAATTACAATTAATTGTAAGTCAGAAAATTTGCGCGTTTAAACCCATCAGATTTGTAAAACAAGAAGACATGATCTGACTTACAATGGATTGTAACTTACAATAATCGATTGTCTTTCTGCAACGGGGCCAAGATCTGGTTGAAGGATTACAATTAAAGTTGAGTTTAAAGAATAAATTCAGTGCATGTAAATATGGGCTTGATATTATAAAAATCGCGCAATGGCGGAGCAGTCAACGATCCATTTAGTTTAAACTTACAACAAATTAACGAAAATACTATAAATCAGAGTTGTCATGGCGGATTTATAGTACTGACCTTTTGAAAAAAATATTAATTGTCTACTTACTTTTGTATAGTGACCACCTAAGGGGAAAAGGGAAAAGCGGCCACTCTAGACTTGTTCCAGAACATTGTTTTTCTTTGCGGGGGCATACATTTTGGTGGCCGCTATTAAAACAGATTTGGTTGTTTATAATTATGATTTGAATGTATTATAACATTCGGGTAAGATTATCCTCACTCTTTAAATTAGCAAAACTATTTCCAATATTAACAAAAAAATTATTGTGGTAAAAAAAAGTACAAGTAATTGCTGAATGTTGTATGTGATCGAGTGCTGTGGTTAGTCTTGATTGAAAATTAAATTACATTTAATTAATCCTCAAATTTATTCGGTATACGTGTTAATTTTAATATTCAATTAGTGTATTTCTCTCTTTATTATTCGTATAATTATTTTGTATCATGTGATTATGCTGAAGATAAAAATGAACCATCATCAGAATCAGAACCAAGTGCTGGCATACAATATTGTGGAAATTGATCATTTGTCAATTTCATGGGTATCGACTGTGGGTATCGATGGGATGAACTCCCCTAACGCCGTAAGGTATACAGTGGATTGATAGATCTGCTTATGTTTTTCGACTATGACAAATATCGAGGTTAAATCTTGCAAATAATAATTCTGTTGGATTCAACAATATTTAGGAAGGCTTTAACTCGACCAATATACTCTTTATTATATTTTAATAAACTCCAATCAATATGGTTTGGGGATGAATCGCTCTGAAAATGATAAAATTCAATTTAAATTTGATAGAATTGTACATTTTATCACTGAAAAGAAGCGCATAATATTTTAGGCGTTATATTTTATATATTGAAGGGATCTATAGTAACTTTGTTGACATGTGCAAAAAGTGCTGAATGGTTGATAAAATGTATATGTTTGTGATCTGATATGTACACTGGGCAATGTGTAATGTGTAATGGTCAACATAGTATAAGTAATATAGGTTTTCCCGCTCAATTTCGCGATTGTGTCAATCGAATTGATAATAGGAGCAAACGAATTCGCGCGATTTGCGATCGCCGTACCAAAGCAGCATTCGAATTCGTAAATAGTCGTTCAAAATCACGTAGGAGCAAGTGAATTTGCACAAAGTGCATACCTTTTCATCAGTGGTCATTCGAATTCGCGAAAGGCCGTTGACAGTTGGCTGCACATTCGCGAATTCGAATGCCCATAAATGAACTTCTGTATCTATTCACGAAAGCGTGTGCGTATGCATGAATTCGCATGCACTTATTCGGAATTTGGAAGACCGGTACCAACGATTACGCGGCAACGCGCGAATTCGAATGACCCTAAATGAATTCGATTGAAAAAAGTGCAAAATTGAGCGGGAAAACCTATACTATTTTGGGGTATAAACATACATTACATGAAGCTATTTCTATTGAGTATATACTTCCCAACTTGCTGTATCTTCATACATTTAATTAATTTGCGCATCACATTCATATTAAATATGCAGCCACCATTTTCTTTTTGTCAATTTTCTACATGCTTTGTTGTTCAGCGACAGCGTTATCCGTAACATTTGCTATGGTGGTCCCATCTTAAAGGGGTAGTTCAGTTTTGGTATAGAGGGCGCTGCACGAAATACATTTTTTGTAAGATGATGAAAAACTGAGTGTAAAATTTGAAAGGGCATACAATTTTAATGACAGAATAAACTTTATTTGATCAAAATCGGTTCAGAAACGGCTGAAATAGCAATAAATATATCCGATCGGAGTAAATATGGGCCCCAGATTTATTCGATGATTTTTTTTTGACAAATTTAAAAAATGCTTTCAACAATTTTCAAAAGAGGTTTTTTAATAGTTGTTGATGATCTGTCTAATTAATCATTATTTCAACAAAACATCACATGCATAATTTTGTATGAAAAATGGTTGAAACCAATGCTTTTTGGAGAGCGCCCTCTTGTGTTTTAATGGCTCTTTTTGTACGATAACAGGCTTTTTACTTAGTCGTTTGTAATTATCTATACCTTTCGAGCATGGTGGAGTTACTATTAGTTTGTAATGTTATGTTCAGTTTTTGGTTACCAAAGCTCAGCCTTACCAAAACTGTACTACCCCTTTATGATGTAAGATATCAACTAATGGGAATTACATCATATTTTATGACGATGCCTAGAAATATAAACTTTTCTTTCCATTACATTATCAGAAAATGTAAAAAAAATTAAACAGTTCATCAGTTATTACATTTTACAAAAGCGTTGTCTTTATGAGACAGGGCAAATTCAGTATAATCAAATTGTCACAAAATTAATTAACATTATTATTAGAATGCGTACAATTATGTTCCTAGTAATCAGTTATCAATTTATGCAAACTTTTTTTTTCTTCAGTTATTGTATGTGTTGTAATATAAATGAGATCATGTTAAAAGTAAAGGTAAAGCAAATTAAATCAATCCTGTTAATTAACAATCCTGTATTTCCCCTATTTCGCCCGACGCGACCGCAGTAAAAAAATATATATACGAGAGCTCCGAAATGCCAAAACTAAAGAGCCCCTGAAAACGATAAAAAGAGCCCAAGTAAATTTGCATAGAGCTTAATGCAAAATACATTTCAAAGTTCTATTACCGTACTGAAATGGTTGAAAAGTAGCTCCCTAAAATGACATTTTATTATTTTTCCTGCTCGACCGTGATTATTGGAAACTTCTCTGGTCGCGTCTGGTCATGCATCCGTTTTGAATTCGGTCGATATGAAAGGTCGTTGTGAAAGCAATACTGGTATTTTCATGCTCGCTTTGCGCATCAAATAATAAGTGACTGTCATTAATGAAATGTTACATTAGCGAATCTGAAAGTATACGGTTATAATAAAAAGTTCCCTCCTCACGTTATAACAGCTGATGTGTATACGTGTGTTTCTTGTTGCTACGGGGGTACAATCAAAGTTTGTCAGGAGGTCGATTGACGAATCGCGTTTGGAAAATTAATTTACACGTACCCGAAGTAGCTCGTTACCCACGCCGATGAAATCGGCAGGGGGTTATGTAAAGGGTTCCGTATGTTTGTTTGTTTGTTTGTTTGTTACCCACGCCGATGAAATCGGCAGGGGGTTATGTAAAGGGTTCCGTATGTTTGTTTGTTTGTTTGTTTGTTTGTTTTTTTTTTTTTTTTTTTTTTTTTTTGTTTGTTTGTGTACAAGATAACTAGAGAACGGGTGAACGGATTTGCACCAAATTTTCAGGGAATGTTTGGATAGTGACATGGAAGAATCGATTAGATTTTGGTGATGATTGGTTGACCCCTGCAAATTCTGTGGAACCTTGAAGTTTGAGTATGTATTTATTGGTACGGAAATTGACAACAATTACGGGAGTACGGAATGGCGCTGAAATGTTACGGATTTTGGGAAATCCGATAATGCACTACCGTCTATGCATTTCTATTTGTGCTCCGTGCGATCGCGATGGCACACACGCACTAATGTACTTATCACACACACACAGTCTCTCTTCTCCTCTCCCTTCTCACACTAGTCTCTCCTCGTCTCTCCCGTCTCAAATCATTTCAAGAAAACAACGTGGCGCACACGCCATGCCAATAGATGTACTTACACATAGTACACACCCGCATGTAATGTGTTGTGCATATTGCAATGCATAAATATTAGGCATATCTATACTACACAGGCAGCTAGTAAAAACACGTGCGAATCGGCAGATAGCTGTCATGAAAAGATCTAAAATCATATTTATGCAAGAGAAATGGACATAAAAGTTTGCAGAATCAGGAAGATAAGGTATCTGTTATTGTTTGTAATAGTTTATTTTGTTTGAATTCATGATTTATGTTACATTTATCGCCAATAAATTGGACAGATGTCGGCATTTTCAAGCCCTCCCTGCAGGCATACCCAGTCAGCATAGTTTACTATGCCTGGAGTTGTGGGGGATTCTGTTCAACGGTTGATCACTATGTTTTTAGGATGCATCGGTAAGCAAAACAGGGTTGAGGCCGACGAAGGGGTAGAACAGGGCTAATGGGAGGCGTGGGTATGCTGACTTTGTCGGCCTTCTAGTTTGTTTTTTTTTTTTTTTTTTTTTTTTTTTTTTTGTTTGTGTACAAGATAACTAGAGAACGGGTGAACGGATTTGCACCAAATTTTCAGGGAATGTTTGGATAGTGACATGGAAGAATCGATTAGATTTTGGTGATGATTGGTTGACCCCTGCAAATTCTGTGGAACCTTGAAGTTTGAGTATGTATTTATTGGTACGGAAATTGACAACAATTACGGGAGTACGGAATGGCGCTGAAATGTTACGGATTTTGGGAAATCCGATAATGCACTACCGTCTATGCATTTCTATTTGTGCTCCGTGCGATCGCGATGGCACACACGCACTAATGTACTTATCACACACACACAGTCTCTCTTCTCCTCTCCCTTCTCACACTAGTCTCTCCTCGTCTCTCCCGTCTCAAATCATTTCAAGAAAACAACGTGGCGCACACGCCATGCCAATAGATGTACTTACACATAGTACACACCCGCATGTAATGTGTTGTGCATATTGCAATGCATAAATATTAGGCATATCTATACTACACAGGCAGCTAGTAAAAACACGTGCGAATCGGCAGATAGCTGTCATGAAAAGATCTAAAATCATATTTATGCAAGAGAAATGGACATAAAAGTTTGCAGAATCAGGAAGATAAGGTATCTGTTATTGTTTGTAATAGTTTATTTTGTTTGAATTCATGATTTATGTTACATTTATCGCCAATAAATTGGACAGATGTCGGCATTTTCAAGCCCTCCCTGCAGGCATACCCAGTCAGCATAGTTTACTATGCCTGGAGTTGTGGGGGATTCTGTTCAACGGTTGATCACTATGTTTTTAGGATGCATCGGTAAGCAAAACAGGGTTGAGGCCGACGAAGGGGTAGAACAGGGCTAATGGGAGGCGTGGGTATGCTGACTTTGTCGGCCTTCTAGTTTTCAATCATTTTGTGCGCAATCGCGATAATTGTAAACGAGTTTTCAGGTACGTGTGATAAGGCTCTATGTTCAATTTAAGCCGTTTCCAGTCTCTCAAACTCTAAGTAAGATGGCGACTTCGTTTGTGTTGACGTTGGCAGCTATCTGCGGTGTATTTCCCCACGTGTATGCAGGTATGTTTTTTTCCAACATTTGTTTAATGTTTTAACTTTCATACAAATGATCAACTTCTATAGCTATACTTAATTTTCCCGCTCAGAGAAAAAAAACTCAGAAGACTATTAAACCAAGCTCATTGTGATACCTCATCTGTAGCATCATTGTGATTAAAGCCCCGGACCTGCGACAGGTTACCGATAGGTTCACGACGATAATTTGGGGGATATCGTGGATTGTTTTGCGATGTTGTACGTCAGTCGTACGAATAAATGTGTGTCGTGCGACGACAAATCTGTCGTGACTTGAAATTCGGAACAGTATACCCTTTTGTATGCCACGACAGATCCACGAAATTCTTGTCTTACTCGTGTCGTGATAACTTTATACGACAATCGTACGTCATTCACACGACATTCGTACGAATAATGACATGTTGTGGATGCCAAAAGTTTGGTGTAATATCTTGCGACAATCTCACGACAATCACACGTCGTTCGTGAAATTGTCGTGAGATAATTGCAAGAAATTCGTGCGAAATCAACTACTTCGATCTTGCGATGATCGTACGAAATTCACATGATGATCTCAATTTACTCCTATAATGTAGATCCTGCATGTTTTCTTCAGTTACTCATCCATATCTGGAAAGAGTATGTAAGTTTCTCTGTCTGGTCCTGTCGTGAAAGCATCAACAATATTTCTGCTTGACCACTTCTACGACAGTGCTCATTGCGTACGAGATTTAACCTAGGCAGAAAATGTACATTTCATACTACAAAATCATCGTGGGTTTCATTGTGTCCGGGGCTTTAGTATGTTGTTTTTGTTTTGTTGTTCTATTTAAATCACACTTGTTATAGGTTTTCCCATCCATTTTAACACTTTTGTTCATTCAATATTATAAAATGTTCACAGAGCGCGAAACCTAACTTCAATTTCGTCAATTATCATTCTTATTCGTTACTTGTCAATCAATTTCTAAGACATCGCATTCAACACCGTCATATTTTGTCCTTGAAATTCGTCTCCGCCGCTGAGCGAGTGGTGAATGCTATAAGATCAAATTCGTCTTTATTCGAACAATGTAATGATTTTGTTTACTTCAAATTCCTTATATGCATGTCTGTATGAGGACTATGTGAAGGGTTAGTGACTAGGTGGGTATGTGCGAGTGTGTGTGTGTCATGTGTGTGTGTGTGTGTGTGCGTGTGTGCGTGTGTGTGTGTGTGTGTGTGTGTGTGTGTGTGTGTGTGTGTGTGTGTGTGTGTGTGTGTGTGTGTGTGTGTGTGTGTGTGTGTGTGTGTGTGTGTGTGTGTGTGTGTGTGTGTGTGTGTGTGTGTGCGTGTGTGTGTGCGTGTGCGTGTGCGTGTGCGTGTGCGTATGTGTGTGTGTGTGTAGGTCTACTCAATTTAGTCGTTTTTCGCAAATTTTAGTCAATTACAATCCAAATTCGTCGGTCACGTACAGTTGCTGAACACATCTGTGACCGACGAATTTGAATTGTATAATGGCCGAAATGTGCGACAAAAAATAAATGGACATTTGGTAAAATTGAAGCCGAAATTGAAGTTAGCATTAGCACATTTTAGGCTCCTCGGGACGAAATTGAAGTAGAAATGTATGCGATTGAATGACAAAAGTTTGAAATGGAGCCGAACTTGAATCGAATTTTAATAACAAATTAACGCAAATTGACGACATTGATTTCACTTTTAATATGTGTTCAGCAACTGTGACCGACGAATTTGAATCGTTGTTGACGATAATGACTAAATTGAGTGGCATTTTTGCGAACTTGATCGACAAAATGTTTAAGTTAGGTTTTCCGCTCTGTTAGTTTCTCGAGACAAAATCATAAATGGATCGGTCCATCCTTAAATGTATTAATATAATAACTTGAATATTATATTGCAAAGAATAATCATTAATACTTCGGATAGGAAGAAACGATTGCGTCGTTTTAAACAATGTTCCTCCCTTGGCAGTCGCTTTGTATATCTTAGCACTGAAGAATTTATGATGAAAGTACAAATTTAAAAGATTGAATGAAAAAAGTATGAAAATGGATCGGAAAACCTAAATTAAAATATAATTGTATAATCTTTATTTTTACAGTATGTCCAAATGTAATGTACCAATTATCCGAAACCTGCTATAAATTCACATACAAAAGCAACTGCCAAGGGAGGAACATTGTTAAAAGCAACGCTTTTGCTTCTTCCTTTCCTAATGATTTATAATTACTCTTTGCAATATATGTATTTTTAAGACAAAGTGAAAGGATGGACCAATCCATATAGCTTCGGCTTCTTCCTGTTTAAAGTAAATAGCAAGAAATAATCATGAATGATTGGAAAGGAAGAACAAGTAGATTCGCTTTGAACAATCTTGGCTCTTCCTGATGAAAACAAATGCACGGGCTGAAATACTGTTGTAGGTGACGGTATTATTGTTTCCCTTTCTCAATATTTATGAGTATCATTTGCAATATAATTACAATTATACTTTATTTCTTGCAGTATGCCCCTCTGGCTCTGGGATGACCGAAGTAGCTGGGTCCTGTTACAAGTTCTTCAGTACCGAAACATACCCACTAGCTGTACAGACAAGCTGTTCTACATATGGCGGACTGGCACGCATAACCAGTGCAGACATCTCTTCCTTGAATGCAAACTTCAATTTCGACGGTCAGAAGATTTGGGTTATCGAAGGAAATAACGCTGCTCCATCAGTAAGCATATTATAAAACACATTTACCTTCAACTTTACTCTAACTTTTAAATAGCTGTTAAAACGTTACCAATAATAATTACAACATGTCAATCAAGATTAGTATCAATAATGTTCAAAGCAATATAATTTTGCTGTTGTTCTTTGGTGGCAATCAATCAAATGTGAGTGCTGTTGACAATTACGTTTATATTCATCATTCATATATGTTTTAATTATAATAACATTTCATAAATCATCAAAATAAATTGCTATGGCACCGATAAGTATCGCGATATTTTTTTTCTAACAATATAACTATTGCCTTTATATACACCAATATAAACATTATCCTTGTTTCAATGCACATCTCTCACATATAGGGACTCCCGCCACTTATGTGGAGTTGGGCATGTTATAATCAAAATTATTATTTCGTTCAAATTTAATTTATATCTTACAACACTTAATTATAATAATAACAACACAAAAAGGCATTTAAATACTATTCTAGCTCTACTAATAAAATATTGCGATATTTATTTTCCATAACATACTCATTTCTAACAAATTAGTGCAAACATTTCGTGGGCTTCTTTTGTGCATGTTAGAACAAAGACATATTGCATGATATCATTGTCTTCTTTTTGTTCAGTTCACTTAGAAACTGAAGTAATTATAAACAAAAATCACCGGATCTTTCACTCTAAATTACAAGGATTTAAAATTAAATCTATTAGATTTACTTTTAAATCTTTCTTCGGATGTGGTTAGGGACCAGCCGATCATGATTTAAAATAAATCTTTTGTTGGATTTAAAAAATATAAATCCAGATAGATTAAAAATGAAGCCCTTTTGGATTTGTTTTATGTTAATCTTATTAGGCCCCAGGCGAGTTCATGGCATCCTAATGAATTATTCATAATCAGTGATGCAGGCCACAATTTTCAGTTTTTATTTTACTGTGCATGATACATTTACTAAATAAAGCGCTACTCACCAATTATTATCATGACAAAAGAAATAGAAGACTAAGAGAGGATTCGAACCCGTGACACCGAGCGTGGAGGTCCACAGCGTGACCACTACGCTACGTAAATCGATGGAAGGAGTGGTCTCATTGTAATCATATCCTTAACTCTAACCACAACCGTAATCCTAGTTATGAATATTCATGAGTATAAAACTAAGAAAACTGAGCTTCAGAATACCGCAGTAGGTCACGTGTGAAATATCTCTGTTCTCATTCGTCAAATCTCCGATAACCTGGCGTTATTTTCCAATCCTTTGATGGATTGAAAATCACACCTTGGCCTTCGATTAACAATTGCTTTCGCGCGACTTTTTAAGTCTCCATAGATTTACAAATAATCTAAGTGTATTTATATTTGTTTTAATCCAAGCTACGATTTAGATTTTAAATCCCTGTAATTTAGAGTGTTCCTAGTAACTCAAACATAATCCTTACGAGAATTAATACATGTGGGAAAAACCAAAACAAAACCATGCAAACACAGCTTACAATGCTTTTCTCAGGGACTCCCGCGTCTGATGTGTAGATCCATTTAGGTTGAGTTGAGTTGAGTTGAGTTTATTTATTTATTCACGGTAAAAAAAAAAAGCCTGCTATCAGCTAAAAAGCTGCTTTTCAGCAAGGCCGTGACACATATTTACAGAAACAAAACATCAAACATTTTAAGAGTGATACATAACAAAACAAGGAGTAAACAATTTAAACTTAATCTAAACTACATAAAGAACATAATTATATACAATCCCATACAAAAGTAAAATGCAATACATGTATTAACAATTATTCAGACGAAATAATGTGCTGCTTTTAAAGCATAATCAGATCCAATTTACTGGCTGTCAAATAGGGAATCCCGCCACTGATGTATAGTTTGGCATCAACAAAGTGGTTATATTATTGATATATAAACTCGACAATATTTGAAGAGCTTAGTTCCACTTTCCATAAATAAAAAAAATTAGTTAACGATATCAGCGCATTAATAAGCATACGAGCTATCTAGGAATCCACATTTTAGAACGAATTACGAGATCAAAATCAAAATATTCCCATAGGCATGTGTACAAAGTTGGACAAAGAAATCTGATTTTCTCCGAAATAAAAAAAGTGGATTTAGCGCCTTTTGGAATTAAGCTCTTCATTTTATGAAATTATCTAAATTATACATGTAGCGACACGACGGACAACATAAATATATTCAATAATCACGCCTACTCTTTTCGATGATGCGCTCACATAGGGACTCCCCCAATGATGTGTAGTTTTGCATCAACAAAATAGTTATACAAACTCGAAAAAATGTCATGAAATTAATTAAATTATACATGTATAGTGGCACGAGAGACAACATACATGTATACAGCCTACTCTTTTCGATGCCTGCTCTCACAAAGGGACTCCCGCCACTGATGTGTAGCTTAGCATCACTAATAGTAAATTAGCACAAAATGTTACATTTAATGATTACATTTTTGCTGATATATAATTGTACACAAGACAAAACATTTGACTTCATCGGACAGAAAAAAAAAAAGAAGAAAGATATCAAATACAAATTTAAAAAATATATAATATCATATAGGCCTACCTATAGGCTAGATCATTTTACACATGATTGTAGTGGCGCACAAATAGACGTATTAAAAGACCTTGAAACGACCTGTTCTATATACAAAACGAACCAGAGCTCTTTGAATGTGAACATTTTAGCATTTTTTAAATTCATAATTCCATTAGGCCCCATGATATTCGTCTCTATTATGATTATAACTCTTTAAATCATATATTGAGGGCATTCAGCTAAATAATGAAGTGCCGTTTCTGTTTCTAAGCACCTATCACATAAACCATTTTCATAAAGGCCTAATCTAAATAAATCAAAATTCAGTCCTAAATACCAAATCGTAATCGTCGAAATATCTTTTCTTCCGTCTTATGTAAGGAGGTATCAATTTTCCATGGTAGATACAACAATACATGCTTTCAAAAACACGATGCGTTTGCCCATCTCTGCTGCCAAATATTATTAGTTTTATTATTTATTTCCTGTCTTGCTTTAGCTAGAGTCATCTTACTGTATATCTGGATTGGACCATTGTGTCCCGCCTTAGCACATGTATCTGAAATTTAATTGCCTTGAATGTCACAATGGGCATGAAGCCATTCAAAAGCAACCTTAATATTTGTATTCCTGAAATGAGTTAACAAATACATGTAACATACACCGTATTTATATACATGCCACATATGTTTACTACATCACTACTCATACTACTTTTACTACTTGTATACATTTTATACGACTACAACGCAGACAGAGCCGACTCGACCCGATCCGACTGTTTTTCAGTCGGATCGGCTCTATGTGCATTGCCTCACGACTCCGATGTTGCCTGTCGGAGGCCTGTCGGGCCCGATTCAACATGTTGAATCGGCTGCGACTGAATCGGCCGAACTGTGGCTTTCAGTCGCGTCGGGTCGGATCGGGTCGCGTCGGCTCTGTCTGCGTCGGGCTTTATATGATTTAACAAATTAGCAAAAATCAAAATATAGATTTGTACGGTAATTGAAAGAAATTAGCTTTCGATTGATAGAAGCATCATAAGATGTGGACTTAGTGTGGCAAGATTGGTAGAGCGCGTGCCTTCCAATCGTGAGGTCCCGAGTTCGATCCAAAAGTATGCCCATCGCGTTTTTCCTTCCGCAAGAAAATGTATCCACATTTGCTGCTCTCCACCCAGGGTACCCGAAAGGAGCACCTTCAAGGTTACCCGGCTGGAAAGCTCCCCAGGGAGTTGAAATGTGCACTTGGTGTGCTTGATTGATTGAATTGAAATTCATTAAGTCCATGATGATCATTACATAGAAAATTGTTTTCCACTGGTTACATTTTACATATCAAAATACAAATAAATCACATTTTGGAGTATGTATTCGATGACCGGGATAATAATAGCGATCTGCCGCAAGCGTCGAATGACGGAACGTGCGCTATATAACTATACACCATTATTGTTATTATTATTGCTAAAATGGCAATATTTTGTATAATTATGGTCACTTATGGTGGTGGTGTGGCAAGATTGGTAGAGCGCGCAGTTTCCAATCGTGAGATCCAGAGTTCAAACCCTGCCCACCGCGTTTTTCAGCACCGCGTCATTCAGCACGACAATTTATCCACAATTGCTGCTGCTCTCTACCCAGGTGTATATAGGTGGGGACCCGGTAGGAGGTGCCTTTTTGTAAGGAATTCTCCTCAGGGAGTGGAGATGGTGCACACAATTTGTGCTGGTGTGCATTGTATCCCATGACCGGGGTAATAATAGTGTAAACCGTTTAAAGATGGTTTTGTATCATATAAGGCGCCATATAAATCGAACCTATATTGTTGTTATTATTATCATTATTATAATTATTATTATTATTATTATTATTATTATTATTATTATTATTATTATTATTATTATTATTATTATTATTATTATTATTATCATTATTAGTATTATAATTATTATAGTTATTATCATTATTATTATTATTATTTAAACAAAAAAGAACAAATTCTTTACGTAGATCATATTATGTATTTGTTTTTTTTTCATTATGTAACAGTCCGATTCAGGATCTGATAACTGCGACGCGTTGGATTCCGGTAGCAACTCATTGACAACTTTATCCTGCGACCAGGGTAAAGGATACCTCTGTGGATCTACACCAGGTATATTATATAACAATAACAATAACAATAACAATAACAATAACAATAACAAGAAAAAATACAATAAAAATTAACAAGAATAAGATACGGTACCGACAACAATTGTAATGATCGTCGTCACCATTATCATCATCATTATCATCATCATCATCATCATTATCATCATTATCATCATCATCATCATCATCATCATCGTCGTCGTCGTCATCATCATCATTATCATCATCATCATCATCACGTGCATTTGGATGAAAACAGTCCTAAAACTTAGCTGCATATAAATTATGGTTAATACCATTCAAGCAATACTGAATTAGTTTTAATGATAACTGACTGGTTTCAGTTACCTAAATTCTGCTCGACCAAAACTGTAAAATACCTTAACTATAATGATAAAAACGATACTTTACTACTACTTCTACAATTGAGAGTTCGCTACGCCATTGTTTGATTATGGATACGGCGCATCAATATCCAATCGTGTTATTTCAGTGGTCGACTTATTCATACACTAGTTGTGTACACTACTGATTACACATGAAGTGATAACTAGATAGCAGCTTAAAGTCATACCTGTAAAGTGTCCAAATCCACGAAAATTACTTGGAGCTTCCTCGTTTCTCTTCTACCGTGTTGTTTAGCTTATGGTAAGAGAAGAATAAAATAGGGTTTGATTTTTTAAAATGTCTCTTTAGTATGAAGATAATTATCAATGAAAATTATTATTTCTAAAGCGTTAATCAACGCAATTGAAAAAAGTACATTTGTCTCAGCTGAGAACGTCCGCATGCAGCACCCGTGAGAACATTCCGGAGATTGAACTTTGAGCCGAGCGAGTTCAAATTCCATGAATTATGTACTACGTGTCTAAATATACACGGGTCAAACGGATCATTCATTACTGTGACAAAAGTATGGCAGACCATCAGTATTCGGTGATAAAATATGAACTCAATATTCGTTTTTTTCACTAGGTAAACAGTGTTCGTTTTCTTTCAAACTTTCACAAATCTTTCAATTGTATTTTAGAATGATATTGATATAGGATTGAAGTCTCAAATGTCATTTTGTGCAATATCTGACACTTTACAGGGATCACTTTAAATAAGATTATTGCCTAAATAAGATTTATGAAGACAAATTTATTGGTCGCGACGACGTCAGACTTCTCGACTAGCTAGAAACACAAGCATTTTGTGGGAGCATTCATTATTCATACTCAAATAAATATGTTATCTTACACCACACAACGACCTTAAGTCGCGGGGTAAGCTTTATGGGATTCATGATTTTAATAGTTCCTGAATGAGGGTATGTAAATCTACCTTTTGTGAAAGTTTTAGCGTCATAAATCATGTTTAGATATGATTTTCATTTAATAAAAACGATGAGATTACAGTGCTGGAATGGACGCCTAGCTTCGAAACGGTCCGTTTTCTGTCTTGTTTTAAAACTGCTTCAGCCATGTTCCAAATCTTTGGCGCTCATTTTGAGAGGGTTTGCTTAGTCCAAATATGACAAATTATATACCATTTTTAAGGTAATGACTTCTTCTATAATGTCATGTGCATATAAGCACAATAATTTTTCCTGACTAGCTTGTTCGTCGTTAAGTGATGTAAAGTCACATAATGTTGTATTCAGATTGCATAATTGAACGACCTGTCTATTGATTCTTATAATCTTTATACCTGGGTAGGGGGTGTGTAGGAAGGGGGGAGGGGGGAGGGCTAGGGGCTGCGCCCCGATAGTTATCAGTATTCGAGTTGATTATGCATAGAGTGCTAAAGTAGTCAAGATACGGTCTTTTGTAATAACATGGAAATGGTTCTAAACAATTTGCCTTATAGCTTTGGGTTGTTGGTAGTGCATGGGTTGGAGCCGGGCAATCGCCTTCTTAGCAACCACTAGGCAACAATATTTCTAATAACCAATAACAATGGCCATGACTATCTGTGACGTCATTTCGGTACTCAATAACAGCAGTTCAAACCTTTTAGGTAGCTGTAATGTCACTTTAAACATTATTAATGCAACACGTTTTGAATTGTTCTCGTTCTTCCATTATTTACAATATTGCATCAAATTAAAGTAAAATGTTCGTTTTGGGAAAATTACCGAAAATAAATGTATTGGCCAAAATAATTGATTAGTATTGTTGAAATAGTATAACAAAGGGCTTGTGTGCTGTCAGCGGCTGATAGTTTTAATTTCGAACATTTTATTGCTTAAATATTCAATTTCATCGCAGTTTGAAGTTATGATATATTCTTTCACATGATTGGTGAAAAGGGCGTATTTTTCTCTTTTTTTGTTGGTGGGGCGTTTCCCAGTACTGTTATTTGGCTTTAAATTAAGTGTACATGGAAATTAAATGTTATTTACTTCCATTCCATTTTATTTCAATCACAACATACCAACGACCATACCACCCCCGACAACAACCACTCCGGCACCGTCAACAACCACCCCAGCACTGACAACACCGCCCGCAACAACCACTCAGGCACCGACAACAACCACCCAGGTACCAACAACATCCGCCCCGGCACCAACAACAACCGCTCCATCCCCAACAACTACACCCCAAGCAACGTTTCAGACACCGCCCATCAACGCGCCGGTGCAGCACTCTTACGCCTTCGTTCGGGTCAGTGACTCCGGCGTCATCACAGCGGTGAACCGCGTCGCCAGCTACGTCCACATCAAATCTGCGCTTCGCTGCGCGACAATATGCGGTGACCATGCGTCGTGTGATGCGTTCTCTTACTCGTTGAAGACCCGGGGGTGTCTGTTGGGTACCGGCGGTAGCTGGGATTACCTCGAATATGAAAGCTCCTATGTCACTTACAAGTTTCGTGTCTAAATCTTGACATGAAACACAGCGTTTAGTCAATTTATTTCTAGCAATATTGATTAATTGATTGATTGATTGATTGATTGATTGATTGATTGATTGATTGATTGATTGATTGATTGATTGATTGATTGATTGATTGATTGATTGTTTGTTTGATTGATTGATTGATTGATTGATTGATTGATTGTTGATTGATTGATTGATTGATTGATTGATTGATTGATTGATTGATTGATTGATTGATTGATTGATTGATTGATTGATCAGGAAATGTGTCAAATTAAAGCTGAATAACTACTCTTCACATTTACGCCTGATTGAAATTATGAGAATGTATCATTGTGAAATTATTGACCTTTGAACTTCGATTACCTTTTTTTATACACTCTGTAGTGTTTGATGTATTGTTACCTTCTGGTTAATTCATATCCTTACGCTTTGACATTAGCAATTTATAAAATAAATATATAACTTTTGTATGGTTTGTGACAAATATATCAAAGGTAAACAAGAGGAGAAGTCATTGCTGAATTTGTGTGCGAGTGATCGTGATGTGGTTTGTTTTGAATCCAAATTAAACTACATCTAATAATAATAATAATAATAATAAATAATAATGGTATATTTATAGAGCGCAAATTGCAATGAGCCTCTAAGCGTATTACCCCGGTCAACGGATACTCACATCTATCAGTATCATTCCTGCACACAAAGTGCACATTTCAACTCCCTAGGGAGTATTCTAGCCACTCTCTACTCCAATCAATATGGTTTTACGATATATCACTGTGCTTTATTCAAACATACAGTATGATAACATTTTAAATTCGATTTCTAAAAAGGAACAAAGCTTTTTATGTTTAAATGCTTGAAATTTTGATTAAATTGTTGAATGAATAATTGATGATTAATCGATCACACAAAGTATGTAAGTTGTAATATTATGGTATTCGATTAGCACTTCATTAATTTTGAACAAAGTAAAAGACAAGAACATATTCCTGTATTAGGCCTACTATAAAGAAATCTATTATCATATTTAAGTTGATTTTGTATATCATGTACGTTGTAATTGTTATAAACTCTTTTTACTTAATTTGAAATTAGATGGATCAATCAATATTCTTTCATATCATGTTTGCTTATGGTACTGACTAAATCTGACGGACATTTTAATAATCTTCAAACACTTTGAATCAAGAGCTTGAAAATACAGGAAAGTATACATTGAATGTACGTGCACGTTCTTATTCAATACATCCACCATTTTTACTTCCCTTATGTTTTTGTTGTCAGGTTATTATACATGCTTTATTTCGAAAATGATTGTTCACTTTGCCACCCCTCCCCCCCCCCCCCCCCCTCACACCACCCCCCCCCCCCCCCCCCCCCATGACCCCCTTTACCTACACCACTGTCCTAGTTCATCGGTTAATTTTTACAAATGTTTTGATTCTTTATCACTTGTATAATTGTATTTTATATTCAATTGTGTAGAGATATGAAGTAGAGGTAAGGAAATTAAATCCACGTTGTTTAAAAATGCCAATTTTATTTACATTATTATTATAAAATGTGTAAAATTATGTTCCAAGTTCATCACAAATTCTTTTTATTTTTATTTTGTGTATTATATATGAGATTGTGTTAAAAATCAAGTAGAGATAAAGCAAATTAAATCTATGATATCTAAAAGATCAATTTCCATTACATTATTCATATTATTAGAAAATGTGTACAATTATATAGTTTATCAGTAATTCATCTTTCCTTACATTTTCTTTATCAATTGTATATTTTGTATTATAAATGTGTGCGATTGTGTTAAATAGCAAGTAGAGAAACAAATTAAATAAATCATGTTAATTAACAGTCCTGTATTTTCCCTATTTCACCGTTCATACTGGAAACTTTCCCACTCGGTTCCGGTCACATCCGTTTCAAATTCGGTCGATATAAAAGGTCTTTGTGGAAGCAATAATAATCAATGACACGTCACACAGTATCGATATTTTCATGTAAATTAGTACGTGGCATGAATTTATTCTTTGTAATGCTTGATGGGCCCCCGGGGCGGGGGGCAGTGGCGGATCTACGGGGGGGGGGGGGGTTAGGGGGTTTAAACCCCCCCCCCCCCCTTGGGCTGCCAAGTGAAAATGTGATGTGCATAGAAAAACGCCATCATGTGTCCAGACCAACACAGTATCCGCATCGTCATTGGGTCAACCCCCCCCCCCCCTTCCCCTTAGCAAAACGCTAAATCCGCCCCTGGGGGAGGGGGTGGGGGTCACTCCCAACATGACTGGCTACACACCCGCGTCCAAAAAAAAGCGTCGAAAGGGTATCATTTTCAGCTATACGGCGTCGTCGACGTTTTGGTTTTCAGTACTCATTAGAAAACAAAAACCCACAAAAGGGTACCTTTTTAAGTGTACGTCGTCGACGTTTTCCTTTAAAAAGGGTTGGTTATTAGCACTCATTATAAAAACCCAAGAAAAAGGGTACCTTTTCAGGTGCACATGTTTTCGACGTTATGGTCCTTTTCAGAGGGAGATGCAAATAGCGTGTTTTTTAATTGAATGCTAAAAGTGGTAAATCACTTGACCGAAGAGCTAAATCGTATGAACAAAATGCAATTTTGAACCACAATTGCAAGCCTTCAGCTCAATTTCGCGAAATTGAATGACACGCTTATCAAAACGAATGAGAAGCTTACGAAATTGGCCGAGAAACCCCCGGTCAACGGCTACACATATTTTATCTATCATTCCTGCACACAAATTGCACATTTTCACTCCCTAGGGAGTATTCTAGCCACTCTCTACTCCAATCAATATAGTTTTACGATGTATCACTGTGCTTTATTCAAACATACAGTATGATAACATTTTAAATTCGATTTCTAAAAAGGAACAAAGCTTTTTATTTTTAGATGCTTGAAATGTGTAAATGCCTGGCATTCCAGTGGTTGCAATTTCCTTACTTTGTACATTTTTCATGTGTATTTGATTTGACGAATAAAATAATAATAATAACATTTTGATTAAATTGTTGAATGAATAATTGCTAATTGATCTATCACAAAGTATGTACATTGTAACATTATGGTATTCGATTAGCACTTCATTAATTTTGAACAAAGTAAAAGACAAGAACATATTCCTGTATTAGGCCTACTATAAAGAAATTTATTATAATTGTGTATATCATGTACGTTTTAATTGGTATAAACTCTTTTTGTTTAATTTGAAATTAGATGGATCAATCAATATTCTTTCATATCATGTTTGCTTATGGTACTGACTAAATCTGACGGACATTTTAATAATCTTTTAATCAAGAGGTTGAAAACACAGGACAAGTAAACATTAAATGTACGTGCACGCTCTTATTCAATATGCATCCACCATTTTTGACTTCCTTTATTTTTTGTTGTCAAGTTATTATACATGCTTTATTCCGTAAATGATTGTTCAATTTGTGTTAAAAATCAAGTAGAGATAAAGGAAATTAAATCTATGATATCTAAAATATCAATTTTATTTACATTATTCATATTATTAGAAAATGTGTACAATTATATAGTTTATCAGTAATTCATCTTTCCTTACATTGTCTTTATCAATTGTATATTTTGTATTATAAATGTGTGCGATTGTGTTAAATAGCAAGTAGAGAAACAAATTAAATAAATCATGTTAATTAACAGTCCTGTATTTTCCCTATTTCACCGTTCATACTGGAAACTTTCCCACTCGGTTCCGGTCACATCCGTTTCAAATTCGGTCGATATAAAAGGTCTTTGGGGAAGCTATAATAATCAATGAAACGTCACACAGTATCGATATTTTCATGCTGGCTTTGCGTATCAAAGAAAATTTGAAATAATGAAAACGTTACATTTATAGCCCAGCTGAAGGTCAGGCAATTATACGGTTATAATAAAAGTTCCTTACTCATGGTATAACAGTGATGTGTTTACAGTATATTTCTTGTTGCTATGTGGGAGAGTCGCGGTATAGTAAATGGTTCGGTCCTTCGTCTTTCAATACGGGGGTCGTGGATTCGATTCCCGTCCCAATTATCCACTGCTGCTCCCAATCCAGGCGTAGTAAATTAGTACGTGGCTTGAATTTATTCTTTGGAATGATTGATGGGCCCCCCGGGGGGGGGGGGGGGGTCACTCCCACCCGCGTCCAAAAAAAGCGTCGAAAGGGTATTATTTTCAGCTATACATTGCATTACAAGAAGGCATTGTGTGCCTAGGACATAACTTGTCAGTCATAAGCGGCACGTAGACCTCGTAACTTCACTGTATAGGGAAAACCTATATATCTCGTTTTTCTCCCACAACAATGAAGAACTTCTGACAATATGTTTACCTTTTTGTATAGATTTATTCATTCTCCTCAAAACTCAGTTTACAGTAAATGCACATCAGTTAGTACACGTCGGTTAAAGTAATACATGTATGTTAAGTATTAATTGCAAACTTGAAATAAAAAGTGGCAAAGAATTAGGCTCTATAGCGAGACTCGAAGCTAAGACCTATGGATTGCAAAAGTAGCGCTCTTACCAACTGAGCTACAGAGAACCCTACGACGCATCCTTTTGATCCGAACAATTAAAGCTAGGGCTATTTAGAATTTTGCAAAGAGTATTAACATACTGTACATAACACATGACCACAATTTGAAACAACAAACTTTAGTTCCAGTTAAATCATCATAATTCTTGTCAAGCAAAGATTTTTCATAGCTGTTTTTTTTTGGGGGGGAGAACAAAATTCCCTTCTCTGCAAGAGCACTGCTTTACAATTACAAATGATATGTGCAAACAAACTAAATGCTAACGTAAGTAGTACATGTACACGTAATATGGATAGCAGGGTCATACATGTATATATAAGTTTGCGTTGTAGTAGAAGTGTTTTTACAAACCATTTCATTTTCTCTCTGTAACAACAATAGTATGTGCGATTGATTACTAATTACCACAAATCAAATAGCATGGCATGAAATGTTAAACATTTTAAGCTATAATAGTGGAGGTGGAACTAACATTGTAGAAATCGTTTACTGTATGTAATACTATAGCTTAAAGAGATCCATTAAAGGGATCTAGTAACTGTGTTGACATGTGCAAAAAGTGATGAATGGTTGATGCAATGTATATTGTTGTTATCCCGTATGTCCACAGGGTATTGTGTGAAAATTTCAAGTCAAATGGACATTGTATGGCCAAGTAATGAGCGAAAATGCAAAGTGATATTCAGTAACTCACTGCACTCACTTTGTACACGGAAGAAAAACTCGCCCGGAGTTTTTCATATCTGAATACTTCAATCATACATATCTTTGTAACGAAAGGGAAATTTGAAAAACCGAAACCTGTCCCATGATTTTATTGTTAATACGAATACAACAAGGTATAAGGGAACCGCTAGAATTAAAATTTTATTTTGAGGATTTGGACAATGTTAAGTTCCTTTAACTTTGCACGATTTCAACCAAACACACTTGGAGCTTTCCGACTTCTCTTGTACCTTGTTGTTTGGCTTATGGTAACAGAAGAATGAAATGGATTTCGATTTCTCAAATGCCTCCATAATCATGGATACATTTAAGATTGAATTTGAGGGCATCTATCGATGGTTTCCGACCGTAGTCAAGAGTATCTAAATTCAGATACTCAAACTTTATTCCTTTTTTATGAAATTCTCACATATATATCATTCTCACGAATCTAACAAGGAAATTGGTTATGATTGAAATCTTAAAGATTACTTTTGGTGGCTAATATAAAGTTAAAGGATCAAGGGGATCAATCTAACCCCTGGAGTGGCAAATTAAATGTAAAGCATCCACTTGAAACAGTTCTTAAACCAGGTTAATGATTAGCTCAATATCTTCATTCATCTAGAATCTTGCTACGAATGTTATTGAACATTTTATCGAACATTTAAGTGAACCAACCTATTGAGCAGGAATGGGGCAGGAATGTTAGATGTATGAAAAATGCAACTCATATATTTCATGAGGCGCACTCACATAGCTGCATGCCCACTTTCTTGCATTCACAGCATGTGAATTCATAAAATAAATAACAGTGATTAACCTAAAATCTTGCAGATCTTGTGAATTTTTTTTTTAGTATACATCATATTTGTTTGTTTGTCAGTGTGTGTGTGTGTGTTTGAGTGTGTGTGCGTTTGTAATCCCTCCCGAACGGGGACGTAAGTATGACACTGTACATTCAAACCAGGGACGGTCCCCCTATTTGTGGACATTGGGAGAGTGGTGCAAATTACATGTACATAGGCTATATTGAAAACTGGGACATATTACTTTGCACCAATCTACGTCCCCAGTTGCCCATTAACTGTCGCACATAAATTGGGTGTCCCCGGTTTCACATTTGTGTGTCCCCACTTGTATGTAAAATACCATACACACTAGGTCCTCGTTTGGGTGGTTAAATATGACAAAAAATTACCGTCCCCGGTTTGCACCAATTACAAGTATGTGTGTGTGTTTGTGTGTCTGTGCGTGTGTGTGAAAATTTCTATGACAAATAAAGTAAATGTGCAAGACATACACGTATCTCTCATATTTTTCATAAGTCGTACAACAATACACAACAATAAAACTGATATAGATATATCTCCCATCAAAGTACAGTATAGTAAAAACTACTCTTCCAAACAATGTCAGACAAGCCAAAATTTTGTGACATAATAGTTTCTAAAAAGGACCATCTGTCGGCTTCAACCAACTATCAAAAGCCCAAATCAAAGAACTAGTTGTTCAGAACTTTAACTAATCAAAGTATGTAACAAATGTGACCGGCTATAGCCTGCACTTGTCAGTAATACATGTTTTGAAGAAATGGGCATTTTAAGTTCACATAATGTGTTTAAAAGACTTAGGATTGTAAAATTGAAACAATCATATCTTCGCCAATTATTGACCAATTTATTAGAACAAAAGATCAAATGAAAGCTTGTGATGAGGCCTTTGTAATGGTACAGAAAATCTGTATTTTTATTTTTACTGACAAGTGCCGGGTTTTGCTATAGCCAGTCACAAACAGTTCCTTTCATTTCTTATTGTACAATACATCCTTGAGATTGGAAAAGAAATCAGGTTCGATATTATACCATGTTGTGAACTAGATCTCAATTGTTTTTTATTAAAGAATATCTATATTTTCCAACATTTTCATGGTGAACACTGGTTGACATTGGTTTGGACAACTTTTAGGAAAAGTGAACACATTTCATCCAATTACAAAGTAAAGAATTTATATATAATGCTCAAAACAGAAAATCAATGGTTAACATACAGTAAACATATAGTTAACATTTTTTTTGCAATTTGAAAGAAAATTACAGAATATTTATCACAAATATCAATTTTTCTTTAACACATTTCGCTTAGAAATAAACAGCATAAGTACACAGTTTGCAAAAGAAACGGAATTGGATAGCTAGGTCACTGTAGTCAAAGTACCGACAGTTCAAACAAATCTAACATATTACGATGAATGACTAAAAGATTTCATAAATTTTAGTCTTAAAAGCAGGGATAAATGAAAAGCTATTTATATTTAATATTGGTAGTATATATGCAGTCACACATCTGGAAGAGTCGAGGCCTATCTCTCAGTCTGAAGGTTCGTCTGCTTCAAGCAACTTCTTTCTCTATTGCGACTTACGGAAGTGAGTCCTGGGCCATGACAAAGAATGACAGAAAGAGAGTTGATGCCTTTGAAATGTGGTGTTACAGGAGGCTGTTGCAGGTGTCGTGGAAAGATAAAAAGACAAATGTGTGGGTCCTGGAAAAGATAGGAACAGACTTGACCATCAGAAGGGGAATCATGGAAAGAAAACTAAACTATTTTGGGCACATTGTTAGGAGATCTGAAGGTGTAGAGAAGCAAATAATGCAAGGAGCAGTCGAAGGAAAACGGGGTAGAGGTCGTCCACCAACATCTTGGACTGATGATATTAAGAAAGTGTCTGAACAAGGAATGAAAGGTGCAACACAAATGGCAGGTGAAAGAGTTGCATGGCGTGCTCTCGTGAAGACCACAGCAGCGCTTTACAGCGCCACCTGAAGTTGATGATGATGATGATGATATATGCAGTCAATATAATCTGGATTTATTTCAAACAAACTATGTGTATCTGCCTGCAGCTATTATCTTGTATTTATTTACATATTAACAATCTGAGTATTTATACATAGTTATTCTAATTTATTTTAGATAACCTATAAGGAAAAATACACAATTATACAATCAAGTGAAGGACAGAGATTCAATGCATTGTTTCTATACAATAACACTAAGAGTGTATGTCCACATGTTTGTATACATTATCAATTTGTGCACAATAAGTCAACTAAAAATAAATTTTAAAATCAGCATATCTATCCATATGATTTAAGTAGGACACTAATAGGTATATTAAAAAGGATAAAATCTGTTTTAATAAAATATAATCTAAATCATCCCAGTTCTTTTATTGAAACATATCTAGATAGTTTTCTTTATATACACAAGCTGCTATATTTTATTTGTCATAATTCATATTACATATTTCACATATTAACAATAACAGAATATTACGATGTATTTTTTACTGTACATAGTTATTCAAAACACAATCAGACAAAGGGAAAACACTGTCGGAACATCTACATTACACGATAATGCTTAAATCCAATATAAAGTCGATATTGTGCATAAGTTTGAAGAAATAACAACATTGACATCTGCACAGATTACATGTATTAGTCGAGAGTGCTAATCTGGTTTAAAGACTGTCATGCTTTGGGATGTAGAGGGCAGTTGAATATTTGTAGCGAGACCAGTTTGTGCGACACAACACTGAGCAAGCTTATTTCGCACCATTTGCAAGGCATTCGCATGATGGCATCTCATGTCTTATTAACAAATCCGAGTCACTTTTAAGGGGAAGTTCATTCTGGAATTCTGTTGCTTTCAACAGTAGCAGATGATTATTTTCTTGGATCAATTCTGCTCAGATTTTCTCTGATTGTTCCTCTTTTTCACCTCTTTTTATTGCAAGTAATTGCAAGGATGGAAAATGATCCCTTAAATATTAACTGTAGGTACATGCATGTCAATCATTCATGCAGTTAGCAGGAAAAGAGAATTTAGGAGAACATTTTCACTGATTGTTCCTCTTATTTACCTCTTTTTATTGCAAGTAATTGCCAGGATGGCATATCCCTTCAATATTCACTGTAGATAGATGCACATGCCTGCAGTAAATATGCTGTTAGCAAGAAAAGAGATGTGAAGTACAGTGGAACCTCATTATAACAGAAATTACTTTGTTATATATAAAGGTATATTGTTGTATCAGGGTTAAAATTTATTTGTTTAAATATGAAGAACATGGTGCAAAATTACATACATATAACTGTTATAGGGTCATGTTATAGGCTTAATTGCCATTTGCGCTCTATAAATATCTATTATCATTAATATTATTACATCAGAGCTCTTTATAATGAAGTCCCGCTGTAATAGCTTTGTAATTTTCGCAATTTATTCTCTTCTTCATTTTCCAGATAAAAATACACATAATTTACCATTTCTGCACAATGAAAAAACTCTTTTATGACAATCTCTCTTTCAAAGGAAAAGATGTTATTAGTATATATCATATTTTTGTTGATGATGACTCGATCACACTATATACATTATCCTCATGATATAATATCTATTTCAAAATTCTGCAATTTTGATATTCTGATATTGAATAAGGGTTAGGTCGACATTTTCAAATGAATTATAGTGCATCAACTACTCACCCAAACACAGTGGTAAGGAAGTGACACTTAAATATACAATGCACATATGTATTTATCTGTTCAGAAAATGAACAAGGGTAATCAATTCAAGTGTTGCATTTTTATCAAAAGTCAAACGCAAGAATCCTCGCAAAACAATCATTACAATCAGTTTATCTGTTAAGAAAATTAATAAGGGCAATCAAGTCAAGTATTGCATTTCGTTCATGAGTCAAATGCAAGAATTCTTGTCAAATAATCAGCACTTCTAAAGGGTCAGATGATTTTTCTATTTGGTTCATGCCGAATAGCTATCTAGCATCTTGCAAGAATGTCTTGGTTTTGGGAGAGGTGTAGCCAGCATTTGAATCAAACATTTTTGGGGGAAGGGGAGGAGGAGGGCAGGGCAGGCTAGGCAGGTCAGAGAACTACTATTCTTTTCATTCCGATATATATCCATGCTGCATCTTGCTAGACGGTCTTTTTTTTGTGGAGAGATGTATTCTGCATTTTAATCAATCATTTTGGAGATGGGGTGGGGGAAGGGGGAGAGGGGAGGGGGGAGAGGGGTGGCTAGGCAGGTAGAACTTCAGCCAAGCCCTTTAATGCCTATTGTTGGGCCAATTGTTATCCTCATTTTGGAGCAGCTCCTGGACGCATCGCGACACGTCATCGTTGTGCCGGGTCAGAAGGTCCTGGTTCCTGGTCCTGTTAGCAAAGCCCATCTCAATCAGCTGCTCCATGGGGGTGGGCCCCACCGTGGATGGGGGCGCAGCCCGAGAATCGCTGGGTGGTGGAGGGGGCTGGTATGGGGCCGGCATCGGATTCCCCTGTAGCAGACAAAAAGAGAGGAAAAAGAATTGCTGCCTTAATCGCATATTTTTGTTTTTACATGATTAAATAGCAGGATCTGAATCGGTTGTTCTATATGGGAGGGCCCAATCATCGATGGGGGTGTAGCCCAAATATTGCTGGGTGGTGAAAGGGGCTGGTATGGGGCCATCATTGTGATCGCCTGTAGCAGAAAAGGGAAATGGCACATGCTTTAATATTGCTACCCGTTGGATACAGATTTTATAAATAATGATTCAACTGTCCGATCTGAACCAGCTGTTCTATGAGGTAGGGCCAAGCAACGAATGGGGTGTAGACAAAATATTGTTGGCTGGTTAAAAGGTGCTCACATTGTATCATAAAATATGGTATGAATGGAAAGCCTGTTTATAGCTCTTTTAAATCATATCCTATTTGAAATGATTATGAAAACTTTTTTTTTTTTCCACTAGAGCAGAGAGCATAGGAAGGTCAAAAAACAAACTTTTGCAGAACCATATTGATTTATTGCAATCTGGAGTACTTACAAATTTGTATCCAGTTGTTTTTGAGTAGCTTTGTTCTGTTTAAAGTGTGATTTTTACTCATTAAACAAATATGAAATATGATTTAACCCAAAACGTGCTAGTGGAGTACATTCCCAGTGCCACATTAATTGGAAGGCCACAGCTAAATTGCTTTTGGGAGATTTGAAAGGAATCTATTGAAAGGCCAATGCCCCATGCCTGCAGATTAGGGTGCACACTGAACAATAGAGCCACTTACGTATAATGGGCATGGTCAAGTTCTCTATTATGCTTGCAATCATGCACGTGGCATCCAAGGGGTAGCTTCAATGCAAGCACTTGGCACGTTAGGTGTTAAGTAAAAAAAGAGGGATTCACACATACCTGTGGTCGAAGGAGAGCTCCTACCGAGCTTGCAGCTGTATCGAACGCCTGTCTCACCACGCTTCCAGCCACTTCTACTGCGCGTGCTGCAGTGTATCTGTGTGAATAAATCAATCAAATGTGACTGAAAATGGAACATTACAAGACAGGGAAAGAATTAATTGTTTATTTTAGGGGGCTAGTTTTTCAATCTGATGGATATCACAAAGTATTTCACATAATACCCCATGGTAATTTTAGGGGCCTATTTTGAAAATTTTCCCAACCTGTAACAGGATATGACCTTTAAGAAGCAATTTGAGATAGAAAAAGTCTTATCACGCTCCCAGCCACTTCTACTGTGCATGCTGCAGTGTACAAATAAGTAAACCAACTATGACTTAGAACAAGACATCACAAAATATAAACTTAAAGAAGCAATTTGAGACAACAATGATACCAGGACAGATGAAACTTCTCTTCACACTTGTACTAAACTACATATTTCGAATTTTTTAGTCCTTCTAAGACTAGGCTCCAAGTTTTATTTGCGTATATAATTTTCTCTAATTGATCAACAAGGTCCTGGTATTAGACAAATGTATAAACATTTCAGGTGCCAAGTAATCTATTCCTTCAAACAAGTCTGCTAAAAATGTAGGGTCAATTAGATGTACAAATAAACATTACATCTTACCCCAAAAGGTCTACAGGGTCGGCCTGAGCCTGGTAGTGGACACCTGAATAGGTGTTCTGGGGTTCGGTTGGAGGGGCGTCCTCAGGGGCAGTCTGGGGGGCGTCCTCGGGGGCATTCTGGGGGGCATTCTCGGGGGCATCCTGAGCATCGTGGAACTCATCATCGTGCTCTTCAGATCTCTCCTGCCCCTGTCCAGGGTCCTAATGAGACAAATGCAACATCAATCATTAAATATAATGTAATAATGGAATTGTTTAAAGGAATCATGGCCTTTTGAAATAATACATAATTTGTACACACTACGTAACACTGAGCCAATGTGTGCATTTTGCACTGTGCGCATGGTGTTTGCAATATGGCACTGCCATTCTGATTCATGAATCCAAGCTACCTTTAAGAGTAACAATCCTTTTGTGATATCATTTCTGATTGGTTGAACATTGATTGTTGAGACACTGATGCCTCCTCCTCAGTAAGAGACTCTGGCTTAAGATTATAAATTGTAATAATGCCTTTAATGAAGGCAAAGCCTCATATCTTGTAGTTGTAGTTCATCGATCAAGCTTCATTTAAATCATTACTTTATCTGCTACAAAACATTGGTTATATGTAAAATAAATGCTTTTATAATTTTTGTATTACTCTCCTGGAATAAATGGCCAATGTTAACAAATAAAATTCCACTTGGCAAATATAATGATAAGGACACACTACTTACAGCAATGTCTAGTTGCTGCATGGCATTCTCAATGAGATCAACGCTGGTTCCCTCTCTGACATTTGATTCTGGCTGGCGCACAATCTGAACAAAATAAATAAAAGAACAATTAAATATTAACCTATTGCCGACATGAAACTGGTGGGCCGTGTATAAACTCAACAGGGATTACAAATTCTAGTAGGAAAAAGCTTTACAAAAATTATAAGAGGACAATACACATAAAAAAGGTCATTAAAAACTTGAGAGAAACTAGATGGATCTTCGACTGCGCGCAGTCGAAAATGATGCCTCCGCCATTACGCAATTGATTTATGTCAAGCCCAAATCAACATGTACACAGAATTAATTCTGTCAACTCAATTTTTTTTGATGGTACTCTGTCTTTTAGATCTTGACGTATCACAATTATGAGCTATAAGTGACCTTGACCTTTGCCCTCATGACCCCAAAGTCTAAGGACTACAATTGTTCCCTATTATACATTCAGGTATCAAGTTGGATTGAAATCTGATATTCAGTTCTTGAGATTTCCAATCTCAAGCTACTTTTACATATAATGAGCCCTGTGACCTTGGACCTTTGACCTCGTGACCCCCAAAATCTAATCAGTTCATTGGCCCTCCAAGGAACATACGATCTACCAAGTTTGGTCAGAATCTGTCAATCCCTTCTTGAGATAACGCGATCACGAGCTATTTTTGCATATATAATGAGCTCTGTGACCTTTGACCTTTGACCTCATGACCTCCAAAATCTAATCAGTTCATTGGCCCTCCAAGGAACATACATCTACCAAGTTTGGTCAGAATCTGTCAATCCCTTCTTGAGATAACGCGATCACAAGCTATTTTTGCATATATAATGAGCTCTGTGACCTTTGACCTTTGACCTCATGACCCAAAATCTAATCAGATCATTGGCGCCCCAAGATACATACATGACCCAAGTTTGGTGAAAATCCGTTAATCAGTTCTTGAGATAACGCGATCACAAGAACGGGACGTACATACGTACGTACGTACGTACGGACGGACGGACGTACGTACGTACGGACAGACGGACAACCCGAAAACATAATGCCTCCGGCTACTTCGTTGCGGAGGCATAAAAATAGCAATAATAAAAAATTGCCTTTTCTCTGAAGCTGGAAATGCATCATATTAATGATAAAGCTTTCAATTATTACGGGCTATATAAATAATGCAATATTAGTAGTAGTAGTTTACCTGTTGTTGGCCTGGAGTTTGGTACACCACGCTTCCCTCCGGATTAATCAGCACCCCTCCATCCGAAGTGGAAGGGGCCTCGGCGGGCGTGGCAAAGAGGGTGATCGCAGGCATGGGTGTCATGGTAACTGTATGCTGGGTCGGACGAGGGGAGGAGTTGAGCTGCTGCACTGGTGAGGCAGCGATCAGCGGGATAAGCGGGGTGGTCTCGAGGGCTGGGTTGGACAGCGTTCCCAGGAGGGAATCAACGGTGTGGTCGCGACTTTCACGAGCAGCAATGTCGCCCTCTGCTGCCGGCTCAATAACAACTCCACTATCCTCAGCATCGACGAGAATCTCGTTTGACTCCTCCGTCTCGGTGTTCGAACCCTCCTTCTCCTCTTCAGGGATCAAATTTTCGTTACTCGTGGTGGCAACGTCTGCCTCCTCATCAGTGGTGACTGAAGAGGTCTCCATGGTGATGGAAGGCATATCACGCTCCGCCTCGCTCTCCTCGTAGCTGGGGAGCCGGACTACGGGGCTTGTTGAGATGGTCGAGGATGTCTGCAAGAACAAAAGACAAGACAACAAAAATGCATCATTATTCAATAATTAAAATATGATGCATATCTTCATTGGAAATATTGTTCCTAATGACCCAAAAGACTGTATTACCATCCACAAAAATGTTAAAGTAGGTAATTTTTGTTGGGGGGGGGGGGGGACAAATCACAGAGGAAGGTACATGTAGATGAGACTTCAATTTTACTATATACAGCATTACAAATAGTTCGCACAGCACAAATTGTGTCTGAGTTAATGCTAAAAAAGGGACAATGATAATAAGGCACTCACCATTGATGAAGAAAGAGAAGATTTTGACATGATCATGGACTTGTCGATAGGCTTGGAGGGGTCGAAGCAATCCGGGAGAGGAACGACGTAGAAGTCGTCCAGAATGTCACTGTCGTCGGAAGAGCTCCCTATGCTCTCAACACCATCTGCAAAAAATGGGAAGGACAAAGAAGTTTTAGTCGCTTTTCAGCAATGTTAGGTTCAAAAAGCCATCTACATGCACAAGAGAAATATATTCGTTCTTGTCTTGTAACAAGACCAATGAAGACTTTGGATGACATTTTGATTCAATAGTAAATCATGTTGGCTGTACACATGGAGTTCTATTCTCAGATATGTGGTCCACCATCTTGACAATCTGGACAAGAAAAATTCTTTACCACTGCTTTCAGAATAAACAGAACTATTCCTTAAATCTTTTCTTAACTTCACTATACTTCTTTCACGTTACGGGGTCGTCCTGGGTGACAGGGCTGACCTCACGTTTCCACGATCCCTGGGAGTCTGGAGAAAAAAATGTCCCGCTCCCTTCAGAAAAAAGAGACTATTCTTTAACAATATTTTTGTTTTCATGAAATATTTTCTTACCTTCAAAATCAGAGTAAACTGCCCCCATCTCAACTCCTTCTTTCACATTTTCCGATACAGGGTCGTTTCGGATGACGGAGTCGGGCGTTTCCACGATCTCGGGGATGTCCTCACGTCGCACAAACTCGAGGTCGCTGTGCTCGGAGACACGGCGGCAGAGCAGCTTCTCGTCCAGTTGGGGTACGGGGGAGATGCATGGTGTCAGGCCAACTGCAGAATGGAACAACAAACATAAAGATTTAGAAGGCTTGCTTATCTAAACTCTTCATATGCCACTATACGAAAACCCCACATTGATTTGTTTGGTATAACATCCATTACCCAATTATTCCAGCCAGATGAGTTTTTGAGACCATTCCTGAACAGGTCAGGCTGTACATAAATGTGTGAAACAGCGATTGGTCGCTTATGTATGGGAGCGTTATTTGGCGTGCTGGTATCTTTGATGTTTAGAAGCTCAAAAGAGAACATGTCTTGGGTGGCGAGGACGTCGGATGAGGAAACAACAAAGTGTGGAGCAAAGACTGTTCGCTTACCGATTGGAGTGTTATTTGGGGTGGTGGTAGCAGCTGGGCTATTCACACCCTCCACTTCCTTGTCTGCCTCCCGATCCTGGTCATCTCGGATGTTCAGAAGCTCGAAGGAGAACACGTCCTGGGCGGTGAGGACGTCGGACGAGGAAACAACTCTGGAAAGATCTGCCTCTTCCAACTGACCCGTCTGTAGATGGGCCACGGCATTGGATGGGGTGTTCTCACTCGATTCTGTGTTTTCCTGAAGTCACAAAGGAAAAACAACAATTTCATCAATAATACTGTCATTGTAAAGCGCTTAGGGATGATGCTAAATGATATACACGCACTATATACATGTAACTCCAGTGTATTATTATTATTATCATCAAGTCAACCGTTAAAAAGGTGCTCCAATAGAGGGGATAGACTACCACTTCAATACGCAGGCTGTGTTTCTCGGACAGCCATCATATTACATGTACTTTGACAATTCATTTGGGGTCTTATATATCAAGTAGAATGTGGCGGCACTAAAATTCAATGTGTGAGATATGAAAGTGTTTTTTTTCTTTAACTTGTTCAAGATGATTTGGTTAGGGTATAAGATGCCTTTCCCATAGCATCTGGGCCAAAGAATGTTCAGGACCATGCCTTAATTACATCATTCTGGCTAGTTTCCATTGCATATGAATCTACTCCTCACCTGGACTTTAGAAAGAACTGATCTCCCTTTTTGGGTCAGTAAGTTTATCTATCTATCTATCTAATCTAATCTAATCTAATCTAATCTAATCTATCTATCTATCTATCTATCTATCTATCTATCTATCTATCTATCTATCTATCTATCTATCTATCTATCTATCTATCTATCTATCTATCTATCTATCTATCTATCTATCTATCTATCTATCTATCTATCTATCTATCTATCTATCTATCTATCTATCTATCTATCTATCTATCTATCTATCTATCTATATATATATATATATATATATATATATATATATATATATATATATATATATATATATATATATATATATATATATATATATATATATATATATATATATATATATATATATATATATATATCTATCCAAACAAAATGTTACACCTATTTCACTACACCGACGCAGACCAACTTTTTAAACTATCTATCTATCTAAGGTACTCCTCACCTGGACTTCAGCGAGAACGATCTCCTCTCTCACCGTCTTCCTCTTCTCGCAGGTCGGTTCCAGTACCTCGGCCTTATCCACGATGATAATACACCAGACGCGGTGGCCAAACTGATCTCCTTTCTGGGTCAGTCGCCAGTGGCTCTGGTACTTGCCCGCCCTGGCGGGAGCCTCAAAGTCAACGCAGATGGGACCTTCCTCGCCGGGCGTCAGCGGTGGGATGTCCATGAGGTCATCAGACAGGAGCTTGATGTCGCCCCATAGGAATTTGAGCTGTGGTAACGAGAAAATAAAAATAATCACTTTTTTTTAATATTTATAATTCATAAATTCATACAAGAATGTCAAGAGTTTAGAGGCATTGAAAGCTCCAAAGTTTTGAGGATGGTAACGAGAAAATAAAAATAATCAATTTTGTTTAATATTTATAATTCATAAATTCATACAAGAATGGCAAGAGTTCAGAGGCATTGAAAGCTCCAAAGTGTTGAGGATTCTTCCAAGTTAATGCAGATGGGACCTTCCTCGCCGGGCGTCAGCGGTGGGATGTCCATGAGTTCGGCAGACAGGAGTTGATGTCACCCCATAGGAATTTGAGCTGTTATATTAGGAAATTAAAAATATATATTTTTAGAATTTTCATAATTTATACATTCATACGGAATGTCATGAGTTTCAGAAGCAATGATAGCTCCAAAGTTTCGAGGTTTCTTCCAAGGCAACGCAGATGGGGCCTTCCTCGCCGAGCGTCAGCGGTGGGATGTCCATTGATCTGCAGACAGGAGTTTTAATTTGGCAAGTATTTGAGATGTGGTAACATGACAAAATGTGGTTTAGAGGCACTTCAGAAATAAACTAAAAATCTTGGAATAGAAGAATAAAAAACAACAAACAAAAAGAAAGAAACGACCATAAAGTAATGATCTTATTTGAGAGAAATTGGTCCGAGAAACAAATAAAATATCAGAAATACATTAAGATTTGACAGCTTGTCACAATGCAAAAATTACAACACAGACCCACATTAGCGTAAGTGCAAGTACTTTCCTCAACATGTCGCTTACCCAGAACATTCTCAATGTCTAAAGCTCAGTGAGTATCAGATAAGATTCCAACAATCACTTGACCACTGCTTTCAAAGATACATGTATAATATTTTCTAAAACTACAATAACTTTCCAAGTTTGATCAAGTCATGTTTCTCTCACCTTGGTGTCCCGGTTCCACTGCACGTTGCCTATGTTCTTCATGATCCAGCTCTTCACAAATTTGGTCCTGGGCTGCATGTGGGTCTCGTCCGGCAAGTTGCCATCGCGCAAAAATCTGGCGTCAAATTTCCTGCTAAATTCAAAACATATGGAAAACAAAAACGGGTATTAAGACACTGATTGACCTGAGAAATACAACTGAACCTGTCTAACTGACAATCTGACTACGTAGTTATCAGGACTTTTTTCCTTTACATTTAGCGTCTCCATGTTGATATTAAATTGCTTATTAAGTTGCGATGAATTAAAATGCTAAGAGGATATGGTTTCTTTTTTCTCACAAGAATGTAATCTGCATACAACGTCAAATGCCTGACTAGCAGTGGCGTGGTCTTGGCCAGGATTCCTGCAGTTGTTGTGGTAATGGACATAACTATTCCCGAAGGGATCATTGCGCTTTACACTATTATTATTATCCCGGTCAACGGATACACACTGCAATCATTCCTGCACATGTAGTGCACATTTTCCACTCCCTAGGGAGTAAGAAGATATACCGTATTTGTCGGTGTATTAACCGCACCTTTTTTCTCCAAAAAAAAGCTCCAAAATGGGGGGAGCGGTCAATACACGGAGATAGGAAAATTGTACACGCAAATTGCCTAGCCAGCGCCGGGCCTTAATTACGATGCGGTTAATACACGGAGATAAGATTCACAAGTGACCATGCACGGAAAATACAAGCATATTCCCCCCAAAACAAGTCATGCAGTGTCTTTTGTTTCTCTTTTACCTCTTCCTAAATATTGCTCGTTGTTGCTACGAAAGCGGCTTGGAAGATTCACGATCTTAGTACGAATCCTAACATGCACCCGCGCGACTGGCCGAGCAGCTAGCTCAGGCGGGAATTCTCTTTCCCGACGCGACCCCAAGCCGCCGCGCGCCCGGCCCCGCGCCGGTGCGCGCTGGCGGTGTGCATGCTAGCGCTGCGGGTAGCACAGGCCCTCGTTCAGGTGAAAGGCCACGCCGCTGAATGCACACACGTGTGCGATTTCCGCATGTGCTAAATAAGAAATTGGTACGTTGTACACTGTAGCACTCGATATGTCATCAAAATTATGCTAAACTATTGAGTGCTAATACTCAAATAATAATCCACCCAATTCAAAACATGTGAGCTGACATGACAACATCGTGATCGTATATATCAGTACAATGCACTCGCAAGTAACGATCGTAATTTCTTATCCCCTGAAACAGTTTTCAAGAGTAGATTCAACATAATTTGAACTAGAAAGAAGGAATAACATTAAGGTACAGTTTTTTTTAAATCTCCGTTCTGATTGTTTTATTGGTGAAATCTTTGTTTTGTTGTCTAACGTTTTATGTAGTCCCATGTGTAGTGATCCGTGTGGCAAATTCAACAGAAGTTATAGATTCTTCTGCTGTGAAGAAGGCCTGATAATTTTCTTTATTTACTTCGGAGGCTTCAGTAAATAAAACAAAATTCATAGGCAAAACTTCTCTGATAGATAAGCTATTTTTGGTACCTTTCCTAAGAAAATGCTGACCATCTAAAGACTAAAAATAAAGAATTATACTATCAAATTTTTTTTTTTTTTCATGGAAAAATGGCCAAAGTTGGGGGTGCGGTTAATACATCGGAGCGGGTAATACACCGACAAATACGGTAGTTCTTTTTTCTCACAAGAATGTAATCTGAATACAAAGGTATAATACCTGACTAGCAGAGGCGTGTTCTCGGCCAGGATTCCTGCAGTTGCCTGGGTGAAGGGGGGTGTAACATGCTGACTGGCGGCTACCATGATCTGCTCAGCCTGTCTCTCGGCCATGCGCTCGATCCGCTCACGCTTGGTTGGCGACACCTGGCCGTGGCAATCCAGCTTGACGCGGCGCTTCTCCTCACGGTATTTGCGCTTCAGCTCGGCCCTCGCGGCCTTCCGGGCGATCTTCTCCTCCAGTTTCTTGATTCTAGCAAACGCAACCATGAAAATGTATCAAAAATTAATAATAAAGAAAAAATATGCCCATGAAAACTGTTTATGATTGTTTGGATTATGCTATAAATTATGTAAGTTAATATTAACCCGTTCAGGATGGCCTGATTTTGCTATAACATATATATTCTCCATAGACCAATGCCTAAATATTTTCGGGACCAGTCCTGAACGGATTAAGTTAAAGCATAGGGGCACTTTTAATGCTATTCATGTTTTACAAGATATACTCCTCAAATTGGTATGCTGATTTTTAAGATCCGTTAATAGGTTGCACTTCGTTACAAACGTTTATTGTTATGTAACCACTTTTTTTAATATGAGAAAATGTTATACTTTAATAAATGCTCCTTTGAGCAATAAGTTCTTTTGGGAGCCTAGATCTAAACCAGTGATGCATTCAGGCCGTCAATACAGGATGTAAAAAAAAAAAAACGGTGCCCAACTGGTGCAAATCCTTCAAGGCCCGGTTTATAAAATAACGGTGATGACTCAGCCTTAGTTGTAAGGTCCGACAAACCAACTGCAAGCTTTCAGGTTGCCCAAAACAACCTTTGTTATAGGCCCGGTCACATATCACTGGATAACGTAAATGAAACCCAGACGAATAGAACATTTTTTAAATCAAATTATTCGGTAGTGAAAGTCGTCTCCATTGCTTCATGCACAAAACATTCCGCCAGATAGAACGACGTTTATTGCCTGACAAGGAAAGAAAGAGAAACGCATACGAACGGAGACGAACAGATTGTAAATTTTACTCACTGTCGGGCATCCGTTTACGATATCCGGTGTTATGTGACCCGGGCGTATGCATACACTTTAGAAATGGTATCAAACTAGTCAACAACAAGCAGAACGCATCAAGTAATTTCTTTCTAACAAATAATTAAATTGACTTACTTGTACTCCCAGACAGGAGAATCATCGTCCGCGTAAACTGGATGTTTCAAAATTGGCGCTACGCGTCCGTCTGACTTCATGCCGACGCGGTAAGCAGGACGCTTCAGCTTCAGGTAAACGTGGTTTGGGTCGTGGATTCCCGACAGGGCTTCGCACTCCTCGCACAAGTCGTAATCTAGGCAATGCCTTCGAATAGATAATGGAAAAAGGCGTTACCATCACATAAAAACAGATAGGAAAATGTGGTTTTGGACATGGATGCCCAACAAGGCTTCACATTTCTCAGACAAGTCGTAATCTAGGCAATGCCTTTGAAGAGTGTAAGCTTAGTATTTTCTATGAATAGATAGTGAAGAAAAAGCATGCAAGAACACTAAAATATCAAACAGAAAATTAACTACTTTTTAAAACAATTATTGTATGGATGCAAAACATGACTCAAAATGGGGTGCTTTTGTCTTCAACAGATACTTACCCACACTTGTATCTGATGCCATAGATTCTAGAGTTGCAATTGTCACATGAGATCCCAGTGTGTTCTAGTATTGCTGAAGGAAGGAAGAATTGTGGATAAAGATTAATGATAGATTAATAATACTAGTGTAGAGAACTTGCAGAAGAATTTAATTCAGACATAAATAGCCTCAAAATGAATTTCATTGTATAACAATGTTGCTGTGCACAGCTGACAATTGTCAAAATAATAAAATAAACCATTGATACAATCACTAATATACTAAGAATACACATGTTTTATAATTTACATAAACCACATGACCACAGACAGAATGGTTTAGACAAAATTATGCTAGTCGACCAACTTGATTTTAGACTTACAAAGACTGAAGACCTACTTACTGAAGACCTAATGGCAATTATTCTCATTAACCTGTTCCCTACTAGATGTTGCAATCCCCTTAGAGTTCAAACAGGACTCACCCTGTTCCCCCTATGCAATGGTTTACCCTGTCCCCTCCTAGATTATGCAATCCCCATAGAGTTAATACAGGACCTACCAGGTTCCCATAGGCAATGGGTTAACCTGTTCCCTACTAGATGTTGCAATCCCCTTAGAGTTCAAACAGGACTCACCCTGTTCCCCCTATGCAATGGTTTACCCTGTCCCCTCCTAGATTATGCAATCCCCATAGAGTTAATACAGGACCCACCAGGTTCCCATAGGCAATTGGTTAACCTGTTCCCTACTAGATATTGCAATCCAAGCATAGTTAATACAGGACCTACCAGGTTTCTGTATGCAATGGGTTAATGTTGTTGTTTTTTTGGCTTGTACTTACGTCCTCTGCCTGGAGATCTACTGTTAGTCTTGGTCCCGGTCTGGTCTGGTTGTGAGGAGGAGCAGGTACTAGGTAGCCTGGCATCCTGAGATGTACTCCAAGAGCTGGGCCTGGTCCTGGTCCTGTCCTGGTCACTGGTGTCAAGGCCATCAAGAACGCCTCTCACAATGCGGTCAATTAGCTAGAGAGACAGGGATTACGAAGGATATAATTATTATAATATCTACAATAGTTAAATGGAAGACGTCTCACGATTCGGTCAATCAGCTAGAAAATAAATTATGAAGGATATTTTCATTACAATATCTACAATGATTAATCCGCACCCCTCTCACGATGCGGTCAATCAGCTAGAGACCGGCATTACGAAGGATATACTTAATATCTACAACAATCTGACCAATCACTATTGGACCTTATTTGCCAGAATTCACAAAGGAGGTCCATCAAACATACATTCGGAATAGAAAGGAAATGAGCCTGAGAGTGTAGATTTTCAAAGCGATTGTTTTTTTTTTGCATCATTTGAATTGTGTATCACTGCGAACTTTAAAATGTCACAAATGTTATGTTGTTTGTATCCTTGTGGTTTACAGAATATTTTACTGATGGATTTCTGCAAAAGGACAATATTTTCAACACAAATAAGAAGGAGTTCAGACAATTATTAATCCCTTCAATAATAACATGTTGCAAGCGTGTTTATTTTAAACTTGTGGACTGGAAATTCTGCCAATCAAGACCATCTTATCATTCAAATGCAACAGAATGCACAAATATTTACCAAGTCTTACTGGTTAAATATTTTTATTGAGGATATGATTTTCAGAGTCTAAAGTCCAAGTCTTTCTAATACTTTTATATCCGGCACATTTGGGTGATCGTTATCTTTATTTCAATAGCACAAAGTCCACAAGTTGTGTACAATCAGTAAAAAGCTTTGTACAGAAATGGCACTCGTCCTCTTGACTTCCATAAAACCCATCGCACAACCCACGATCCAATTCCGATCCGACGAACAACTGTGTATCTGAACTAAAGCGAGACATGTGTATTTAAAGCACAGAGCTGCCAACCTCTAGAACATGAATTCAGTACTCTCAAGGCTCAAAATCAGTAATTTGGGGAAGAAATCAGTAATTTCCTACGCGGCTCTATGAACCTCAAAAACCAGCACTACAACACTGCGCGGACGCGGTGCGCGCATGATGCAATTAGCTTCGTCACATACTGCATGCCATGCATAGCTGCCAACATTTGGAAGCTCTGGGGTCCCAGATGCTCTCTGGTGCAATCTGAGCCTATTTTAAGGATCATTTCCCCTCAAATTCAACCCAAGTTTAAAATGGGTAAAAAAAAAAAAAAACAGTCGGTGGAACAATAAATTAGTAAATTAAAAGAAAGTAAAAATATATCAAGGTATCAACATCATTTTCAGAAAAGGAAGGGGGTAAAGGGAGAGAGGGAATGATGAGTTGCCCTAAATAGAAAATCAAATAACAGTCTACAACAATAAAATAACCAGAAAAGTTTAAGAAGTTGATTTATTTCTGATACGCCCCAAGCTTATCCTTTGTAGCCTACGGCTACGCTGATAAATAAAACAAGACAAATAAAAAAATTCACAGGATAAACATGATAAACAACAATAAAAAATAATATAGGGAGCCCCTAAATGTAGTGCTAGGATAAGGGTTCGGGTTAGGTTGTCCAAGTTAGCGATCAAAAATAATTTACACCACTAAAAACTAAGTTTAAACCACAAAAATACTGATTTCAAAATCATAGTTGTGCGACTACATCACCATCACTAGGCATCAGTACACACCCTGCATTTCCCCCACAACTCCAGGCATAGTAAACTATGCTGACTGGGTATGCCTGCAGGGAGGGCTTGAAAATGCCGACATCTGTCCAATTTATTGGCGATAAATGTAACATAAATCATGAATTCAAACAAAATAAACTATTACAAACAATAACAGATACCTTATCTTCCTGATTCTGCAAACTTTTATGTCCATTTCTCTTGCATAAATATGATTTTAGATCTTTTCATGACAGCTATCTGCCGATTCGCACGTGTTTTTACTAGCTGCCTGTGTAGTATAGATATGCCTAATATTTATGCATTGCAATATGCACAACACATTACATGCGGGTGTGTACTATGTGTAAGTACATCTATTGGCATGGCGTGTGCGCCACGTTGTTTTCTTGAAATGATTTGAGACGGGAGAGACGAGGAGAGACTAGTGTGAGAAGGGAGAGGAGAAGAGAGACTGTGTGTGTGTGATAAGTACATTAGTGCGTGTGTGCCATCGCGATCGCACGGAGCACAAATAGAAATGCATAGACGGTAGTGCATTATCGGATTTCCCAAAATCCGTAACATTTCAGCGCCATTCCGTACTCCCGTAATTGTTGTCAATTTCCGTACCAATTACGGAAAATCCGTACTAGTTGGCAGCTCTGAAAGCATGCAGTATAGTTTGTATCATTAAGCGTTCATCGGTCATATCAGATCATGTAGTGTGCGATGGGCTTAAACCATTCTTATAAATGCTAATTGCAGGTTCCATAAAAGTGTATTCTCTCTATGGGATCTCTTTTACTGGCCACCATATGCAGGTTGGCTGGTATATAGACAAGTGGCCACTATTGGCAGGTTGGCTGCTATGGAACGGTGGCCACCTAGGCGGGTTTGACTGTATACTCACAACTTTTTCCATCTCTGGCGACTCTTCGATGTCCCCCTCGTTCATCTGCTTGAGCTCTTCGACAGCCTGCCTGACGCACCCTGTCACACTAGCTTGCTTGTGGGCGTGGCCTGGGAGGGATTGGGCCCTGTTGAGTCTTGGTGGGACAGCAGGCCTGGGCGGGGGAATGGGAATGGGCTCAGTTGCGGGTGAAGGTGATGATGAAGCGTTGCTGGGGCTATCAGCTGCGGGAGCAGATTCTCCCTGACTTCTTTTCCAAGCTTCAACTGTCATCTGCGATTAGATAGACAATGATATTAAAGGGAAATGAAACCCTGGAATTTTTGCTCGTTGTTACTGACAAGTGCTGAATTCCTTTCACTTCTAGTCGATGTCCTCTTGGGTATCACTAATAATTAAAATAATTGATGTTTTTAAAACCACTAAGACTGTTTTGACTGACCACTGGAGGCTGCCATGTTTTCCAACAGTAAAGCAAGAAACGTCTGAATTATATTCACTTTCATTTGATTTTCTTACCCGTCTTCTAAACAGTAATACAATTAAAGAGTAAATTTGTCTTCTTCCATGTAGGTGGTTTAACACAATATATTTATTTTAATACGTACCTTTGGAAGGGGTGGGGCCTCTGCAGCTGGGATAGTGACTCCCATCTGCCTGGTGACTGGGTACACTCTCAACTGCAGGACGTTCTCACACTTGTTAGATTCTATTCACTTTCATTTAATTTTCTTACCGGTCTTCTGAACAGTAATAAAATAAAACTTCATGTACATTGTAGGTGTTATTAAATAAGTTTTCTTACATGTAGGTGGTTTAACACAATATATTTCTTACGTACCTTTGGAAGGGGTGGGGCCTCTGCAGCTGGGATAGTGACTCCTATCTGCCTGGTGACTGGGTACACTCTCATCTGCAGGACGTTCTCGAACTTGTCGGATACCTTCTTCGCCTCGTTGTACTCCTCTGAAAGTTCATGTAAGAAGAAGAGATACATAAAGTTTGTTGATGTTTGTTTATTTGTATGTTTGTTTGTTTGTTTGCTTGTTTTGGGGGACCATATGGTGACAAACATTCTTGATTTCTTTAAACTAATTTGTAAATTTGTCCAATATCATTAAACAAGCATATTAGAACTACTATGCATTAAATGATTAAACTCTTTATTTAATAAACTGGGCCATTCTTGGTCACGTGTGTGACCCAAAACATGAACAATTTTGAAATAGGATGCGATGCTTATATTTCAGTAAGTATAAGAGGTATTTAATGATTTTTTACTTTGTATGTGACTTGAATATGTTGAAGTCTTTCAGACTTAACACAAAAGATTTTATAAGGATTACGTTACTCAATGTCAGAGGTCAAATGGCATGGGTCACGTGTGTGACTTCGCACAGAGCGCTTTTTTCATAACTCAATTTCATTTGGGAAATCCTTTGAAATATGAAAAGCTATAATGTTCATCTTATTACCAGACAAGTATTATAGATCTGTAAGTACAAAAATAGCAATGAATAAGAATTTTATCAAACCATTGTTTTTTATTGTATTTAATTATGTGGTAACGTCTGGTCACTGTGTGACATTTTGGGGTGGTCACGTGTGTGACATGTACAATATGAATGAAAAAATGGGAATTTTATAATATCAAGTTTAGAAAGGAATGAAAGGTTCAATTTTTACAAAGTTGGTATCAACATGTACAGGAAAGTGAGAAGAATAAGCTTGCAAACTATCCTTTCGATATCTTGATTATTTTCTGGGTTATGATTTTAGAAAAATATTGAAATATGTAAATTTATGCAAATGAGTATGAAAGTGTCTTTGTTTAATGTTAAATCATATATTTCATGAAACTTTACACATGGATCATTCCAAAAATGGAATAAAACCACAGAAAAATCAAACTTCAATTTTTCCGAAAAAGTTTCACTTTTCAAAGAATGGCCCAACTGAGCAAAAATGAACTCTGCATGTACATGTATCAATTGAATTATTAGGACAATGACAAAATATTGACAAATTAACACCTATTTACCTGTACATGTCAAGTTCTGAAGGTAGTCGTGTCAGAATTGTATTCATGTATATTAAATGAAAAGAAAGGAAGATGTCTTACCTTGTGTATCTATTGCAATCTGAAAAAGAAAATAGTATGAAGAATTAATTGTAATAGTCAGGAGATATATTTGTGATTTTGTGCTTTTACAAGTAAACATTTGTACACCAAATGGCTATTTAGACAATCATAATTTAGAGCTATTACTTCAAGTAACTATCACGCAACTCTTTGTTTTATATTATCTTTAGAGTAGAAATAAACTGAAATTGCGCGAGATTTGCTTATAAAAAGTGGGTCTTTTGGTACAGCATCTATTACAAAATACACTTATCTCCCATTTAATAATGTCACACAAGCTGCCACTTGCATTTGCCAGACTCAAATATTATGGGAAATAAAGTAATTAGTTACCAGCATTGGGCTGAACAGGTTTGCATACTATATAACAAAGTTACAGAAAAAAAGTGAAGTAATTAAAACTTCATCGTAACTATGAATATTCAGTCTGTTTCAACAGAAGGCTCATCAGTGACTGTGACTTGGTTTACTGTACAAGTAAATGTATTGGGAGAGGATGAGGTACAATGAGATAATTTACGAACAAGTTTCATTACCTCTTCATTCTCATCATCCAGGTAGAACACAGCGATGTCATCAACTTCAAAGGAGCATTTTAGCTGCAAGAGAGAGAATTCATCTCAAATTTATCAATTTTTTGTTTTAAGATAGTTGAGATCTGGTATTAGAGAGTACGGTTTTGATAAAACTGAGATTTAGTAACCAAAACCTGCACCATTACGTTACAAACTAAAAGTTTGTCTCCACCATGATCGAAAGGAATAAAACATTACAAATGACTTTAGAAGTAAAAAGCCTGTTATCATTCAAAAAGAGCCGTTAAAACTCAAGAGGGCGCTTTCTAAACACTCATCAGTTTCAACCATTTAAAATAAAATATTGTGCATGTGATGTTTTGTTGAAATAGTGATTAGATCGAGAGATAATCAACAACTATTTAAAAACCTCTTATCATAAATTTTTGAAAAAAGTAAGCATTTTTAAAATTTCTTTAACGGCTGGTTCAAAATGATCAAATAAATGTGGGGCCCCACGATTTATTACAAATGTATAAATGTTTATGGATATTTCAGCCATTTCTGTACCGATTTTGATCAAATAAAGTTTATTCTGTTATTAAAATTGTATTCTCTTTCGAATTTGACACTTGGTTTTTCATTCACAAAAAAATTATTTTGTATAGCGCCCTCTCTACCAAATCCTCCTTATGCAGACAATTGACATTCGACTGCAACCCTAAAATAATTACTATTCTTTTAAGAAATGCAATAAAAAGTAGCAGAACACCACTGAACTTCATTATACATTGATCATATTGGCTGGCATGGGCATTGGCATTGCTATTTGCAAGTAGCCCACACTCCATCAGCTCCAATTGTGCAATACACATCACATGCAGTGCAATGTCAATGCAATGGCATGCAAAATACATTGTGAACGTGAGAAAACCACTTACCATTGCATGCAAGTCTTCCCAGCTCGTTCGGTAACTCGGGCTATAAATCTGCGTTTCTCCTTGAAATTTCACCTCAAGTGCAATATTTTCTGCCATGGTTGATCTCGACTCCATATTTCAACAGTAGAACATCAAATTATGCCCTAACTGTTTTACGGAAGGGTAAAATTATTCCTCTAATATTGCCTGATCATTGGATTTCTAGAATGTCCCGCGACCAAAATATAACCAATGTTGTTGTTGACATTTGGCGAATCGCGCTTAATGTTCATCCGCGATGTAAGAAACAAGTAATTTGTGTCAATTTTGTAGCCACTTCTAGTGTAAATATCATATATTCATTGATGCCTTTGTCATATTATGGCCAAATATGAAATATAAAATGTGTTTTAAGCTCACTGGAGGAAACTCATTACAATTTCTTATTACAATGCGGATTAATATTAATTTAGTACCAAAATAGAAATTACGTAATCTATATACAGGTGATCATCATCAAAGTTCGGCGAGTCATTTGGCCTATGCATGATCATCACCACTTTGCAAACAAAGGTAGATAGACGTGTCATATTACATCATTTTCTTCGTTTGTAAAATATTTTGAAACATTCCACGGATAGAACATCGACTCCGAAAAAGATTCGGAAATCTAAAATAATCTATCAGCTTTCAATTTGTCCTTGTACAAGTGCCGTATTTATTTATTTATTTATTTATATTTATATATATTTATTTATTGATTTATTGATTTATTGATTTATTTATATTGTATTTATTTATTTATTTATGTATTTGTTTTAATTCAGTAGGGTAACCTAGGGTAGCTATGTCAGTGGTCGAAACGCTGTTTTCCACAGAGGCCCTATGAATAGTGAATACAAACAGAAGAGCGCATAAATATTTTTAACAAAAACAAAATTAATAGAACATTGAAAGAATGACCAATTAACTAAATCATTCAAAATAAATATTAAAGGGATAGTTGAGTTTTGGTCAAACTGAATTTTAGTAACCAAAACCTGCACCATTACAGTACAATAGTTATAATTCCACCATGCTCAAAAGGTATACACAATAATATTACATACGACTAAGTAAAAACCCGGTTTAATATCATTCAAAAAGAGCCGTTACAAATCAAGAGGGCGCTATCTTTGATGGCTTAGTCTGAAAATAACACGATTTTGCCGGAATATGAGACGGTTTCGTCCCAAAATAAAATGACTTTGCCCGAATGTAACATGAGTTTGACCGAATATGACAATGTTCTGCCGAATATATGCGAATATGACATGGTTTTGCCCTTGCCCAAATATGATATAGTTTTGCCCGAATTTCAGGCCTACTTTTTGCCCGGATATGGCTGTTTTTCAAACCTCCAGGGGGCTGCAGCCCCCAGCCCGCCCCCCCCCCCCCCCCCCGGCGCTACGCCACGGCTCCCACCCTCCCACGTGACTCCGTCGCTTCCGATCTCTCGAAAACTCAACGCCTCCGAAAAAAAGATTTTTGTTTTGCTCATTACGGTGTATGTAGTACGGTTAGAAACGTTGAATCGTGGTGTAGTTTATTTGCCTCCATCTGGCGGGCAAGGTGAGATAATTTGTGTGGTTCATCATCTACATACCACTTCAATGATCATCTAACAGAGATCTGATCTGACCATCGATGAATTTAGCATGTTTTATAACAAAATACAAATTTACTATGCTCTACCACGAGATTAAGTATGAGGACGACGGAATAAAACCGGATCCGCAACCATGTAACAACAACAACAACAACAATTCGTTATTCCGCAGGTTCGTTATTCCGAACACACACATTTCGTATACCTGAGGGTTCGTTAATCCGAACATTTGCTGCATTAATCCAAAGGTTCGTTATTCCGAAGGTTCGTTTATCCGAAAATGAAATAGGGTTCATATTGAACTTTTCGGATTAACGAACCTCATACACTGTTAAAACGCTGTGTAAAAAAACGCTGTGTAAAAATGGTTATTAAATCTTTTCATACAACTTTAGGTGTAGCATGATAAGTTGAATAAAGAAGGGTTGCGTGAAGCGGCCATTGTTCAAGCGTTGATGAAACGTGTTAAATCACGTGATAGTTTCGACCGCAAAATCACCGCGTCAAAACCCCTTTTGTCCCGTTGCAAACCAAGCTAACCGCATAGCGCAGTCGATAGAGAGTGAGGCTTATAAGTTTATAACCTAAAGATCCCCGGTTCGATTCCGACCTTGCCGCTATGTCTTTTTTGTATTTGCTATTTCAACAACAGGGTTGTTGAAATTTATTCTAAACAACTGCTGAAAAAATTAAAACAACAGTTGTGTGAACTTTAAACAACTGGGGATGTTGAATGTTTTCAACAACAGTTGGATGGTTCATAATCATGTCAAACAGGGGTTGTTGAAAAATTTCAACAAGTTGTTGAATTACACAGCGTTTTAACAGTGTATATCATTTTCTGATGAACGAACCCATTTTTATTTTCGGATTAACGAACCTCATTTCATTTTCGGATTAACGATCTTCCGAATATCGAACCCGATTTCATTTTCGGAGAAATGAACCTTCGGAATAACGAACCTTCGGAATATCGAGCTGTAACCCCAACTATATCGCCTTTAAATTGCGCCAACCCTGGGATAGACGGTTACAGCTCGATTTTTTTTTTTTTAATCACTGATTTAAATCACCTCCATAGACTTTTGTGTTGTAGAAAATGCTTTTTTTTTAATATACAACGTTACAAATATGTCAAAATATATAAATTGTGATACATTTGCCCTCCAATTATGCTTTAAATAGTACAAAATCATTAAAGCAGGGCTCAATGATCGACACAATCACTTGCCCGCTTGTCCAAAGCAAGTACAAATTAATGTTGGGCAAGTAAGTTTCATAAATGGTCTAGTTTGGTTGCCCGATTGCCGATTGGGCAGCTAAATTGATCAAACACGAGGGAAACCTGACGTGGCAAGTACATTTTCTGTTCGAGCAAGTGAAAAAATGTATGATTTTACGTTCCCGATCGGGACAGTAGAGAAAAAAGATTAGTGTGGAGGCTGAACAAATCATAAAAATCGCTTTTAGGTTAAAAAGGTTCACGACTTAAATCAGAAAAGAAATTGATTTTTTTGTCCTTGTTTTAATTCAGGATTTCCCCAATCCTGGGCTTAGAGCTAGTTGAATTGAACTAGTTATGATTCCAATTAACCAAGAATTTCTGTAAAGAAATCATAACAAACACAAAACCCTGATACAAAAGAAATAATATAAAACTTATATCCCCAAATCCATGATTAGCCGGTTCAGTTTGTTTCCATCTCTGATCTTTCTATAGTTATAATGCACTGTTTACTCCACAGACAAAATTATTGAATCGCAAACATATTCGATGCCTTTTGAAAAAAATATTTACAAATTTGATTTAAATTTTTACAAAATAATATTGTTGTTTAAATCTAATTATTTCCCTGTGACCCTGGTCTAGCTATATCGACTTGTGAATAAAGATAACTATGAATGGGGAGGCCAATCTCAGTATACAATACCGTAGGCGTCGATTTCTTCTCGCCATTGGAGGGGGGGGGGGGTGCATACGTCATTTTGACCATCTTTGGCGAGGGAGCGAAGCGACAACCCAGCAGCATGCCCAAGTTTTTATGACTGAGGGTGATAAGGGGCCACAAAAGCTTTTGGATTTAGCTGTTTAGAAATTGGAAGATTTAAGTGCAGATTGCACTGAGCATCATGAGGAGGGCTTTGTTCAAGTATGGATGAACTTTAGCCTGATATTATACATAGACATGCAAGCATCCTGATGGAACCCTGAATAGAATCACTCAAGGGATACCCATATTGGGACGCTTATTGGGGGTCCAGGGGGCGGAGCCCCCGGAAGCTTTGGGATTTGTAATATCCAGAAATAAAGATGTTGTCTATTATGTAAATATACAGTTAACTATTGTATAGTTAGTTAGCTTTTGGATTTAGCTGTTTAGAAATTGGAAGAGTAAGTGCACATTGCAATAATTATGTTATGAGGAGGGCTTTGTCCAAGTATGGGTGAACTTTAGCCTGATAGATAGATTGCAAGCATCCTGATGGAACCCTGAATAGAATCAGTCAAGGGATACCCTCATTGGGAAGCTTATTGGGGGTCCAGTGGGCGGAGCCCCCGGAAGCTTTCGGATTTGTAATATCCAGAAATAAAGATGTTAATTATTGTCTATAATTATGTAAATAAGAAATACAGTTAACTATTGTATATAGTTAGCTCAATTTTAGTGGGCATATAGAGAAGTCCTGAATAAAACTATTCAATGAGTACAGGGTCGTACAGGGCGCAGCCCCCGGAAGATTTTGGATTTGGGCATGCACTATCAAATACTATAGTATCAACTTTCACTATAAGAGGGGGCAATGCTCCTTTATTTTAATGTTATTATAATATTTTTGAACCCCAAATATGGGGGGGGGGGGGAGGGGAATAATAATACAGGTCATCCCCCCTCACCTGAAATATTGGGGGGGGGGGGGTATATATCCCCCACCCCCCCCCCCCCCCCCCCCGTGATCGATGCCCATGCAGTCATAAAACATGCATATTCGGGTATCATCTGACAACTTGACTAGCTGAAACAGGTTTTTAGAAAAGATGATTATGATTGCGATAAATAAATAGTTGATAAACTTGCACCCGGGGTTTGCAAAGGCATGCATGCAGAGTGCAATCATACTATGTTTGCTGGAACACTAAGTGTGTTGTTGTTTATGATATGCAATTTGTATGAAGAAAAACAAAATCATTGATGTGCAAAACTGTGTGTAAATCTATGACTAGCACATTCCAGTGTAATATTGCTATAAACTGGTTAAAAGTCACCTAATGTGACGCAATAATATATGAGGAACGAACAATATGTCACAATTAAAGTGTGTTATTATAAAAGAGAAGGGATTTATTATGATTGATAATTTATAATGTCAGTGCTGCATGCGCATGGTTGTTATTGCCATGCTAACTTTGTTATGCTCTACTACTTGATCATAATTATATAGCCAAAATCGGTTTTAGAGCTTTTATATTTATCCTTTTCAATATTATGATTTTCTATTGTAGTCTGAATCAATGGGCAAACGCGGTGAAATATGGCATTGCAATTTCACGGTTTAGAACGGTAAACATATAGCTCGATGAGCTCTTTTGTTAAAATTTGTATTATGATTGAAAACATTACAGTGGAAAAATCTACCATGTTTTGTGTACCTAGTTTCCTGTATGAAAACATTAAGGTGAAAAGTACAGAATAGGTCAACTTTTGTTAGTGGCATTCGTGGCATTGAGACACACCCATTATCGGTTCTCATATTATGCATGCTATTGCTAGCGCTTCGATTAATTGGTATTGTTGACAGAAGCACCCCCCCCCCCCCCCCCCCCCACCCCACCCCACCCCAACAATACCATTGTACTTGTACATTTACAACCCCGGTAATCTGTTGGTTCACCACGCCAGACCTTCCGGCGAGAATCGCGATAGCTACACGGACACTCAAACAATCATATGTGGGACTAAGGACTTGTTGGGGCACTGACTAACGGACGTGGTAATTAAAACATCTACGGAGAAATCGAAATGGGATCGAACGTGGCGTCCAAACAGACAGAAGAATGGCATCCATTCGACACCTTTAACGAGAGGAACGGGAAAAAAGTTGCTTTTGCACTGGTTATTGTGTTAATCTGCTTTCACGCTGCAAAGAATTTCCTGACTCGTGAGTATTTTTTGAAAAGTGATCCAGTTCCAGTCATTCATGTTTATTTTTTACCTGTGCTGTATGATTGAGAGACCCCCACATCGGCACCCTAAAACATTTCCGACAGTTTTAGACTTAAAAATCGTAAAAATTTCATAAAACTTTACTCACACATTGAGAAAATGGTGCAGATTCTGATGCGATGATCAGATTTGCGATTTATATGTTTTTAATTTATATTTTGAGTCATCGACTTCGAACGCGCGCTTGTTTTTTGGCATCACGAGTTCGAAGTGTTTTTATTACCGGCACCCCCTCAACTCTCATTGACAACGAATGCAACTCAAAATTTCTTGTGCGATGTTGGCATTATTTCACAAATTTCACAAAAATATTTGTAGCGGACGATAAACGCATTATTTCTCCTCGAAATTTCAACCAGTGTTTCTAAACTAAGGGTAGCACGCATCATTACATGCGCGATTTTTCACTACACGCGCAAAAACAAATATTACGCGGGGTGCCGATAATAAAAACAGTGCCGATGTGTAGTACACCTACCATATGTGGAGTTCGAGTGTGGTCATGGTGGTCTGTGATTGAGTTTTGTGATTGTGTTTACTGTTTAGTTCATATTTTTCATTATTCTGCTCCTAATTAATAGATGATATGGTGGTATGATTAATTATTTGTCATACTGTCTGTACATTTATTTTAATGCTGGAACGGTTATTATTTATTGAATTGTATTACGTAATAAAACCTAATACAAATACTAGACATAGTTATCAATTAAATTAAATATAATAATTTAACATTACGATTTTCTTGTGACTGTGACTGTGTTCGTCTCTATATAATTAATATTTGTAAGTTTCCTGTATTCCTGTTTCATTCAACTGTCCATCATGGACATACTATTAATATTTCTATGTCAGCTTCAGTTGGCCCTGGTCCTCGGCCCCTTGACCTTACTTTCTCCTTCCAAACTTTGCTTCCTTTTTTTCTCTCTCAAATCTGAATTTATATGCTTGATTGTTTCTGCCATGTTTACTGTAGGGAAATATTGCTTTAGAACTTCAATATTTGTTGTTGAAAGGGATCACCAGGGGAAGAACAGCACATCGTCCTCATTAATAAATGTTTTGGTACCATTGTGTGATATTAAATAGATGCCCAACACTTTGCAAAGGGCAAGTGTAATTCATAAACAATACAATTAATTACCACCACTTATGGAACCAACATGGCCTCATGGTTCCGTATCAGTGGGAAAAAAAAGGGGCTCGGGGATTCGGGGAAAATTAAGAGCCCCCTGAAAATTTGTATTTGAGTTTAGTTTCCCTGCAAACCAGCAAACATCTGCGAGTGCGCCAATTCTGTACCGCGTATGTTTGGAGACAATAGAATCACTACGATGCAGGCATGAACATTTTCTGGATTTCTGCTTTTTCTCCAATAAAAAAACAAAAAAATATTTTGTTTTAATAATCCTCTCTGCTTGCTGGTATTGATAAAAATGTTTATCCAGAGCCTGTTTTAGTATGTGTTATGCTATTTAATGGAATCCTCTTACTCCAGATTCTTATAGGGTTAAAAATCTCACCACAGAATGCACCAGATAGCACGATTCTGAACCCCAAAATTGAAAAATCTCCCTACCATGGGAGGGGGGACATCCCACTCCCACACCCACCCCCCACTCGGTCGCTTCGCTCCCTCGCAGTAGTTCTCGAAAGTTTTTCAGTGTTTTTTATGAACAGTACTTTTCAGGTCTGACGATGCAGTCGTCCTTATAATACATAATTATAGTCTTTGTCTGCAGACCCATGCATTAGTCTGGTGATGCGTTTTTTAATATAATTTGTCTGGAAACCTACTAAAACTGTTACCTGTCATTTTTAAGAATATTGTTTTTGGATGCAGGTTCCCTTTAACTTCTAAAAGGCTCTGTTTAATGAAAAGTTTTGATGATCCATGGCATCGATAAACATTGATGTTGAATAATTCCCCCACCTTCCAGAACCAATTACTTTTGTTTGATAAAATTTACACAGTCGTGGGGGAACTCGGCCATGCTGGTAAACTCGGCCACACAAACTGCTTGCATGCACCGTTTTTAGCTCATCCGGCCCGAAGGGCCCGATGAGCTTATGCCATGCCGTTGCGTCCGTCGTCCGTCCGTCCTTCCGTCCTTCCGTCCGTCCGTCCTTCCGTCCGTCCGTCCGTCCTTCCGTCCGTCCGTCCGTCCACAGTTTTCAAAATGCTTCTTCTTCGTTATTTTTCAACCGATTTTGATTCTGATTGTTTCATAAGATAGGGCTAGGAGGGGGATTTAAAACTTCTACACAGAATTTTGAAAATTTTCTCCATTAATTAATTATGGTAATTTATGCAAATTTATTCCAAAAATCACAAAAAATGCTTCTTCTCCTTCATTTCTCGACCGATTTTGATTTGGTTTGCTTTATCTGGTAGAGCTAACTTTGGTACACTAAACTTCTACACAGAATGTTGAAATTTTTCTCCATTAATTAATTATGGTAATTTATGCAAATTTATTCAAAAAATCACAAAAAATGCTTCTTCTCCTTCATTTCTCGACCGATTTTGATTTGGTTTGCTTTATCTGGTAGAGCTAACTTTGGTACACTAAACTTCTACACAGAATTTTGAAATTTTTTTCCATGAATTAATTATGGTAATTTATGCAAATTTATTCCAAATATCACAAAAAATGCTTCTTCTCCTTCATTTCTCCACCGATTTTGATTTGGTTTGCTTTATCTGGGAGAGCTAACTTTGGTACACTAAACTTCTACACAGAATGTTGAAATTTTTCTCCATTAATTAATTATGGTAATTTATGCAAATTTATTCAAAAAATCACAAAAAATGCTTCTTCTCCTTCATTTCTCGACCGATTTTGATTTGGTTTGCTTTATCTGGTAGAGCTAACTTTGGTACACTAAACTTCTACACAGAATTTTGAAATTTTTTTTCCATTAATTATGGTAATTTATGCAAATTTATTCCAAATATCACAAAAAATGCTTCTTCTCCTTCATTTCTCGACCGATTTTGATTTGGTTTGCTTTATCTGGTAGAGCTAACTTTGGTACACTAAACTTCTACACAGAATTTTGAAATTTTTCTCCATTAATTAATTATGGTAATTTATGCAAATTTATTCCAAAAATCACAAAAAATGCTTCTTCTCCTTCATTTCTCGACCGATTTTTATTTGGTTTGCTTTATCTGGTAGAGCTAACTTTGGTACACTAAACTTCTACACAGAATTTTGAATTATGGTAATTTTTTATTTATTTATTTATTTATTTTTGATTTTTTTTATTTATTTATTTATTTTTATTTATTTTTATTTTATAAAAAAAAAAAAAAAATGTTGGTTATTTTGTTTACATTTTTTTATTTATTTATTATTATTTTTATTTTTTTTTTTATTTTTTTTTTCCCCATGTCCCTTCTGGGGCGTCAAATTTATATTTTTTTTGCTCTAATTAAAAAAATTAAAAAAATTTATGTCCCTTCCAGGGCAGTTTTTGACCAGTTGAAAAGTGTACCACATGATATTTGATGTTGCGAGATGCCGGATGAGCGCTACGTCATTGACGTTCTGGTTGTGTATGCGTAGCCGTTGCAACACAAGAACTATTGAGTGGAATGATTAACATGTTTTTGCGGCCCTGATCCCTTGCAGTCTGTTTGCCTGTAGGTGAACGAGTTCTCCCCCTGGTCGAGTTCTCCCCCTGGTCGAGTTCTCCCCCTGGTCGAGTTCTCCCCCTGGTCGAGTTCTCCCCGGGCTGGTCCAGTTCTCCCCCTGGTCGAGTTCTCCCCCTGGTCCAGTTCTCCCGCAACTCCGGGATCTGAGCAAATCTATTGTAAAGTAAGGAGAATAATCGAGCATAACAATGGCGCAGTGAAAATAGTGTACCATAATTGGTTTTTCTTGTTGCAGTTTGTGTCTTTTAATAAGTACACATAATATAAGTTTGCATGAATACTATTGTTGTATTCTTAATGTCAAAAAATAAAATGTAAATTTTCATGTCACACCTATATTTACATAGATTTTTTGCCTCTTTTTTTGCCATTTTCAATACAAAAATGCAAAAGCAATATATATTAAAAGACACAAACTGCAAAAAAAAAAAACTTTTGTTATGGTAGTAAAAGTCCTAATCTAGCAGAAAAAACAGAAAATGTGAGAGTCATGGTGTCAATGTTACGTCACCACGTCAAATTTACAAAATCTGTGATTACTGCTTTATTTAGCCACTGACTACCATTATATTAAACTTTATTTTGGTACAATGCATGCCTTTGTAAATAGTATACAAAATGATTTTGAATAATTCTCATTGTAAGGGTTAAAAAAATGTAAATAAGTGAAATGGTGACGTTACATGACACCGTGTCATGTTACGTCAGATTTGATACATTATCTATCATATTTTTCTAAAGACACATTTGAATGGCTTCAAACTTTGTCAATTACTTGCACACCCAAAGGTGAATGTTACATAAAATAACTGAATCAAAAGCAATGATACTTTTGATGATACATGTCATGTCACACATTCATGTCCCAACCTGGTGAAATGACCCATATCTGAACAGATGTTGTCATTTGCATAATTTAGAAAACCAATGAGCACTACAAAGTACAGCTTAGTTTAACATTCAATACACTTGAGCAATATATATGAACAGATGTTGCTATATGCAATTGTGAACAAATTTGTTTAACGTGCCAGTTTTAACGAGATTATATTTTTTAAATGTAATAAAATAGTTAAAATGAATGGGTGTGGTATACAAGTTGGCAGTGTAGTCACTTTGCTCATTTAAAGGGATTTAGTAACTTTGTTGACATACATGTGCAAAATCTGACTCCTCACCTTCCCTCTCCCGTAGCCTAGTTGGCCGTAGGGGCGCCACCAGTGACTGTAAGCACTTTTCTCCATCCTTCCTGGTCTCTTGTTTCTCTCAGAACGTTGCTTTGCTTAAGTGCAGTCTTCTCCATGATGTTGTCTACTCTTACCATATCTTCCTCTGTCTGCCTACATGTATATCTGTATACGGTTACAAAATTTATAAATTCAAGACCTCAAAATTGGTTCCATGTTTCTATTAGTAATATTTATGAATATAACAACTAAACATGGTGTGCAGGGAATAATTTACCTCCTCAAATTTGATTAGCACTTTTAACTGATGGATAAATATTTCAAATGAAATTCTGTACACTTCTATGGTAGAAAACTGCTATACAAAAGATATTTTGTATAGCAGTCATATTAAAAATGCATAGCAAATTGCGATGCGATACCAGGAAAATTATTCGCTGGTGTGTGAGAACTGCGAGAGTTCTATGTAAATTTTGTTGATGTTGACAATGTTATTAGATCCCTTTAAAGGGACATTCCCTCTTTTGCAAGCCAAATTTCAAAAGTTGCGAGGTTATTGTCTTATATTAAAGAAAATGTCATTTAATAGCATGCCTGAAAAAATTAGGGCTAAAAATCTCTTTTTCGTGGAGTTATAGACCTAAAACTAATAAACTGTTGGACGACGGTTTATTATGCATTATATGTATATTCAGCCAGTGAAGAAGTTTGCACACAAATTCCACGAAGTACCACAACGCTATGCGTGACCCCTCCGTGACCCACGCTAGCTACGTGACCCGGGCACAAGTAAGAATAGCCTGACCGCACATTGGGCAAAATAACCAAACCTCGCTTAAACTGACTACATGTAATTACATATTCTTCATTTTTGAGATTTTTTTCTGTGATATTCATGTACAAATGTCTGCTTCACAATACCTTTACAAAAATAAATACAATATAGTTGTAATATTATGCTAAATCAGTTAAACTCTTTTATTGACCGATATATAGTCTGATGGAGGGACGCATTCGTTTTTCATTCCTAGAATCCAAATTATAGGGCTGTTCGATCTGATTTTTTTTGTGTGTGTGTTTCATTCATCCCCATCCGTCAACTGGAGACTGTTCAGACGTTTTGTAAAAGAGGGACTGTCCCTTTAAATGGATGAGATAAAAAAATCTAAATTTCAGTTATTTATTTGATAATCCATTTTGTTTAATGTTGTAAACACAAATTCTTTAAATCAATTTCAGATTCTCGATCCAACAGAATATATGACTCATGTGCAGGGTTGCTGGACTACAGATGTTGGTTTTATTACAGGGTACCACCACCACAAAATAATATTCTTTTAAATAAAAGGTAACATCTTTAGTAGTGCATTCCTCCATCAACAAGTTCAGAAAAATATTTTTCAAGAAAAAATATATAATTGCACAACGCATCACCATTCTAAAGCATGCGTTCCTCTGCATGTAAGAAGACTACATTTGTCCAGAGCGAACGAATCGTCCAGGATTCTATTGTCTCCAAACGTACGTGTGAATAGCATTGGCGCATTCGCAAATGTTTAGCTCGACGAAACCATAAAATAATAATGGTTCCATAAGTGGTGGTAATTAATTGCATTGTTTATTAATTACACAAGGTTCAGCATACAATACTGCGTATTAATTACTATATCAAGTACAACTGAAAGGTGCTATCCCAGAAGAGTGTAGATGTGTTCTTCGCCTGGTGGTCCCCTTTAAGGAATCAATAAGTCATCAAATAATCAATGTTGTAAACACAAATTTCTTTAAATTATTTTCTGATTCTCGATCCGACAGCATATGACTCGTGTGCAGCGTTGCTGGATGATGGTTCCTACCTTGGGCCTGGGGCCTGGCAGCCCAATGGCTGCACTATGCACCACTATGCAAGCAGGTAAGTACAAATCATGATGATGTTAAAGGGATAGTACAGGACTTGTTGAGAGTGCATTAAAAAATGGCTTTCTGGTGATAGGAAGAACTTGGTGTAGGCGCTGTTAAGAGCTTTAAAATAATTTGTATAACAAAATAATGTGTGTTTGTTTGATGATGGTTTATGTAAATTTATGTCTTTGGGCCTGGCAGCCCAATGGCTGTACTATGCACCACTATGCAAGCAGGTAAAGTTTTACAAATGATGATAATAAAAAGTGGCTATAATGTTCTGTAATCCTACAAATTTATTTCTGAGATAAAATTGATACAAATATTAATTTTATTATACTTTTATACTAAAAATGGAAATTTGATTTGTTCAGATATAAAAGTGGCCATTAAGATAATTAAAGACTGAATCTACAACTGATTCAACATATTTCATGAAAGACTTTTGTTTATTTTCCCTTTTTCAGGGGATACTCCAAAATTCTTTAGTTGAGTTGAGTTTGATGTTTTGACATGTAATGTATGTAGTTCTATTCTAAAATTCAAATACATGAACATGAACATGATTAAACTACAAGTATGCTTTTCACAATTTACAGAAATCCTATTTTTAAAAAATAGATAAACAGACAATTGCCTTCAAATAAATGCTTATCATGTCTCTCAAAGTATGCATATTTTTAATGTGTATTATGAACCAAAGACAATTTTCAATTGAGTTGGACCAATTATACAAATATTGAATTGAATTGAATGTAATTGAATTTAATTGAAATAAAGATCAATAAATTAAAACTTGAAACTTTCATTCAATTTTTTGTTTACGACAGAGATGCTCCCAAATGTCTGAAAGAGCAGAGTTGTTATAGTGGGTGACTCCCGAATGCAAATCTTGTCAAGATCGTAAAGTATGTGTATTTTTTATGTGTGTTATGAAAGAAAGATCAATAAATTAAAACTTGAAACTTTCATTCAATTTAAATTTAATTTGTTTCTCGACAGAGATGCTCCCAAATGTCTGAAGGAGCAGCGTGTTGTTATAGTGGGTGACTCCAGAATGAGGCAACTTTTCTACTCCCTCGTCAAAACGACAGGTGTTCAGAACATAGAGGAAGAAAAAGTGGTGAGTCAACTTCAATTTCATTCTCTTAACCCCATCGGCAAAGGAGGCGGGGGGAGGGGGGGGGGGGGGTGGAGGCTGTAGACCCCCCCCCCCCTCCCCCACTGGATTTTTGAAAACAGCCACATTCATACAAAAGCATGTCATATTCGGACAAACTCATATTGTATTATAGGGCAAACTCATATCATATTCGGGCAAATGCATGCTACATATTTGGGCAAAATCATGTCATATTCGGGAAAAATCATACAGATTATATAATTTTGGGGGTAGTTAATTGTGATAAGGTTTTTTAGTTGTTGTTTTTTTTGCTTGTCAAGTGAAACTGGGGGAAATGGTAAGACCTCAACCCCCCTGGGAAAACTGGACTGATTGATTTTGCTATATATAACATGTATTCTTCATAGACCCTAGCCCAAGTATTTTGGGGACCAGTCCAATAATGGTTTGTCTTTATTGAATATTAGTAAACATGATATTTATCGTAAATATAATATATCGTAAATATTAAAAATGTAAATAGTTTCCCTCTTTTTATGCCTCCTCCACTTTAATCATGATCTTTAAAATAAACAAAATCTAGTAAGTAGATTTTCTTAATTGCAACAACACAATACAGAACACTCATTTCATGATCTAAATGCTACAAAACATATTTTCTACAGTTAAGAGCTAGCCTAAATACTTTTTTAGCATTCTCCCTCTATTTTAATTTCAGTAAGATTTGAATTTGCCTACCCTGTACGTATGTAAGTTGATATGAACTATCATTATTACAGTAATTACTGAATACTGATAGTGGATATATATGTATTGTGCGTTATTTTTCATTCTTTTTATTTGTTTTCTTCAAATCTTTTTTGCAGCATTCAGATCTAATCCATCATGAAAAGGATATCAATGCAGTTCTTGTGAGTACAAACATTGAATTTTTCTTTCCTGTCAAAAGAATCACATCTTTACAAATACATCCATTCTTGTGACTTTATTAAATGCTTCTGCTTCTTTGTTTGTTTGCACAGTCAGCATAACTTTTTTTAACACTGCGTCTGTACTTTCATTTAAGGGCAATTCCAAGCAAACATTGACATAAGCACCCATTTTTCAAATTCGTCGAATCATAACATATCTGGTATCAAATTAAAGCTTAAAGATTAAACTATTCAGAAATGCATTTTGTTCAAAATAAATTTTTGCGTAAACTATTATTTCATATGAATTAATTAGCATAAATTAATTTTCAATTATTTTCACAAAATATGCTTGTAAATATTAAGCTTAAAAGAGCTGCAAAAATAGGTTTTCATAAAATTTTCTTTCAGTGTTGGTAAGAACATTACTTCAATTTATCAGATAAATATCTATTTCGGCATTTTCGCTCTTTGTTCTGCTTCAGGGCAATTCCAAGCAAACATTGACATAACCACTGATTTTTCAAATTCGTTGTACCATAACAAATTTGGTATCAAATGAAAGCTAAAAGATTGAACTTTCCAAAAATGTATTTTGTTTTTGAAAAAAAAAATTGTAAACTATTATTTTATTGTTAATATATAGCATAAATTAATTTTCAGTTATTTTCACAAAACATTCAATTAAATATTAAGCATAAAAGAACTGCGAAAAGGAGTTTTCATAACATTTTATTTCAGTGTTGATAGGATCATTGCTTCAATTTTTCAGATAAATATCAATTTCGTCATTTTCGCTCTTCGTTCCGCTTCAGTGACTGTCTCATTTACAATCATTAATATGTCACGGCGTTACACTAAAAACATATATTTTTAATATTTCTGGAAAAATATGAATGGGAATGAAATCATTTTTTGTTTTCTCTCTATTAGCCCATAGGGCTATAATATGCATGCTGAATAGCAGCATTATCTTTTACCACTTATTAATATAATCAATATCAATTTGGTCACGGCGTTACGTTTTGTGTAACGCCGTGACGCTACCTACTGGATTCCCATTGACATAACACAGTAGACATAATCAAATAGTGTAAGATATTTTGTGTAGGTATGCTTGGGCATTGCTCATGCTATAATTATATGAATAGGGTCAGTTGATAATGTTTCCATCTCAAAGTTACCCGAGTCATGTATGTGTATGGGTTGTATGTCCGTCTGTCTGTATGTGCATCTGTACATCAGTGTTCTTTTTTTTGCAATATCTCAAGAATCGTTGGATGGATTTCGTTCAAACCTTGTACAATCCATGTATTTAGAGGTACGGATTATTGGATATGATTTTGGTCCATGAGGTCAAAGGTCAAAGGTCATATAGCTAACAAATATGCAAAAATTATATTATTATCAAGATAGTTTGAGAATCCTTGAAGGATAACATGATAATAATACTGATATGCGTCCAGTGAAGTATATGACCTGATTAGGGAATGGGGTCATGGGAGGTCATAGGTCAACAGGTCAAAATATTGTTGTTGTTTTTTGTTCTCACAATTAAGTTCCAGAATCAATGTTAGAAAGAGTACTGTAGGTAAAAGACAATTTTCTGAAACTGTTTGGGGCACAGGTCAAAGGTCACTCGGATAATTACCAATTCAAAAACAAACATTTACTAACTCTGAAATCATGTTACATGAAACAAATCACTTGCAAATATGCACTGTGCAGACCAAATATTAAACATTTGTATGTTATTTTGAGAAACAAGGTCAAAGGTCAGATGTCAAAGGTCTCATATTTCATTGTTACATTTAAGTATGTATTTTGGTTTTAATATTTGATGGTTCCATTAACTAACTTCTGAAATAGATAAGAATTTCAGTTATGTCCAAAAAGATTTTTGATCAATAGAGGGCGCTAGGCTGCAAATTTGTGTCATGCGAACCATCATTTCAGAGCATCTGGGTTATATTACCCATTCATCTAGTTCTGTATAGATTCTTGATCACTACATCCAAATTATATAATCTTATTCATCTCATCAATATCTCCCATATATAACATGTACAATTCAGAGGTCACGATGTTACCGTCACGCTGTTACCATGCACAGATACGTTTATGATATCATATTTACTATGAACATTGGATTTTTTCTACATATTTATTTGGATGTTCTAGCTTGATGTCTAGTACAAAGAATCAATGTGACAAAAGTGCAAAATGTTCCTGTAGTTCACAGAGTTTACTTAGTTTCTTAGCATGTAAGAAACCCATGTCTTTTTGCCGTCACGGCGTTACGGCAGATATTGATATTCATAATTAATAATTTATTGGGAATTTTGGTTTTCTTGCCTTTTGTAAATTATTGGTAGGATAGTGGTTACAGATGCATATCAAAAGTTGGTTCTAGATATTTAGATTTTATGAGTTATTTGGACTTTCATTGTGAGAAACACCCTCTGACCGTCACGGCGTTTGCTTGGAATTGCCCTTCAGTGACTGTTTCATTTATAGTCATCTATATGTCACGCTGTTACCCTAAAAACAGGTATTTTTAATATTTCTGGAAAAATATGAATGGGAATGAAATTATTTTTTGTTTCTTCTTCATTCGCCCATAGGGCTATATTATGGATGCTAAATAGCAGCATTATCTTTTACGACTAATTAATCTAAGCAATATCAATTTGGTCACGCTGTTACTTTTTGGGTAACAGCGTGACGCAACCTACTTTTTTTTTGCAATATCTCAAGAATCGATGGATGGATTCTGTTCAAACTTTGTACAAGACATGTATTCAGAGGTATGGATTATCTAATACATTTTGGGGCCATGAGGTCAAAGGTCACAGCTAATTAATATGCAAAAAATATATTATTCTCAAGATATTTCAAGAATCCTTGAAGGATGACATGATAATTAATACTGGTATGCGTTCAGTGAAGTAGATGACCTGATTATAGAATTTGGTCATTGGGTCAAAGGTCAACAGGTCAAATTATTGTAGTTTATTTTTTATCTCACAAAAAAATGCCAGAATTAATGTTAGAAAGAGTACTGTAGATAAAAGAAAATTCTATGAAAATGTTTGGAGCACAGGTCAAAGGTCACTCGGATAATTACCAATTCAAACACAAAAACTTACTGACATTGGAATCATGTTACATGAAACATGAAACATGAAATCACTTGAAGATATGCACTGTCACCACTGTGCCATGCTAATTTGAGAAATAAGGTCAAAGGTCAGATGTCAAAGGTCTAATATTTCATTGTTGCAATTAAGTTTGTGTTTTGGTTTTGATATTTGATGGTTCCTCAAACTAAATTCTGAAAAAGATAAGAATTTCAGTTATGTCCAAAAAGATTTTTGATTAATAGAGGGCGCTAGGCTGCAAATTTGTGTCATGCGAACCATCATTTCAGAGCATCTGGGTTATATTACCCATTCATCTAGTTCTGTATAGATTCTTGATCACTACATCCAAATTATATAATCTTATTCATCTCATCAATATCTCCCATATATAACATGTACAATTCAGAGGTCACGATGTTACCGTCACGCTGTTACCATGCACAGATACGTTTATGATATCATATTTACTATGAACATTGGATTTTTTCTACATATTTATTTGGATGTTCTAGCTTGATGTCTAGTACAAAGAATCAATGTGACAAAATTGCAAAATGTTCCTGCAGTTCACAGAGTTTGCTTAGTTTCTTACCATGTAAGAAACCCATGTCTTTTTGCCGTCACGCTGTTACCGCAGATATTGATATTCATAATTCATAATTTAGTGGGAATTTTGATTTTCTTTCCTATTGTAAATAATTGGTAGGATAGTGGTAACAGATGCATATCAAAATTTGGTTCTGGACATTTTTATTTTGTGAGTTATTTAGACTTTCATCATGAGAAACACCCTCAGACCGTCACGCTGTTACCTTGGAATTGCCCTTAACAGACTTCCTTCCACTTCCGTGGTTATACTGCATCACATGTTTAGTGTTCCACAAACTATGAGTACATGCACCACTTCCGTGGTTATACTGCATCACATGTTTAGTGTTCCACAAACTATGAGTGCATGCACGCCATACTGCCTGCGTTTTCCGTGTGCAGCTTAAAGGGGAAGGAACTCCTAGCCTTTTGACTTACTGGATGTGATGAGAGCATAACTCTTGTCATTTCTAGTCACTTATTTCCTCATGAATATTCCCAATAATGAAAATAATCAATATGTTATGGCCCACTGTCGTCTGCTTTCAATGCCAACAGGAGGCGGCCATTTATTTAACTTCTCGCGGTGAAATGACGTGTCAGGCGGAGAACACAATAGCGGGTTACGATAATGCTATTGTGTTCTCCGCCTGCCACGTCATTTCACTGCGAGTAGTTGAAGAAATGGCCGCCTCCTATGGGCATTGAAAGCAAAATATTGATTATTTTTGTAATCAGGAATATTCATGAGGAAATAGGTGACTAGCAATGATAGTAGTTATGCTCTCATCACATCCAGTAAGTCAAAAGGATAAGGGTTAATTCCCCTTTAATGACCGAAGAATCAATCAAGTACTTAAAGGGTACCACCACCCAAAAATAATATTCTTATAAATGAAAGGTAACATCTTTAGTATTCCATTCCATCAACAAGTTCACAAAAATATGTTTCCAGAAAGAAAAAAAAAAAATTGGAAAACGCATCACCATTCTGAAGCATGCGTGCATGGGTCTGCATGTACGAGACTAAATACTTTGTCCAGAGCGAACGAATCGCCCGGGATTCTATTGTCTCAAAACGTACGCGTGAATAGCATTGGCGCACTCGCCAATGTTTGGCCCGTACGGAACCAGGAAATAGTAGTCGTTCCGTAAGTGGTGGGAATTAATTGCTTTGTTTATGAATTACACAACCCTTTGCAAAATGTTGGGTATCTATTTGATATCACAAAACGGTACCAAAACATATAATTATGTGTTGTTCTTTGCCTGGTGGTTCCCTTTAAATATTCTTAAAACCTCTGATCTATTCCTTCTTTCTTTCATTTGAGATTGTTATTTTGTAGCATGCATATACAAAATCGTATCTATACACAGGTTTCTCATGAATATACGTTCATGATAGTTTTATTCTGACAATGAATCAGCTAAACATATCAAGTGGCCGGAATGTAGTACATTGAAGAGAGGATATCTGTCTTATTTTTTCTTGGTAGTTTTTCATTCATAGAATCCAAATTACAGCGTTGTTCAATATAAAATTTCACATGGGTGTCATATTTATCCCCATCAAGGTACTGGAAACTTTTCAGATGATTTGTAAAAGGCGGACACTTCCTTTAAAGGTTGATTCTACCTACAGTTTTTATGTGTAATGTTTTTTCATTTGAATCAATATTTTGGAATGAGAAAAATATCAATATATATATTTTTTTTAAATTTTTGGAAAGGATGAACAATATTAGAATTATGTCCTACTAATTTTAAAATGTGTTTTGGGTGGATTGCGTAATACTGATGGATAGTTAAAAAGAGCTTGCTCTGTTCTTTATTATTTGCGATTGGAAGCAAAGTTTAGAGATAGGTCTATAGCAGGATGTAACGCAACATAGAGCGCTTGCCTGATGGCCCTGAGCCAGTAAATAGTTGTTTGGGCCTGTAAAAATGCAGTTATAGAAGGTCAAATTTGGGTGGCCCAATCAAGCAGCTAAATTATCACACTGATAATAACAGGAAAATAAAATCTTGTATGAATTGTCATCTTTAGGGCTCTTTTAGGCGTCCATGGAGTTAACTCGCCCTTATCAACCCCTGTGTAATTGTATTGTTAGATGCATTTTCTCAAATGTAATTTTTTTCTGAGTTAGCCTTTCTCTTTTGTTCTCCTGCAGGAGTTTTGGTGGCAGCCAGAACTAAATGACTCTACAGTTGAGGCATACAGGACCAGAATACTGGTAAGTTATACAGCGGAACCTAATTATAAAGAATTCTGATTAAAAACAATCCTGTTATAATAAGGTAATACATTGGATTCCTGTTATGAATAGCTCTGATATAACAGAACCCTCTAATAATAAGGTAATACAGCAACACCTTGTTATAAAGAGCTCTAATATGACAAAGCCCTCTTAAAATAAGGCTATACCGGCATGGAACCCCCTTATAAAGAGCTCTGATAACAGAATACTCTTATAATAAGGTTATACAACAAGGTCATCTGTGCTGATCCAAGCTCTTGGTATTCTGTTAGTTATTCTACCCTGATATATCAGGATAATAAAACAATAAGGTAATTTTCTAGGCACCTCTGTATATTCTGCTAAAAACTCAAATGTATTGTGGTATATTGGTTTGGTCCCTCACCTTCCAATGCAGAGGTTGTGGGTTCAATGCCCACCTTTAGCATATATATGTGCCTGTCAGTGAGGAGTCTATGTGTTTAGAAATTAATTGTTTCTATCCTTATCGTAAAATCTCCATCAAATAGGATTCGGAGCTGTAGCCGCTGTTTGTCGTGCTCCGCGTTGGTACATGGACCATCAAGCTTCACAATACTACACCCGAGGCATTTCAGCAATTCAAGACAAATATCACCAAAGCTAAATCCGTACTGAGGAGTTTATTTATGTACAAAGGAATTAATTGTTTCTATCCTTCTCTTAAAATCTCCATCAAATAGGATTCAGAGCTGTAGCCGCTGTTTGTCGTGCACAACGTTGGTACAAGGACAATAAAGCTCCACGATGGTACACCGGAGGCATTTCAGCAGTTTAAGACAAATCTTACCAAAGCTAGACCCGTATTGAGGAGTTAATTTGTGTACAAACAAATTTATTATTTCTATCCTTCTCTTAAAATCTCCATCAAATAGGATTTGGAGCAGAAGCCTTTGTTTGTCGTGCACGGTGTTGGTACATGGACCATCAAGCTCCACGATGCTACACCGGAGGCATTTCAGCAGTTTAAGACAATACTTATGAAAGCTATATCCCTACTGAGGAATTTATTTGTGTACAAAAGAATTCATTGTTCTATCCTTTTCTTTAAATCTCCATCAAACAGGATTTGGAGCAGAAGCCGCTGTTTGTCGTGCACGGTGTTGGTACATGGACCATCAAGCTCAACGATGCTACACCGGAGGCATTTCAGCAGTTCCAGACAAATCTGACCAAAGCTCGATCAGTTTTGAGGAGGACCGCAAAGAAGTCTACACTTGTATGGATGTTACAAGGTAAAGAATTTGTTTTAAAAAGGTTTAAAATTATCTAGTAACTTTCTTTGAATCGACGCAACTGACTTGGATGTCTTATTAGAAGCTGAATAAGTAGAATAATCTGAGAAAGTTTGATCATAGTCGTTCAAAAGATATAATAGGAAATAAATGAAATATACCATTAAAATGGATATCATGTTATTCCCATTTGAATGGCTACAGGGGGGTTATGGGGGCACATGCCCCTTCTCCCCAACCCATCCTCTCCCAATTCGACAACCCCCGCCCAAACAAAATAAATGAACAAGAATAAAACATGAAGAAAACTGGAGAAATAGGGTGTACTCCCAACAAGTAGCTCACGCTACACCAGTGCTACAAGTTATTTTTCGTTTTTGTGTTCATTACCATAACCATTAACTGTGCAAATGGCATGATTATCATGCAACCAGTGCTGCCTCATACGCAAGAAGAAGAAAAAGAATCATGCAACCACATTTTAATATTCTATTTCCGTTTCCTTTCACAGCACCTATTCAAGCAGATCTTCTCAGCGATGCAAGAAAGATGATCACAAATGAGCAACTTGATCTTTATAACTCGGCGGCCATGTCAATTCTGTAAGTATCTTTTATGATTCACATCCATGGGATATTTCTATTGTGAATATTGCTCGAGATGATCTAATCCCTCTAGAGTCTAGACCTCAGCCTGGATCTTCTCAACTGACTCCGTAACCGATTTGACATCATGAACTAATAAATCAGAGTAAATGTTTATTATTTTCTTTTTTTGCAATCTCCCGTTGTCTCATGATTATCATTTCTTTGAGCCATCTCCTTCTCTCTAATGTTGATATTCTGTATTTGATTTGTTTTGATTTGATTGATTTGATTTGATTTGATTTGATTTGATTTGATTTGATTTGTTGCTACTACGAAATAATATTGGAGTACATCTGTGACACACAGCGATAACATGATTCTAGGCTACAAATATTTCCCTATTGAAATGAAGAGTCCAACCGATAATCATCTACTTGAACAAAACTATTAGATCACAGTGAATGTTTGTTATTATCTGTTTGCTATCTTCCAATGTCTCTATGTTCAGAAATAACTCAGGAGTATGCATGTGGAATACATCATTAACATTATCTCAGGCTTCAGAAAGGTGTCTTTGAAAATTGAGAGTTAAACAATAAGCAATCTAATTGAACTAATAAATCAGAAAAAAATGTTTATTATGATTTGTCTTTAATATTCTCTCAGTAATCAGAAATAAATCAGGAGTGCATCTTTGGCACACAGCAATACCTCCTTGTCTCAGGCTTCAGAAAGGTGTCTTTGGACATTGAGAGTTTTAAAACAATAAACAATTTAATTGAACTAATAAATCAGAATGAAAAAAATATGATTTGTCTTTGATCTTATCTCACTGTTTCTATAATCAGAAATAAGACGGGAGTGCATCTGTGGCACACAGCAATAACGTCCTCATCTCAGTCTTCTGAAGATACTCTGGACGGGCTTCATGTATCAGATGAAGGAGTGAGAACGGTAAGAACCTAATATCACCATCATCATTGTCATCATCATCATCATCATCATCATCATCATCATGAACAACATTATCATCATCATCATCATGAACAACATTATCATCATCATCATCATCATCATCATCATCATCATCATCATCATCATCATCATCATCATCATCATCATCATCATCATCATCATCATCATCATCATCATCATCATCATCGACATTGACATCATCGTCATTACCACTACCACCACCACCACCACCACCACCATCGTCATCATTACCACTATTACCACCACCACCACCACCACCATCATCATCACTCTCATCTTCCCCTCTTCTTCATCATCCTTGCCTCCATCGAACTCTGTGCAATTTTAAAGGGCAATGAAACTATCATGGCTTTCGGTTATTATTATCGTTTAGAGGGTGAACAGACATTTGATTTGAAACATAACTTGGCAATTTTGGCCTCCTGGATCCCATGAAATCCTTACGTGAACATACCCACATTTTACTTATTCTTACGGCGGCGAAAGATGATGGGAGCAGCCATGTTCTTGTAATTACCCGACATGCTTTGCAAACTCTGACGTATGTGCTTAGGGCCGAACAAAAAGCTTTTCACTGATTTCAAAGCATCTACAAGTATTCAGACAATGGTTTGAATTGGTGCTATTGAAATGCATTAGTGCATATCATTGACCATAGTCCGCACAAACCTAATAATGGCGGCCTCCAGTGTTCGCGTGAATAGTGGTATACCCAATAGAGTTTTCACATATTTCTTCCAAAGCAGAAATTTGAGTCTGAGTAATGTTACATATAATAAACAGGCATATTACGATGTATAAAGTAGGATAAACTCTATTCTTGAGTTGCATTGCCCTGGCGGAATCTGTGATTTTCATGGCATCTTTTAGGGGTTCTGAGGGGCTAATTTTCTATGAGCCCCCATGTATTTCTTACTCTAGTAAAGCAGTTATTATTGCACTGATTGGAGATGGTGCACACAATGTATTCAGAGAGGCATTATATCCTTTAACCCGTTGCTTACGGGAACCGGATGGGCTATGTACATAGTCTAAGGGGATTTCAGAATCTCGTAGTGAACGGGTTACTAGGGTAATCGTAGTGTGTACTGCTTAGTCTTACAAATGATACTGCTCAAATCACACGCTATATAAATCAAACCTACATGTATTATTAGTAGTATTATTACTTTCCTCAACTCATTACACTTACAGGCAATACAGATCCTACTAAACAGGTTCTGTAGTGGTATGAGAATCCTATGCACACAAAACTCTCATTGTATTTATACACAGGCAAATTTTTAATAGATGAGCAGTTTCCACTGTATTCTTTCAATCCATTACACTTAGTACAGATCCTATAAAAACAGCTTCTGCAATGGTGTAGACAATTCCTACAGACCCAAACCTCTCATACAAGCAATGATTTTAAGTAGATAAGCAGTTTTTTGTCAACAGTACTTTTCTTCTATTTCTCACAGGCTGTACAGATCCTGCTAAACAGGTTATGTAATGTTGAGAGAAATCCTACAGACACAAACCTCCCATTTTTATTACACAAGTGATTATTTTTTAGTAGATTAGCGGCTTTCAACAGTACTTTTCTTCTGTTTCCTACAGGCTGTACAGATCCTACTAAACCGGTTCTGTAATGGTGAGATACATCCTACAGATGCAAACTGCTGCTCAGGTGCAGAGCCTCCAATGACCCTGATACAGCAATTCACTTTCGCCTTCTTCTTTTCATGGTAAGTCTGAGTATGAATTGAGTTCACTTTACAAAACATTCATTTTGGCTTTGTAATTTGTAAATATTGATATGTTTAACTGCCTGAAGAAATATGTACAATAAATGCTGTTTTGTCATATCATGAACATATTATTTTTTTCTGATCAATAAAAATTGCAAGAAAAAACAGCAAAATTTATCTGAGTAAGCAAGAAGATCTCTTGTTGCATACTTAACTCTCATCATCTAACATTTGTTATTCTGAATTGTTTATCTTGCCTTTTGCTTGTTATGTTATGGCTTCATCCGTACCATTTTCTTCACTTCTGTCTTGATTTATAATTTCTCTTCTCTTGTAGCTTTATTCTCGCTATTTTCTTCAAGCTGCAATCATACCGGAGGCAGAATCTCGCCGCCTCGTCAGAGACCAATCACGTGGATGCCGAGGCAGCCAATCACGTGACGCCAAGCTCGTCGCCGACCGCAGCCAGCAAAAAACACCACTGGATCGACACGGCCTACACATGCACCAGTTGCCTGGCTAGATACGGTCTGGTGATGGCATACTTTTATTTATGTGACAGGTAAGGTAATAGTGAATCAAATGCAGCGGATACAGCATTATTTAAGTCTATATTTTTGCAAGCCCCCAAAGCCCCCCCCCCCCCTAGCCCACCACACCCTCCGCCATGTACACATACGGCTGAAATGCAAATTGGTAACAATGAAAGAAGTGTTGTAACATTTTGATGTGTACTTTATAATGATGCACTTATGTCAATGCTGCAAAATTTCATTTGTAATTTATTAACATTTCTTTCCATTGTTGTTATTTCTTTTGTCAGAACCGAGTTGTTCCCGAAGCGTCAAAAGTACTATTCCAGCTTCTACTTCTTCTTTTTACTCTCTGTGGCACTCCAACTTTCCCTGTTTTTTCATGCTGATACAAAAAAGGTAAGAATAAGTTCAGAATGGAGATGGCATAAATTTGTTGTAGTTGTTTGCTTGTTTGTTTGTTTGTTTGTTTTTTTTATTTTTTTATTTTTTTGTTTTGTTTCTTTCTTTTTTGGTATCTTAAATTTGGATATTGTTATAAAAACATGAGATAGTTTGTTACTCATTTATTCACTTGTTTTTTTGTTTGTGACTTGTATCATTTTCATACTATCATGATTTTCATTTTCATCTAGATGCTTATGCTTGGCTCTTTCATCCAAAATTAAATTGAATGGCATGAAATTAAGTGAGCAAATACAGGGCCCATATTCATAAAAGCCTGCTAGCGTAGTTCCTTGCTATAAAGTGTATTTCAAATTATACAATTTAATGTGCAACAAACAGATTTCCTAGTCCCCGACGAGGGTTAGCTGGGTAAGCCTTTGGAACCCACTAAGTTAACCCTAGTTTATAGCAACTAAAAGATCTTGTTGAATTCTTAGCCACATCATCCAGACTTAGCAGGCTTTTAGGAATATGAGCCCGGGTGTCTTATATTTACTACATTATGTGTAAACAACTATGTCCATGATTTGTGGTGTATGGTTTGTTTAATAATTTGTGAAAAATGTGGAAAAATTAATCAAATCAAATGAAAGAATACCTTTGTAACCTTTATATTGTTATTATGTTAATATGTTATTATAATTATGTATTATCATTTTTTGTGAAATATCTGTAATTTAGCCATTCGGCTGGGATTGATATTATTTTCAATAAAATCATTTCAATTTCAATTTCAATATTGACATACACTTTATTTGTTTGTTTCTTCTTTGATTACTTGGCAGCCAAGCATCTTAAATCTTGACCAGACCAAGGAATGGAAAGGCTGGATGCAAATGGTCATCCTTGTCTATCATTACCTGGGAGCGAGCAAGGTAAGGATCGCCTAACCCTTTGGGTGCCATGGTCAACAATTGTCACAGTGAGATCTATTGATTTGTTTCTGCATGCACATAATGTGCAATGAATTGGGGAATGAACCTTTTCATTCAAACTTGTAGAAACTGGGTCGAGTAGATTCTAACAATTTAGTTTGGCATTTAGGAGGCTAAAATTTAACTTATTTTCATACACCCAGAACCAGGATTTTTTTCAATGGAACAACAATGGCTATTTGATCATCAAATTGGCAACTTTTCATTTTAGTTTTCTTTTATAGTAGTGGGTATAATGCTAATGAAATTTGTTCGGTTCAGTTTGATGTACAGGTGAAATATCAGTAGTCATATGATTATTTATAGCCTGGTACTATTAACTATTTGCCAAAAAGAAATTATCAAGGTATGAAAATACCATCTTTGGCCTGATATGAGTTAAATTCAATGTTTTTCAAAAGCCAGGGCTCTTTTACCTTTCTCTATGTCTATTTTGTACTTGTTTCTTTGATAGCCATAAATAATGTGTGTGCCATAAATATTTAAATAAAATATTTTGCATGTACATTTGTATTTCCTAAATATTTAACATTTAACATTTTTTTATTCATGTATAACATTAATTCTCCATTAAAGATGAATTCCAGTTTTGGGAACGGAAGCCGAATACATCTATATTGATCATTATTGTTGAATAAGTATTGAAATAGGGCTTGTGTGTTAAAATCGGAACCTAAGCATCGTTAAATACAGAAATATCGGAAGAAATCCCATATCCGCCTGTGAAATTTATAAATCCACCGCCAGTTCGGACCTGTACACGCCGCTAGCGCTGGGGGAAATATCGACAAGCTAGGGACAAGCCCGTATAGCGCGACACCTCGTGTACACCTCGTGGTCGTAATACACGTAGCGAATGAGCGATTCCGAGTTGGCGATCTCTATCTGCAGCAGATCAAGTTATAATTTTGCAAATATATCAATTAGTAGGCGGTTTCTTGGCCAAATTTGGATAATCCTATATTACTTAGTACAATTATATTCTTTCACATTATTGGTAATGAGAGCTTCCATTTCATTTTTTTGAGAGGGGGGCGTTTCCAAAACTAGCCTTTACCTTTAACCCAAACAAGATTTTTTTTTTTTTTTTTTGGGGGGGGGGGGGGGGCCAGTCCTGAAAGGGTTAATAAGTATGTACATGTTCCTTATTTCTGTTTGAATCCTCAGGTAATCCCCATTTATATGCACCTTCGTCTCATGGTGGCGTCCTACCTCTTCATGACGGCATACGGACAGTTCTGTGCATCTTGGGACAAGAATAAGTTTGGTCTGGCCAGAGTGTGTAACGTAAGTTGATAATTTGATGCAAAATACTGCTGTAAACTGCTTTTCTACTATAATAATGCATGTGTAATAAGATGAGAGTCAATATAGGGCCTAAGTTTTTTTTTATCCTATCAGAATCTTCTTTTAAGGTAAAATTACCATATTTATCATAAAGTAACAGGTTTGACTGTAGAAGACAAACATCGATAGATGTTAAATTTTGTTTCATCATTTTTTCACCCTAGGTGATGTTCCGTATGAACCTGCTAGTGTTTTTCCTGTGCCTTGTAATGAACAGACAGTACCAACTCTACTACTTCGTCCCGCTGGTCAGTTTCTGGTTCCTGGTCATCTATGCCACAATGGCCATCTTCCCTCGCGTCATCAGAGAGAGCGCAGAAGGTAAACTGGAACATTCATCTTTTGAATAAGTGGGCATGCAAATTATATAATTGGTCTACTTGAAAAACTGTTGACACTCTTCCCTGTTTCTTCTGGTTAATCCTGCTAATCCTATTCTATTTTGGTTAAACATGCATAGACCCCAGCTGGGCCCCCTTTCATAAAACTTTTTCCAATTGTTGCAAGTGTCCAATTATTGTAACTACCATGGCAACAGCTAAAATGCCTGATGCTAATTGGCTGTTGCCATAGTAGTTTATACAATAATTGTTTTTTGTTTGTTTTTGTTTTGTTTTTTCGGGACAATTTCTGCATTGGTTAATGCATTTTCAACATCTTGTTATAATTTGTTTTTCATTGGTTATCTTTCCCTGCAGCTAACTCCAATCACTATTTCTTCATGCTGGCCAAACTACTCGTCTTGGTGATCATCATCACACTTCTAGCCTTGTCTCAAGTAAGTATCATTTAACCTGTTCCCTTTGAGTTTCTGAAATCCCCATTGACTTTGTACACAACCCAACCGGTTCCTGTAGTCAAGGGGTTTAAATGTCCTTGCAGGATGTTCATGCTTTTGCAGATTTGGATCAAACATTCTGATAGGAAGATCAAGAAGTCTAAAACTCCCAATTGAGTTTTAATTTATTCATTGTGATGGCAAGATGATATTGCGATAATCAACATAAAATATTGTATCAATTATTTTGCTTATATATAAAGAAATCTGAGCACTGCGAAATTGTGAGATTTAGAGGGTCATATTTGTGCAAATAGGATATTTTATATTTAAAAAATATTATTTCTCAGATGACCTTTGACATTGTCTTTGTTATCTCTTTTTTTAGATGACCTTTAACCTTGTGTTTGGGTGGTGTCCTTTGAACCAGCCGTAATTGGCCAGTGGATTCTCTCTCTGAGTGATGATAAAGTGTTTCAAATTCAAATTCATTTTACTTCCACAACTTGAATTAAAAACATACAAATAGAAATTATACATGGTAAAAAACAGCAATACAACAGGTAAAAATACATCAAGTGTTAAAGCATTTAACTTTGTTATAATTTTGTATTTTCACTCCTCTTCGATGAGACTGACCAATGACATTGACTTTGTTATCCCTCTTTACAGATGACCTTTAACCTCGCGTTTGGATGGTGGCCTTTCAACCAGCTGTTTGCCTTTCCCGGGGATTCTCTCTATGAATGGTGGTTTAGATGGAACCTGGATAAATATGTGAGTTCATTTATAATATCAGTTTGTGTTTTGTAATTTTATAACAATTGATCACTGGCGTACATCTGTTAGCGATCTTGAAACGTGGCCATACCATTTCAGTTTGGGTCTCTTTGCAGATCTATGCCAGTGTTTTGTTTTGACAGAATATTGTTGTTCATTAAACCATTACACAATGCTTATTAGTAAGTAAAATGAAAATAGAAAAACCAAAAAACCCAAATAAAAAACAATTGGCGTCACCAAAAATCCAGGAGAGAATGAATACAAAAATTAATTTAATTTGTAAATTTCTCTACCATCCCTTTTTCAGATTATTCCGTATGGGATGTTCTTTGGCTTCTGCTTGCTGTCTGCGCGGTCTTTCAAATTCCTAGATGACACTCATAGTGGGAACCTTTTCTCAATACCAATAACAGTTGTCGTTAACGTTGCTGCGGCAGTCATCTTTTCGGTAAGTACTTTTGATCATATTCCATTAAATATATTGATTTTGTTTTTTTACCCCATTCCTGCTGTTAGCGCACTCTTTCAAATTCCTAGATGATGCTCATAGCGGCAACCTTTTCTCAATACCAATAACAGTTGTCGTTAACGTTGCTGCAGCGGTCACATTTTTGGTGAGTACTTTTGATTTTTATACCTCCGCAACGAAGTGGCCGGAGGCATTATGTTTTCGGGTTGTCCGTCCATACGTATGGACTTACCTTACCATTCGTCCTGTTCTCCTGATCGCATTATCTCAAGAAGAGATTGACCGATTCCCACCAAACTTGGAAAGTGTGTGAATCTTGCAGAGCCAATGAACTGATTAGATTTCGGGGTCAAGGGTCACAGGGCTCATTATGTATGCAAAATTAGCTGAAATAGCAAAACAAATCAATTAAATTTGTCATTTAAAAAATTAGTTTTCCATTGAATGTATACAGTGTGCTGACATTTTCCATGCAATTTTTTTTATTTTGAGCTCTCTAATTCTTTTTTTTTTTGCACTTACAAAATATGGAAATAAGAGTAAATGTGTAATTCCCTTTAATGCCTCCGCCGAGGAAATGGCCAGAGGAATTATGTTTTGGGGTTTTCCGCCCATCCCTCCCATTTTTGTTCTCTCGATATCCTGAGAACCGGTTGACCAATCAATTTCAAACTTGGTATGGGTGTACGTATCAGGGGGACATATTTACATGATTAGATTTTGGGGTCAAAGGTCGAAGGTTCAATTTCTCATTATATATTCAGAAGTAACTTGTTATCACATTATCTTTTATTAATGTCTGTATAATTTTAATTTCAGCTGTGTACCTACCACTCTTACCTGTGCACCAACAAACCGGACTGCAACAGATTCCACGCCTACACCAGCTTTATTCCAGTGAGTATATTATTTATGATGTTTCTTTAAAGGGATCTAGTAACATTGTCAATCTCCACAAAACATACTTTGTTGTATGCTTATTGGAACAGGTTTCGGTTCTCTAAGATTCTCCTTTGTTTTAAAGATATTTGTGATTGAAGTATTTGGATGTGCAAGTTTTGAAAGTCTTGATTTTAAAGTCTCCCTGGGCGAGTGCCTGTAAAGTTCTTTAAAAATTGCTATATTGTGTGCAATTAGGCAATGCTAAAAATTAACCTTTTTGCCTTGTGGCCCAGTCGGGCAAGTAAAAACAAGATTGTTCAATTTTGAATGGCCCAAAACCTAAATCTGGTGGCCTGAAACAAAGAAAAACATAACAAATTCTGTTAAATTTGGTTGCCCGAGCGGGCCAGTAGAATTTAGGATCAATGAAATTTGGTGGCCCGTAGCTAATTTTTAGTGGCCCTGGGCCAGCGGGCCTATGCTAATTTCGAGCACTGAATTAGGGATCTATCAATAGATCTGATTCTATGAGTATTGTGACATGAGTTGACCATGACACGTGGAGGGAAAACAAAACTATACTAAATAAATACCAATTTGCTAACAAATATTTTAGTGACTTAGATAAAAATTAATTTTAGCTTAAAATTTTCAGAATACACCACCTGGGGAGCAGCAAATGTGGAAACGCGTTGGGCCCTTAGAGATATGTGATAAATCATATTAGGCTCTGTATAAATTGAGTATATCATTATATTTTAAATGTTTGTTAATTTTAAGAACTTGTTATTTCTTTGTCTTCTTTTAATCTAGGTGACGGCATTTATATTACTGAGGAATACATTAGGCTTCCTACGGAAAAGATACAGCGTCTTTGCTGCATGGTTTGGTGATATTTCACTCGAGGTAAGACAAGTTTCTGATTCTTTGTTGTTGTTGTTGTTGCCTGGTCAGGCAAGTGTATTAAGAACGAAAACCAGAACTTGGAAGTGCCCAACTAAAGAAAATATTTTGAACCGCTCAGGACTAGTCCCAACGTTCTCGTGTTGTGGTCCATGGAGAATGCATGTTATACCCAAATCAGTTCATCTGAAGCCAAGCGCACACACATACTTGCCAACATTTGAAAGTCAGAAAACTGAACACCATGTGCGTGAAGCACACATCACGAGCGCGAAGCGCAAAGTCCCTTTAGCCGGGGTCCCGCTTTAGGGCCCTGGAAGCTCTGGGGTCCCAGATGTTCTCTGGTGCAATCTCAGCCTATTTAGGGATCATTTCCCCTAAAATTCAACCCAAGTTTATGGGTAATTTTTGTGTCATACCAACAACAAAAAAGTGATTGAAGTGAATTGTGCTCTACTAAAAAAAATCGGTAAAACAAACCACTGCATCGATAACGGAAGTGTCTTCCTTCTTGCAGAAGAATGATGTCATTTTCTGTGATGTCTTGGACGCATTCACTTCGGCTTGCTCATTGACATTGTCTTTATGCTTTTTCTTCGACATGTTAAAAACGGAATAAATTGATGCAAATTCTCATTCATCCAGTCGCACTTACGCAAGTAAGTTCTGTCCAGATTTCGATTTATAAATTTTGAATATTAAAAACGGAATGATTGGCAAGTATGCACACAGAGCCGACCCGATCTGACTGTTTTATGCGTTTCTGGTCAGTGTGCATTGCCTCATGACTCTGATGACTGCCAATCGGAAACCAGTCGGAAGGAATTCAAGGCCGATTCAACATTTTAAAGTGGCTCCAACTGATTGGGCTTGACTCTAGCCGGATTGTAAACCAGTCGGATCAGGTCGAGTCGGCTCTGTGCGCGCTGGGCTTTAGATGAGTTAACATTCAACATTGCTAATACTTTACAAAGACTAAACTGCTGTTGATTTGATTAATTGTTGTATATCTTGCAGCTTTGGCAGGTGCTTTGAAATCATGTTTTAAGCGAGATAAACACCAAAACGAATGAGACTAAACTGTTAGTTGAGGATAACAAGTGCACAATATTACAATATTTGAATGTCCCATTGAAATAGTCACAAGTTATTATCATAGAGTAAAACCTGTCTTTAATAGTGGATCCTGGTCTAAAGCAGCCAACCTGTCAATATAATCCACATAGCAGAGAAACACAATGTTACGGAACCTGTCTGTAGCGGGCACCTGCCTACAGTGACCACTTTCCTGTTTCCCTAAGGTGCCCACTATACACATAGCTGACTGTGCTTCCCTTTTCTTTTCTCTTTTACGCAGCTGTTCATATCGCAGTACCACATATGGCTGGCACAAGACACAAAGGCTCTCCTCGTCTTGGTGCCGGGCCTACCCCTCGTCAACGTCGTCGTGACGTCCTTCATCTTCGTCTGCGTTTGCATCGAGCTGAAGGACATCACGGGTGCTCTCACGTCGCTCGCCGTGCCCAGCGAGCCGCGCAAGCTCTACATCCGGCTCGTAGCCTTCTTGGCACTGCTTACGGTGTTGCTCGTCTACACAAACTTTGTCAGTTGAGAGTAATGGTTGAGGTTTTATGAATGTAATTATATTGAAGATGATGTTGATGGTGGTGGTGGTGGTGGTGGTGGTGGTGGTGGTGGTGGTGGTGATGGTATTGATAATTATATTAATATATATTACTTATAATAACAATAGAGATGTCTTATATTGCGACAATCAACACACAGCTAAATATGATACAAATATATAAATGTAATATATGTAAACGTGTGTAAATAATAGATATACAAATATGTGTATATTTACAGGTTACTCAGTTTGTATGTGTTTGTAACTTTTGATCTGTCCAACGAGTCGCCAAAACACCAGATTTGACCTCGAGCATTGATTGGATACAGAATCTATACCGAATCTATACAGAATTTTTCTTTTAGTTTGCTAGAGGGTATGATAGAGATGAGGTCTGCATATGGGTGTTTATGGACATGCATGCATGCATGTAATTCATCTGCATCTAACTTGTTAAAGGGGACCACCACGCAGGCTTATATGTTTTGTACCGTCGTTTGATATTAAATAGATGTCCAACACTTTACAAAGGGTTGTGTTATTCATAAACAATGCAATTAATCATCAACGATTTACGGAACCAACAGGGCCTCATGGTTCTGTATGCACCAAACGTCAATTCTATTTGTGTGTACGTTTGGAGGTAATAGAACCACGGGAGATGCGTACATCCTAGATAATAGATAGTCTTCTTCTGCAGACCCATGAACACATACTTTAGTATGGTGATGAGTGTTCCAATTTGTCTGGAAGCCTATTTTCTGAACTAGTTGGTGGAATGGACTACATAAAACTATTACCTTTCATTTATAAGAATATTATTTTGGGGTGTTGGTTCCCTTTAATATTGATGTGTTTTCTGTGCAAGTGTCTTTTTTACATGAATGACATTTTGTTCAACTGCCTTTTCTACATGCGTGATTTCTTTTACAACTGCCTTACTCTGAGCTACTGATTTCATTTGCAGCTGTCAATAGGAATGCTCTCATTTGAAGTAAACTGACATACCTGAATGTGTGTGTGTGTGTGTGTGTGTGAGTGCGTAAAATATAATGTAAATAAATCGTTTTGGGGATGTTTTACTTAAAATTAAGCTTGAGTGTGTGAATATCGTCTTTCAAAATATTTTGTCTACTATTTTAGTTTACTATTTTGGGGAGTGCCTGAAAAATTTGCTTTAAAGAACTAAATTGATATGATGATGTTCTAGGAATGAAGAGGAAATTATTAGATATGTAAATCTATAACTTGTCAGCCGGTAATAAAGTATGACGTGTTGAATAGCAATATTTTTGGTCTCTATGTAATAACTACAGCCTCACTATCTTTCAAACTGTATGCAGGGCTCCACACTAAGCTTTTTTGCCAGTTGCCCAGTCAGGTTCTTCCCCTTTTCTGGTGGCCCTAAAAAAAAAAATTCTTGCCCGAAAATGTTATTTCATGAGTAAACATTTTACTATTCAAAATATCACTCATTCCTGATCAAACCCGTGATTATAGATGGCACATGATGTGGACAAATTTTTTAAATGTCAGGTTGAAAATCTGCTTGCCCGATCGGGCCATTAAAATATGACTTTTATACATTTTTGCTGGCCCGAAGTGCATGTATGCAATTACAAAATGCCTGTCCCAGAGAACAATGAGTGGAAAAAAAATGTACCGTAAATCTCCGTGTATAAGATGCACTTTTTTTCCGTCGGAAAAATTTCAAAGTGGGGGGTGCGTATTATACACAGGCCGGGTACAGCAAAAAAAAAAAATTGGACACCCTGTAGTCATGTTGAATGTGTATAACACATGGCTTAGGGCGTGACAAGTGCTTGATGTTCGTTGCAGCATTCAGCAAAATATACCTTTTTCTCACACAAAAAATATTGGTTACAGTTGTAAAAATTGCAAGTTTATTGAGCAGTAATACTGCTACTAATGAATATTCATACATTTGTGAGCAGCAGTACTAATTAGATATGCAATTTTCTAACCAGTGTTTATAAGTTTTGCTCATAATTAAAAATAGTTGTTCGTAAATTTAGAAAATTGCATTATATTTAGTGAGTATTGGTGCTCATGAATATTCATGAATATGAATATTTATGAGCACCAGTGTTACTGCTCAATAAATGTGCAATTTGTGTACTAACCACTATTTTTATGTGAGAAAATGATGTTGATGAATGCTACATTCAACATTAAGCTATTGTCATGCCCTAGACCAGTGGAATAAGCATTCCAACAGCACTTCAGGGTCTTAACAAAAAAAATACAGGGTTTCCCAAATTTTTTTTTTTTTTTTTTTTTGCTGTGAAAGTTGGAATGCATTTTATACACGAGTGTGTCTTATACACGGAGATTTACGGTAAGTCTTTTTTGTTCAGGTATTTATTTTTCGCCACACCGCCATTCATTTTATACATTTTTTGTTATATACTAGCTCATCGCTACGTCATTCATTAACTACCAACAATTTTATTTTATTTTCTCTGAAATGTGGTCCTTCTAAACTTGCCTCTATTTAAAGACAGCTCTACATACTGTATATGCGAACACAACTTGCTCCTTATTTAAATGCTTTTATATGATTTTGTCTTCTGTTTTGTCTATTTGTACCAATTTTATCCATGACCTTATAGTAATTATTTTAAGTATTTTAGGTACGTTATAACCTTAAAATAATGGAATAATATAAATGGTAATTTGATCAAATAAAGTAGAAATATGTGAAATAATAAATACATGTATGGTTATTCTAAGTACCCTTAAATTTGATACATTTTATCTTTCATTTTGTGATTCAATGCAGTGTTTTTTTGCAGTTCAAATAAAGCTTTTGCAGTTGCAACACAAATGATATAATAATAGATCTTCCATAAATATGGCAATTCCAATGTTAAGTGTTAGCACTGCGCATGTACACATGCTCATAATTTGGCTAATTAATGTATGTTTTGTTTTGTTTTAAGGAGGGACTTATCTTCCCTTTTGTTTGAAATGTTTGCTGACATTGTTTGGGTTTGAAATGTACCTGATGACCATGGGTAATAATAATTAAATAATTATTTAAGCGCAGTAGAGTATATATTTATAGTAGCTGCGCTATATAAATGTTGATATTATTATTATTATTATTATCAAATCATTGCCGTTATCTCTTTGTCTGAAGTACAGTATGTTTTTTGTACATTGCATATACACCATCAGTAGATTGGATTTCAAACAACGTTTTTGCAAACTTGTATTTACATGTATATTTATTTGAAAATCTTACATTTGGAAAATGCTGCCAATAAAATGATATGTTGCTTGTACAATGCATGTTATATGCTTTGATTTTGGATTTAGTTCATAAAATGACCCTTTTCAAACTTATTATATTATTTGCATTTGAAATTTAGACATGAAAATTTGCTACTCAAACCACTTTTGCCATTAACTACTAACTGCCTTCTACCCAAGTGATATGTTGCATGTACAATTCATGTATAGGCATCAATTGGATTTTGCATTTAGGTTTTGAAGTGACTTTGAAAATCTCAAATGTTGACAATTTTGGTTTTGAAACTATTTTTACCTGCATTATCAATAATTGCCTACTGCTAAATGTTATGTTGTTAGTACAATGCAGTGTGCAGAAATGAATTGATTTTGCCTTCAGTTGGTTTTAAAATGACTCATTGGAACTCAATAATGTACTTTTATTTGAAATATAGAAATGTGGTATATTTGCCTATCAAACTATTTTTGCCATTAACTACCACGCCTACTGCCCAAGTGTTATGTTGGCTGTACATATGCATTGATTTTGCATTCAGGTTTTAGAATGACTCATTTCAACAGAGTACTCATTTTTATTTGGAATGTAGAAATGTGGAAAACTTGCCTGTCTAAGCTATTCTTTACTAAATCATTTATCGCTTATTGCCACAAGTAATATGTTTTGTTTTTTACTGTGAGTACAATTCATGCATAAATAATATGCATTTTTTTCTTCTATTAAACAATACCATTTTTATAAGCTGTTTTTTTATTTATTTGGTAGTGGAGGGTTAGAGTTGTGCAATTTATTTAACCCATAAGCCAGGTAAGGCACCTAGATATATATGTGTATAAATGTATCTATTATATGTGAAAGAAATGAAAAGATGAAATTATTAGGCGGATGTAGCTCTCTCTGATGCTAATTCCTCTGGCCTGGTGACGTTTTACAGGATAGTTTATTCTCTGTGTGTTGATTCAAGAAAGCAAATAAAATAATACAACTCATGAAGTAAACTATTTAAATGGTATTTAAATATGAAACATTAACATAATTAACATGTTCACATTTTTTTCTAGTCAATTTTTTTTATATTTCTCGATGACGACCAGTCGGGTTGTGTAGTGTGCCATGGGCTTTACAGAAGTTATACATACCGTACATTGTAAATGTAATATATTAACTAGCCAGTTCCTACATGTACATGTATATATGGTGGTTCAGGTACAAACATAATTGTATAATACAGTCTTTCAATGAATATAATGTAAATATTTTCAATAAACTGTCTATAATTGAATCAGAACATTGTGTCAATACTTATTTTGGATGAGAGGTTGAGGGTTTTGTGAAGTTCAATTCAAGTGGGTTGTTTGTATGTGCATGTGTATTGCATGTTCAATAAATTCTCACTGAATCATGGTTACATACTGATTCTGGATGAAAGATTGTATTGTGTGAAATTCAAAACATGAATTATTGATCAGGTGGATTGTTTGTGTGTGTGTGCGTGCGTGTACATGTGTATATGTGTGCGTGTCCAATACTTGTATCATGCGGATTGCTTGTATGCGTGTGTGAATATGTCATATCACACAATCAGCCCAACATGTAATGTGCACTTCCTACATCCTTGGGGAAATTTCAGACATGCAGTCATAAAGGGCATGCACAACAGAATGGAATTTGGAATCAATTTTTTTAAAGTGATCCATTAACAGTAAAATGCAGACAACTCACTTGGAGCTTTCACACTTTTCTTGTACCTTTTTGTTTGACTTATGGTAACAGAAGAATGAAATGGATTTTGATTTTTCAAATGTCTCCCTAATTATTGAGAAATTTAAGATACCATTGAAAGTGTCTGTAGATGCTTTTGAACGAAGTCAAGAGTATCCAAATTCTGATACTAAATCTTCCATAGTATCCGAATTTGGATACTTCATGCGACTGATCAGGAACACTATTCTTTTTCTTATTAAAGAAAAACTCACATATTCATTCTCAAGCAAAAGGACAACAATCATACAATAATATATTGGTATATGATAGAATAGAATCCTCACATATCATTTTTTGGGGAAAGTATAAAGTTAATGGATCACTTTAAGTCTATAACAATAATTTACACTTGTTGTAAAGGCCCCTAAAAATGGTTGCTTCTGAGGGAATCATATGCCATATTGATTAATTCATGATGATTTATATGTTGAATACTTTTGTGGTTAAATATTGACTAATTTAGGATGATTTATATGTTGCATATTTTTGTGGTTGAATAAATGAATCTGAACATCGCAACAACAAAGAACACACACAGACTCGGGAGTAATTCTTTTACAATGGATCTGCATTATTAATTCTAAAAAACATACAAGCGCATTATTGTGCTACATACAATACAGGTAGGAGAAAGAATCTCTTTAAATAAGTGTTGTACAATGCATTCGACCGGGACATTCATTAATAATAATAATAATAATAATAAAACAGAAAAAGTAGTACTGGACAGATGGTCAAATTTATACAATGAAAACAAATCTTTCTAGTACTTAATCATTGAGGTGAATTTGCGGCGTACAGACTCGGCCGAGTTATGATTACCAGAATCAAGAAAGACGGAAAATGATTTGTACGTTGATCGTAATACTTTATGACATATCGGGCAGCTTTATGCTGTTTAATTGAATACATGAACATGTGTGAGAATACCAATTCAAAGATGAAAACTTAGCAAGATCTTACTTTACATTGAAATTGACATATGATGGATGATTTGATTAAAATTTACATGAACCATTTGCAAGATTCAATTGTTATTCATGATTTGTATAAAAGCATAAATAATAAATGACTGACCAACATTAAAATGAATATTCCTTACCATCAATTAGACACTTTATCTACAGAATTAAAAACAACAATTTCAACATCAGTGTCATAAGAACCATTTGTTATTTTTCTTTTCTTTCAGAACTCAACAACTATGGATGATTTGAGTGGTTCTTCTGCATATTATGTGATGGAATATTTAATAAATCAATTAATTTTAAGTCAATTCATAACAAGGATCAACAATAACCATACTGTTATGCTAATTCTAATACATTAATATAACCTTGCATCTCTCGATGTCAAGACATTTTCTCATTCCGGTGGATTTCATTAATTATAAATATACTCTGATTTTCATGTTTTGCAAGACTTTTACACCATGTAGGAAGAAAATAACACTAGGTGGATTTATTTTATTGTTAAAATGTTGCATTAGGATAGAAATCAAGTCAAATTAATAGGTATGATATGCACAGTATGATTCAACAAATGGATGAATACTATGATCTACCTTTCTGGAAAGCAAACAATGCGAACAAAAGAAAAAAATATGTACAAATTTGTACAACAACAACAACAACAACAACAAAGGGAAACATAATATTTCATCTACTAGAATTGCTACGACTGAACAAAAATAATAGTATTAGTGCAGAACTAACATTGATTTTTCTCTCACAGGATTATTCTTCTTTCTATTTATTAGGGAAGCTCAAATTTTATTTTCTACAGGAGTATTATATAACTACACGCTGGGTTCACCCCAAACAATACAAGACGGTGCAAACTATAAACTTGTACAAACACACAAACTATATAAATTGCAATGCTACTGTCAGGTCTGCTACTCAAGCTAACACAAATTGAACAAATTATACATGATCAAGCAAAGATGATTAAGTCTTTTAATGTAAATTTTATGGAAAACTATGCATTTAAACATTTTTGCCCAATCTGCTTAGAAAAAAAATAGTTGTGCTAAAACTAACACATCCAGAAGTAAACTACATGTAGTGAGCAATGCAGCTTTTCCCCCTCGAATATAACAAATCTTGAATTACTGCACACATTCCCACCCATAGAGTTTATAAAACCTTAAATAACTAGCATCTTACGACGCCTCCAAAAAGGTTTATGTAGCTATAAAAGTTAAAAACCTACAAGTCGTTTAATGAAAACCATTCGTACATGTATATATAGATCTATAGAAAATGAATACATAGCCAAACCTAATAGTGCCTAAACAACATAGGGAGTTGAATACAAGAACTGAAACTCACATGTTAGAAGTTAAAACATTAGCTTTAAAAATTTAGTGTACAATTGTCATATTTTTTGCATAAATGCTACATTTTTTTTCTTCTCATTTTCATCCTTTTTTAATTATTTATTCACAGGTATAAATACAGTATATACAAGGTGGCAATAATGAATTGATGCTCTATTAGAATTGTTCTTCATTTGGCCAAATACAAAAGGGATAATTTCATACACCAATCATCAACCAATTCCATTTACTGTGATAACAATCATCAGTACTTCGATCTGTAATCCACACATTGCATTAATACACAATTCCATTCTATTTCCCTATAATAATTTTGCCTTCAAATTACAGTTATTCATTACAGTACTTAAATTTATTGTGATTTTTACGAGATTGTTTTAATAGATACAAATCAATTGGGGGGGGGGGGGGGGGGGGGCACTCATTTGTTGTTATATGCTATAGCACAAGCAACATTTTGGAAATAAAGCTTTCATCAAAAATATTAGAATAGGAATCCAGAAATTGTTGGTTAACTCATTGCATGCTATGGTCAATTATAATACAATGACAGCTCTGCATATATATATAGTTCAGTGCAAATTCGAACTTCTGAATGCTGAAGTGTTGAACTTAAAATGTGCTTTAACTCGGTAGGTACGTAAAATGTAGAATTGGGCCTTTAGTTGCTAATTATCGTCTAGTTTGGAATACAAATCATACTATTCTTGCAAAAGAGCCAATTTCAACCAATTTCAATTTGAGATTTCTACACAAAGTTTAGGTGTATCTAAATTCTTTCTTTTACAGTTTGTGTAATGGATAAATGGAACATGACTTCAAGAATCAAGATGCAAAACAAAATTGGTCATAAATTAGGATGTGGAGTGATTGTAAAAAAAAAGGGGGGGGGGGCAAACTGTTAGAGGGGGGAGGGGGGGGGGGGGGCTCCAGCAAACCACTAAGACAAGGCCCTCTAGGGGAAGGCACTTTTCGGTAGTTCACCAGAACCGTGGGGGGTGGGGGGGGGGGGGAAGTCCTTGAAATTGAAAGGTCAAACAATTGGATAACAATGGCTCTTTTGCAAGAAAGATTTAATTTTGATTTGAATTCAAAATCTGAGAGAATTTAGAGAGGCTCTATTATGATTTGAAATTGAAAGGTCAAACAATTGGATAATTTAGAGGGGCTCTTTTATGATTTTCAGGGGCATTTTGGGGCATTTCCTGGGTCCCTCTGTACTTATTTCAATGGAGCATTCACCCGTGGGTTTGTTTTTTCATTCCAAACCATTCTAATATTTTAATTATGTTTACACACTTAGTGCAATCATCTTAGTGTTACAATGACTGGATTTTAGAGCATTTTTAAACAAAGAAAACAATTATCAATATTATTAAACTGTACAACATTTAACTGATTGGTCCATTACTTGTGGATTTTGGAATTGCTATTTATAACAATATACATGCGCTACACCAGAGTGTATTGAACAATAAACATGTGTGCTACACACCGTCATGGCTTGAACAATTATACAGGTGCATGTATAACTAAATGTATAAGACTGTAGTGGAATTTTTAGAAATTAGAAATCAGCATGCATAACACATTGGTGGATTGAACAATGTACATGTGAAACACGTCCTTATGAACTGAACAATGTACCTGTATACAACCTATCACATTCATGTGGAATTTACACATTTGCATTAAATTATGAACAATCTACTTGCATAACACCGTGTCCAATAGATTAGTCTGCATTCATTTTAAACAATGTACATACATTGCATCCGAATAGGAACGCATGTACTATCCTGTGCTACCAAACTACCCATTCAAAAATAATTTACAAACATGTACATACAAGTTGCAGGATTTAGAGTAAAAATTTAAAATTAGATTCCCTCCTCTATCTCATCTCATAATTGAAATGGCATGACTTTTATAAAAGTACCAAATCTAGAAATGTTTTTCAATGAATTACAGTGTATTTTGTATGTTGTTAAAACATGACCCATGCTTAACAATGTGGTTTATTCCAATTTGGCGTAGAAAGGTCATATGAAAATAAATACTTGCTTCCTCAAATGGCCTCTTTACGCAACAAAAATTTGATGGAACTGTGACGGAAAAATGTATTGAATTATTCATCTCAAACTTGCTTTGCCAATCCAAACAAAAATATGAATTGAATAAAAGTATCCGCATATTTATAAACTGGCCTCATGTATAAAGAATGAAGAGAATACGTGAGTCTGTTTGAGTTTGTCTCTAAAGCGAGCCAATGTACAGAGAGCTGGTCTATGAGTTCAAATTTGGTAAATGCCTAGCTCATCTTATAAGACTCAACTTTATTTCCAGAGGTCATCTCTCGCTCTCTCTCCTTTCTAGAGGTCGGTGTCGAAGAAAGCCAGCCCCGTGTTGTCGGCCGGCGGCATCCCGTCCAAGTTGAGGTCCACGGTTGGGGGACCCATGTCAGGCAAGCCAGCGTCCATACTGAAGTCACCCCCGCCCAGGTCCAGGTCCTGCATCATGGGCTCGATGGATCCTGGGTTGTCATGGAAACCTGGGGTCAAGGAGAAACATGTGAGCAAAGATTGAATGAAAATTGCATTGATAACTTTCATTGATAACTAGTTTATGACTTAAAATGTTGTAATTATTGTGAACGATCTTCTCAATGCCCATGAGCCACTTGAAAGGAATGCTCCCCAGGGAGTGGAGATGGTGCACACAATGTGTGCTGGTTTGCATTGTATCCTACGACCGGGGTAATAATATCATTGTAAAGCGCTAAGAGATGATTATCGATCATATTAGGCGCTATATAAATCAAGTATATTATTATTATTGTCTAGCTCATCTTGCAAAAGACTCAAATTTATTTCTAGATGGTCTTCTCTCTCTTCTCTCTTCTTTCTAGAAAAAGGTTTGATTATCAAGGAAGGAATATACAAGTGACAGAATCCAAGGAGTCAAGGAGCAAAATGTGAGTCAAGAATTCAATTAAAATTGATTCGATTGAACCGCATCAATAGATTTCTGCATTAGATTGGCTCGGGAAAAGGTTTGATAATCATGGGAGTAAATCGAGCCTGAATAAACAGGATCTAACCCTAATTCACTAATTCCCCTCAAGTCCAGGTCCTGCAAAATGGGCTGGATTGTCATGTGGAAACCTGGGGTGATGGAGCCAAATATGAGTCAAGAAAGGAACTGAATTCTATTGCATTTGCATCAGTTTTTGTTTTTACTTCATTTGATTCATTCATGTCATTATGCAATAATTATACAAATTATCAAGAGAATTAATAAATTGCAAATGAATAGGCGAGTGTAGGCAGGTCAGAGTCGGTGTTGAGCCCTGCATATTGCATCTTCATACTTGAGCTGAATCAATTTACAAGAGACCATTTTACCTTGCATCTGTGGCGGGGGCTGTCTGTACTCGCCGTGGCCGCTGTGCAAGCTGTGCACGCTGCCGTGCTGGCTGTATGTCACGTATGAAGGCAGACCCAAATGCAATGGTACATTAACAAACATATCTAATCATAAAATTAACCCATTCCTGTAGTTAATTACTTTACTGAATATCATACTTGAGCCAAATCACACAAGACTGTTACCTTGCATCTGTGGTGGGGGCTGTCTGTACTCGCCGTGGGCGCTGTGCAAGCTGTGCACGCTGCCGTGCTGACTGTACGTCACATCCGAGGGCGGGCCGCCCATGCTGCCGGGGGGTGGGCCTCCCATGTTGCTAGGGGACATGATCTGGTTTTCAGGGGGCATCTCGTGCATGGGGGAATCGCCCCACGGCACGTTGTCTCCTCTCAAGAGCGAGTTGCTGAGCTCCACCGAGATGCGCTTCTTGTAGTCGTTGGGCTTGTCGTCGGACATGCGGTACAGCACAGCGGCGGCATAGGTGGCTGCAGGAAAACAGGGTTGGAACAAATGATTTAATTTATTCCTTCTTTTCCTTCATTATAATTACATGTGGGAAATATTTAATCAGCACGAAAACATTTCCCCAGAATTTAGATAATCACTAAACTGACAAATTGTTTGAAGTTTGTTTTAATGAAATAAATTTTTTTTTTTTCTTTTCTCTTCAGGGTGATATGAAATTATGATTATGATCATGAACATGCTTTTTCCAATTGATAAAACACTTATGGATACGTTCGTTCCTGGGTTGCAGGAGCCCTGTCAATAGCAACTCCGCGTTCGCTGATCTCAGAATCTTCTACGTATATTGAGTGTTTATAGAGAGGACGATGGTGATAATGATGACGATGGTGACGAGGATAACTATTTAAATCTTCTAGTGTAGTAAAGTCAACCTACTGATGTATTATGTACTGATGATTATGACTTTTATTATTGTAAGGATATATATGTACCAATGTCACCCTAATAAAGACTTACCGACTCCTTCGTTCCTGGAGTGCAGGAGCTCTGTAAGAGGGGCAGTAGCGCCCTCCTGTTCAATGATCTCAGCACCTTGTTTGTCCAATGAGAGCTCGGAGAGGACACCGGCTGCTACACGCTGGATGTTCTCAATGTTGGAATACAGCAGCTACAGAAAGATTGGAGAGCAATTTAAGTTATATTATTTGCATTAGAATAAAGATTGTAACTCTTATGTAGTTTCACTTTTCTAACTTAGTGTAATTCGTTATTCAATCTTGATAATCTTGAAATAATATAACTTTGCTAACGTGTTATTATAAATAATTTAAGAAGTCTAATTTGTATTTGTAAAGCGCCTATAGATTAATTTCATATTAGGCACTAAAGAAATCAAACATATCATTATGATCAATATTAACCCGCACTTAGATGTTTTGTTTATAAAGAATAAACAATATAAAGAATACACAATTTTCCAACATGGAGTATTTACACAGGAATACAGATTTTACATTATCATCATACGAGGCTCACGTTCTTCCTTCTTCGTCATAATAATCATTGCTGGAAAATATTCTTACCTGAACAAAGAGCGGGATGCAGTTGAGTCCCTGAATGAGAGCCCTGTTGTGGGAGTCCCTCGCAAGGATGTGCAGTGCCCCGGTCGTTCCCTCCACAATATCTTCCATGCGCACACCATCAGCGTAGCTGCCTACTTGGCCACTGCTACCCATGGATGATCGCTGCAGAGAAGAGTAGAAAGAACACACAAATTAATTATGTGGAAGCAAACTTCACTAGATTGTTTGCAGAGAACATCAACCAGGTTACCTTTATGACCCAAATTGGCAAAGATGCAAATCTGTACTGAACTAAACTGCACTGGTTCGATCTGGTTATCTTACCGTCTGTATCTTGAATTGCTTTATTATAAGATGATGGAGCACATGCTGCTCTATCAATGGAGTATGGTTCACAGAGACCAGAGCCAGGTTGCCAATATGACCAACATTGGCAAAGATACAGAAAATGGACTAAACTGAACCTGGCTAAACTAGATAAATCTGGTTTGATCTGGTTTGAAATTTTGAAAGTGTCCTGGTCCTGGTGTGCCCTCATGAGCAGCTGAACAAGGGCTAGGTTGCCTTTATGACCAACATTGGCAAAGATTCTACAATACAAAACTGAACGTAACTGAACTGGGATAAACTAGATAGATCTGGTTTAAACTTACCCTCTGTGTGTCCTGGTGTGCCCTCATGAGCAGCTGAACAAGACGATGGAGGGCGCCCTGCTCCCTCAGAGGAGCGTGGTTGGCAGAGCACAGGGCTAGGTTGCGGATCAGACCAACAGTGGCCTGTAAAAGACAAACAAAATGAATGGTAAAACATATAGATAGATAGACGGATAAGACTGATAAGATGGATAGAAGGATAGAAGGATAGAAAGATAGAAAGACAGAAAGACAGCAAGACAGCTCAAGATGGCTCGAAACAAGTGCTTGGTGTTTAACCTTACACATAAAAAGGGTCAATTTACTTTGTTTCTGAAGAATTTTTTTTGGACAGCGATAGTTTTGTGTACTAAATGTGCGTAATTAGTTTTTAATGTTTTAACTATTTGTGAGCCTTCCAGAATGTTAGCATTAAACAATTTTTACATTTTTTTTATTAATACAAAATGACTTCTTTTAACCACAAGCGAATACATCGGTATTCTAAGTCAAATTTCCCTCGGCCTTTCCTTTGTAATTTCTTCTTCATTTTCCTAATCATTACACATATTCTTCTTCATCATTTGTATTTGCGATTTGTTTCCATTTAATTTCTCGTCTTTACCTTGATGAGTGGCCATCTGGATGGAGGATGCAGAAGCTTGACAACAGACGGGATACCAAAGTTGAGGCGCACAGCATTCTGGCACATCTCAGCTCCATGGTGGCGACTGGTCAGATGACGCAGAGCACAGATCTGCAGGACACAATATTTAAAATGTTATTGTATTTATCTCTATAACACTTCAACTTGCAAAATTTAAATTATTGAATTTTTTGAAATGTTACAAATAGAGTTCTCAAGTTTCTATTTTTTTTACTCAAAAGAAAGGCATCAGTTCTACAGAACTGCCTTATTCAGGGATGTTTCAAATAGCAATTAGGAGAATTAATGGGGATCATTTTCGGGGTGTTGGTTCCCTTTAATATGAAATGCATGCATCACGATTGGAAGGAATTTTCCTTAATCAGGGAGATTTTGAAATGTATATTGTCAACTGTCAAGATGTAGATAGATCGATACATTTTCATGGAGCCTCCTGCATAATCAGGGAAACTTGGCAGCTCTTCTTCTCAAAGTTGAATAATAATATTATAATAATATACTAGATTTATATAGCGCTTAATATGATTGATAATCATCTCTAAGCGCTTTACAATGCTATTATTACCCCGGTCATAGGATAAAATGCAAACCAGCACACACTGTGTGCACCATCTCCACTCCCTGGGGAGCATTCCTTCCAAGCGGCTAATGGGCAATGAAAAGTTTGTTCACATAAAGGCTTTCATCTCCTACCGGGTCCCCATTTATACACCTGGGTAGAGAGTACAATGTGGATTATTTGTCTTGCCGAAGGACAAACGTGATGGCATACTCCGGGGAATAACTTCACTTACGGCTGGTTCGGTGATGTCCTCTCTGTCTCCAGCCTTCATCAGTGTCTGTACCAGGGCCTCCACACCTCCCAGCTGGCCAACAAACATCTAGTTCTGGCAATCATTACAGAAAGAGATCTAGACTTGTCCATCTTCTTTGCTCGCATTAAAAAGTAACAAAAGTATTTCTAGAGGATAAACAAACTCCACTTACGGCTGGTTCGGTGATGTCCTCTCTGTCTCCAGCCTTCATCAGTGTCTGTACCAGGGCCTCCACACCTCCCAGCTGGCTTACAATCATCTTGTTGTGGCCGTTGTTACATGTGAGGTTGGACAGGATGCCACAGGCGCAGGTCACTACGTTGATGTCGTTGGACGGAAGCAGCTGCGTCAGCATCTGAAGCAGCGGCTCGATGTTGTCCTGGTGGAAAAAATTGAGGGGAAATATTATTTTGGGCCTTTAACCCTAACCAGGCCGGGTTATTTTGGCTATGCTATAGCCGGGGGGGGGGGTGGATTCCACCCCCCCCTGAGATCTCGGTCGACGAACGCGCGGCCGCCACAAAATTTGGCACACAGATAGATTGCGACATAATCTACAAGATTGCATTGTTAGTTTTTTGAAAAATATCAATTTCGAGTTAATTATGCAAATTTATGCAAAAATCCCCTTTTTGTCAATAAATCACTAAATATGGCTCAGAATATGCTAATTTTGTGCTTTAATATTCTTTATGACCTAATTATCAGGTTTTCAACATTAAAAATTGCGACAGCCAAAAAATTCCTTATGTATTTCTTTGTTTTTTGAATTTCTTATGTATTTCTTTGTTTTTTTACTTTTGTTTTTTATTATTTTTTTTGATGGAATAAATTATTAACCATTATTCAACAACTTTTAGCCCAAAATTAAATGACTGCAGTGATTAGAATGAAAAATAATGAAGGTTTTGTCTATTATAGGAAAAAATCAATTTCCATAGGATTTGTACACAAATCACAAAATTTGGCGATTTTCGGGCCAACGCTCACTTACAAAAGGTCACGTGACTTTAGAACCGTATACCCGGTCGTCGCAAATTTGGTCTCAAAAGTTGCGCAAGTTGCGGAATTATCGCGCGAAAAGTTGAGGGGGGGGTGGATTCCACCCCCCCCCGGCCTGGTTAGGGTTAATTTCCTGGTGATAAATGGGAGGGGGGGGGGGGGAGGGGGGGGGGGGAGGGGGCGGGGAGAATATATGTTTCCCCTCTAATTATAGTCAAAGACGCGATATCAACGATCCTTTTGGGGAAAAGGGAACTAAGTCTAAGGGCATTAAATTTGTAGCCCTTTATCAAGTGAAAACAAATGAATTTAAGCTGCTGTGTTAAGGATTTCTGTAAAGTCTTAAAACACCCATACCATTACGATTCAGATATAAGATACTAGCATTGCTTTAAGTAAACAAAGACCTTGTAATATCTTCCTTTTGCAAAAAAAAAAGTGTCAACATTTACCGTTCCGCGGTGGCAGTCTGAGAGGTTGCGCAGCGTCCACAGGCAGTTCTGCACCAGGCGGTTGCTATGGTGACCAAGATGCAAGCCAAGAGCTGACATCCCACCTGCAATGCAATGCACATAAAACAGCATTAACATCACTGATATAGCACGTTTGAAATCTTACATAATTTCATATTGGCTTTAGGTCCGATGCTAAGGGAATCAACGTTACACAAAGATGATATCACTAACAAGGCAAGGCAACATTGATCTTATGCCTAGAAAAAAACTTTGCAGGGAATATAAAATCTCGGCATGAGGTGAAAACATAATTTCTATTAATGAACATTTCACAGTTTATATTTTGTAGTTTGATATTGAATTGAACGTAACAACCAATTTTTAATGAAAGGGGGAAATAATGTAAAATCATGAAACAACAGATATTTGAGAGGCTTGTGATCAGGATATAAGAGTCTAGATTAAGGTCAGTGGTTGGGATTAGGTTTAGGGTTGGGGGTCATCATGCAGTAGACCAAATGGGCTTAGACCAAAGTGACCGTGAAGAGAACCAAATGGTCACACAAATACTTGCCTGCCTCCACGATGCCTGGCTTGTTGTTGGGACAGACGGACAGAACCTTCAGTACTCTGCTAGTAGTCCACAGAAGCTTCTCGTATTCATACGTGCGCATGATGTTTACCAGGGCAGCTGGGCCTCCGCTTGCAAGGATGATCAACTAGATATATAAGAGGGTTAGAAATTTGGTCAGTACAAACAAATTACTTTCAATTTCAATCATTTATACTCCGCAAAAAAAGAAACTGGACACTTGTATGAGACCAAATATTTCGTATTCATTAACGATAAAATATATGATATTGTATATCAAATTAAAGATAAAATTACCCTCTTCAATATTCGCATAAAATCCAGATGAAATCATTCATGCATGACTTGTCACGGTCAATTAACCACACCAAGGTCTGTTTTCAAAAATAGCAAAAATGGAACATCCACGCAACCATATAAATGTTGATAAGCATAATCTAAAACGCTATATTCATGAGATGGCATATTTTTTCATTACAAATGTGACCTTTTCTATCTTCATCTCAATAAAGAGTATAAATGAAGACAAATTGTGAACGTTATAGGTGGTATTTTAATCAAAAAGTAACAAAATGGCGAATTCCATGGCAAAGCTTTATTAGTCAAAACCACAGTTTGTGCCCTTATTTCAGCATGAAAATGGTATAAATTCTTCTCAAGGATTCTACCGTAGTCCAAAGATCTTCAAAACCTGAAGTCACCCTTGGTCAAACAGTTGGGCAGTCTTTAACATGCCATTTCTCTAGGTAAATTTGGTTAAAATTGCAGGGGACACATGAAATAGACAAGCTTCATGCCTCTAATACAGACCAGTATGATAATGCTCTCATAACCTGGCCCTGTTTTATTGACAAATTTGTATTTCCAGAGTTTGTTCATAACAATAAAGTTGAATAATGTCATAATTTAGTTGCCCCGCTCATCTTGTTTTAAGTGAAACGCTTACTATCATTTCAGTCGAATGGTGTGGTCCCTCATTATTTTGCTATTTTTGAAAACAGACCTTGCTATTGTTAATTGACCATGGCATTTCATGCATGAACGATTATACCTTTAAGTTATACCCTGCATGTAGAGGACTAAATTCCCTTTAATTTGATATATGATCATGTACACTTTATCGTACATTAGTATGAAATATTTCAACTTATACAAGTGTCCAGTTTCTTTTTTTGCGGAGTATACATTCAAAGATGATTATGATATATTATTTCATTTTGTTTGGGATAAAAGCTAAAATGAAGTTTATGTTTGATGGGTTACTGAATACAAGTACATCAAACATGACAACGCTAATGGCATGTTTTTATACAGTTTCCAAACAATGCCATGGACAAGCTTGCTCATCATAGCAACATTTCAAGACCGAGAAAGCTATAATAATTGAAAACTACTGAGATATTTGGTTACCTGATAATCATATTATAGCATTTGTACATTTGAACATAACCTCTAACAGGCGTATTTGATCAAAGAAAACATACACTTTTCAAAGCTTTTATGATGAACCACATAAAGGGTCTCAGTTTATCAAAAGCTAGATGTCGAGTGCTGAAAGTTTATTAGTTCCCAAATTACCTTGCTCTCCTGGTTGCCAAAGGCCAGGATCTGGAGACAGTCGGTGGTGATGGCCAGGAACTTGACGTTGTTACGAGCCAACAGCGCGACCATCTTCTGAAGTCCACCAGCAAGTCGCACAGCCCTCTTAGCTCCTTCTTGGTGAAGCAGTAGGTTGTGCAGGGTTGTGATGGCATAGAACAGGATGGACTCAATGGGAGAGCTGAAAAGGGGAAAGATTATATCAATAAATCAATTAACATATATCACAATTTGATGTTTGGACAGTGAGAACTGTTACGTAAAGTAATTCAAAAATCATACATTATTGTGTCGATCAAGACGTTCTCATGTTGTAGTACAGGTTAAGCCACAGTTGTTGGCTACAAAAGCTTGTACATGTAGCCAACATGAAACATTACAGATGGGACTGAGCTAAAGAAATTTGTTTAACCTACCTGAGGAGCTTGATGAGAGCTGGAATGCCTCCGCTCTTGAAGATCTGCAGCAGACCTGCGCGGTGGTGAGACAAGTTGTGCAGGGTTCCTGCAGCACACCGCGTGGTTTCATCATCGTTGCTGTTAGTCATGGCGCGCACGAGGGCTGCCACCATCTGTGGGGAGTTCATGATGGCGTGACGACTGGCTTCCTTCTTGGAGAGCTGGTGCACCATCATGGCAGCTTGGTTCACGACAACCTGTTTAACATAAGCAAATAGAAATTAACCTCTTCGTAAATCAATGAATTATTTTAAACATTTGCGGTGCTGTTTTGATACTTAGGTGCACCATGACAGCTTTATGTAAGGAAATAGAAATACAATATTTTTTTTAATTTGGATTTCTGTCTGTTGCCTGCAATACAATACAGTTATACACAAATCTTGACATTTTAACAGCCATGCCACATAGAACAAAAGTAGAGATGCCATCAAGATTAACCCCAACTACAATTTGTCAAAAAAGGGGATAAAACTGCAAATCACAATTGCTTACCAAGTCATCATCGTTGAGAAGCTTGGTGAGCTCAGGGATGGCCCTGGTAGCGAGATCAGCATCATCCTGGTAGTTGATCAGGTTGACGACGGCGTGCTTGAGCATCTGCGAGGGCTCCGACAGCCGCTGCACCGCCGTCGGGTGTGTGGGGTCAAACTGGGTGGACGGGATCTGGACGCCTTCCTCAAGGGTCTCTGGGAACATAGCGGCCCGCACACGCTGTGACCGTGTCTGGGTCAACTGCTGGTTCATCTCTGCAAACACAATAACATTTCATAAATCAATCTTCTTTGAAAGATTTAGAGGAAAACATTTAAGAGTTTGGGTCAGGTCAAACAAGGTGGACAGGATCTGGATGCCTTCCTCAAGGGTCTCTAGGAACATAGCCGACCGCAAACGCTGTGACCGCGTCTGGGTCAACTGCTGGTTCATCTTTACAAACACAAACATTTCATAAATTAATCTCGGGAGTTATTCCTCAAAGATTATTTCATGAATTGTAAGTTAATTTTACGGGGTAGCTTTTTTTGCAAGCTTAATCAAGTATATCAAGTAAGTCCATACAATGTAATTTCAATCGTCCAAAATGAGCATTGCAATATGAGTCCACTAAAGATATTACTGGGGAATTTACATTTAATCTGGGGGCTACTTTTCAGGCTAACTTGCATAAAGAAGTGCTCAGATTTGTTTTGTATCTTCCTTTTATTGGTGGCTCGTTTGAGCTGTCGGGGCTTTATCTCTCTGAGCCCCCAGGTATCTTTCTTTTAGAGATTATTAATCAGAGGTAGTAAAATACCCTACTTACCATCGACTTGCTCCTGTGTGTAGCTGGGGCCGTAGCCGGTGTCCCAGTCGAGCACGCCCATGGCTGCAGCCTCCTCGGCGCCACCGTCATCATGGTGGGACTTGCTGCTCACAGAGGGCGCCTGGTAGAAAGAAAGATATTGCTCTGTTAATAGTAATCAAGAGGATACACCAAAGGCAGGGCTCGACACTAACACTCGCCAGATTGCCCGGGGCTAGTAAAAATGGATGACGGGCAAGGATAATTTCATAACTGTTCTTGTTGTTTGATCAAAAACTGACATTTATTTTCAACTACGAGACTAGAATGTAATTCCTTATGTGTAAATCTTATCTTGAATAAAGCGGGCAAGTAAATATTCTGTTTGGTCAAATAATATTTAATTATTAAAATGAGTATTCTATGATTTACAAGCATGCTCCTGGACAATGTTCCAGTATTACATTTTCATAAATCAACCTAACATGAAATCTCCTCTCAGGGTTTTTTACTTCCAGAATCTAGGGGAGATTGAATTGTACAATCACTAAGTAGGCCCCTAACTGACTCACATGACTATAAATTATCAATATTTGTGAGTACACAATTTAATAATATGCCCTTGGTATACATCAACCCAAAACCCTTAAACTTTGAACACTAGAGTTTGAGAAAATGTTTGCATAGTGAACAGCTAATTATTAAATCTTATCAGTAAAGGTGACTGAATTACAAGTGTAAACAGAGCCATGAGGGACTGCTTTCTCATAACATATAAAGTAGTTTGATAGTTTGGAGAACTCTCCAGTCAATACTATATCTAATGTTTTTCAATAGGGCTTGCAGATCAATTTGTAAATGTAGGTTTTGCCATTTAGGGTAGTACTTGAAAGTTATGGACATAAATCTTACCCTGTGCGCGACAATACCTCATTTCATTGCCTAAATACATTGCACAGCCTTTCAAAGTTTTTATTGCCTTAAAGGGTACCACCACCCAAAACTAATATTTGTATAATAGAAAGGTAACATCTTTAGTATTCCATTCCATCAACAAGTTCACAAAAATATGTTTGCAGAAAAAAAAAATTTAATTGGAAACCGCATCACCATTCTAAAGCATGCGTTTATGCGGTCTGAATTGTGTAGACTACTGCGGGTGCAGCAAGCGAATCGCTCGGAATTGTATTGCCTACAAACGTACGCGTGAGTAGAATTGGCGCACTCGCAAACCAGGACCAGGAAATAGTAGTGGTTCCGTAAGTGGTAGAAATTAATTGCTTTGTTTATGAATTACTCAACCCTTTGCAAAATGTTAGGTATCTATTTGATATCACAAAACAGTACCAAAACATGTAGTAATGTGTTGTTATTTGCCCGGTGGTCCCCTTTAAACAATGAATTCAAAATTAACAATCAATCATATCTTGCTTACATGTGAGGTTGCATTGCTCTGGAATCCTGAGTCCATGCCATAGCCATGAGACTGCCACTCGAGGGTGTTCTGCATGGGGTCCTGCTTGGGAATGTCCTGCAGTCCTTGGCCACCATAACCCTTCTGCTGCTGGTTCACATGCTGCTGATTGGAGTACTGTACCAGAGAACAAGCAATGAGACAGAATGGGTTATACTCAGAAATGTGGAAGTACGACAGAGTGTAGAGCGTCAAAATAATAGTCATTGAAAATAAAGAATGAGTTATACTGAGAAATGCACAATCAAAGAAACTGAATGGGTTATACTCGGGAATATGGAAAGTACAACATAGAGGTTTTAACTGTTATAATGACAACAAATAATAAGGTGTTTTACAAGGCTTCCTCAAGATATCTCCTGGAATCCTTGGTCACGATGACCCTTTTGCTGCTGGTTTACACTTCACAATACTGTACTAGAAAACAAGTAATACTGCAGGAATGTGTATGTCATTGTCATATTTTTACAAGCGTGGACACATACTCCAGATTAAAATAGTGTGAACAGGAACAAATAATGGGAAACAAATTTAAATAAGACATTTAAATCAAAATGTGTAATAATAAAGGCTTTGGTGTGTCATGTCCAACTTTCAACTTACTCATAAAGCAAGCCTGCAAATATATCATTTTTTTTCCATTTACACACTGAGATAACTAAAAAATTAATTAAGGATGGGAAAAATAAATATTTTAAAGGCAAAACTTACCCTTGCCTGCTCCATCATTTACTGTTTATTTCCTGGAATACCGCTTCTTGAAAATCTGAAAGAAACAAAAGTAAACACATAAATAAGTATGTGTGTCAAGTGGGTTAAATGTAATTTAACTGATAATTTTACTGATATTTTATGATTTAATTTAAACAAAATACATGGGATCATTCCAACTGTGTACAAACAGTTAGCACTTTGCATTTTGGCTCATAAAATTCATTTAGCATGCAATCTTCACACATCACTCAGTGGCATATCAAGATCACAATACTACACATTTTATCTACCGTTTGTCAGTTTGTTTCATATGTCAACATAGTTATTAGAAAAAAGAAGAAAAGAAATGAGAAAGTGTGTTTAATCCTTCACGCAATGAAGTAACCTGTGCTAGTACTATTCATTTGCTGACTGCCAGCAAATATTTTTTCATTTTTTAAGACTTTGTCAACCAGCAAATAGTAATTTGTTTATTTAGACTTTGTCGACAGTTATTAGGAAAAAGAATGAAAGAAATGAGAAAGTGTGTTTAATCCGTCATGCAATGATAAATATAGTAACCTGTGCTTGTACTATTCCTTTGCGGACTGCCAGCAAATAGTAATTTTGTTCATTTATAGACTTTGTTCCATGTCAATGACCAACCTGTCACTCAGCAGTCAACAGACACTATGACATGTACTTGTAGATTGGGACAATGTGATAATGAAGACACCAGGTGTGTTTATCTTCTCCGTTTTAGCCCCAAAGCAGTGTTTTGAAACAAGGTTCAGGATTATAATTTCTCTTGATTAAGGATGCATTTAATTACACTTGACCTAGCCAAGATTCATACATCTTTAAAGTTATTTCAGGCTAACTTTTATCAAGTAAAAAGAACAATGATTCCAGGCGAGACAAGTTTATCTAAACACAACCAAAGATTAGCGTGAAGTACGTTTTGAAACAGTGATTCTGGGGCTAGACAAGTCTATCTAAACACAACCAAAGATTAGCTTGAAACATGTTTTGAAACGGTGATTCTGGGGCTAGACAAGTCTATCTAAACACAACCAAAGATTAGCGTGAAGTACGTTTTGAAACGCTGATTCTCGGGCTAGACAAATGCACATAATCGCACCCACTGCCACTGTCAGTCAAGTGCCTGAAGAATGTTCACACTGACTGAGCAAAGTCCAGCTTTGAGTCTACTGTCAATCAACCCGAATGAACTTGCATGAATAAGTTTACCTGTCAAGAACTTGTCTGATATGGAGATAAATAAGGATGATTGCATGTTAATTGCGTTATACATGTTTATGTATGCACAATTGTCCTGAAAAATTATGTGTTATATGTCAGTCACTCGGTCCATGTACATACTGTACATGTACATACCTTTACATGCACAGTTCATGTACAATCAGTGTATGTTTGTGTTCTTGTGAGCTAATGAGTATTGTGATGCAGCTTGCATGTCAGCAAGCCTGGAGTCGTATAAATCAAATGTGAGTGACATTGTGAGTGTTCTTGGATTCAGTTCAGTTTAGTTCGTTTACTTTCATTTATTTCATTCACAAGATCAAAAGGCTAATTGAATGCACAAATTAGGAATAATTATTTTACGAGGGGTGAACAACCAATGAAGGATTAAAAGTCCATACATAATAAACCCATTTATTTTAACAGAAGTATTGTACTGTATGTACATGTATGTAGATACAAAATCAAAAGTCAAATTCAGGATAATATAACCATCATAACACAATCATACAATCATAAAGCACAAAAGCAGACAAAAAGGACGGAAAACTACAAACTATAGAAATTGGTTTGAGGGCATTCTCTACCATGCATCATATTGTAAACAAAATCCTCATGGCATGATGCAGAGCAAATTTCCCAGGGAAACAGCAACTGCAACATATTTTTACTAGAACAATCCAATCTCATTATTAATCGTAATGCCTGCTCTTACACAGTACATGTACATGTACATATGTACACATACTGCGCTCACGGGCCTAAATGCAATGGGAATGTGCTGCATGTACAGTACATGTTCATGTGCAATGTATACTACACTTGTACATTCTAGAGTGAATTATGTGCATGTACGCAAGTAGTGAATACTTAAGTTCTAACAATAAATCCTTGGAGGCTGGAAGATTATATAAGGGTTGCCATTTGCCAACACTTTCTGTATTTCCTGCATATTTGTAGGACCGTATGCTGTACATGTATGATGGTAGAACGTGAGCAAGAATCAATCAAGACTTCCTGATGTGATATTATGTCTCTCTGTTCTTATTACATGAACTCTGCATGTCTTACACTATGGTAGTATCACTCTATCCCGGTCTTAACCGATATAATTACATGTATGAACTCTGTATGTCACTATGTCTTGGGCCAATTATCAACTCAGCATGTCTTACATCAATCTGTCATTCAACGCAGGAATTACTTTTTGATTTTTAGGGGGCTACTTTTTCAATCTGATGGATATATCACACAATTTTTCACATAAAATCCTAAGATGGTCATTTTAGGGGCTATTTTGAAAATTAGGGGGCAAAATCGCCCTCAGCCCCCATATATTTCCTACCCTACATGTATGTCGAACTTTAAATGTCTTTCATCAACCATTCTATTGAAGACTCTCTCCTCATTCTTATTTGCGTTGTAGGTTACACCTACATGATACATCTATCATTTGTCAGACATGACAGCTTCCCAGTCTGTGACTGTGAACTTGTGCACAGTTGGAAAGACAAGAGACTCGCTGAATGTATTTATGAACTCTGTATATAGGCCAATTATGAACTCGGCATGCCTTACACCAATTGATATATTGGAGATTCTCTCCATCATTATCACATCAAGCCTCCACCCTAACTTTTTCCTCTACTTGCCAGTTCGGGCAAGTAGATTCATACCTTTTCAAATTATACTTGCCCGAACAGAAAATGTAATTGCCCGCTTACTTCTAGAGTTCTAGATGAGATTTACATGTAGGTCTTGTGAATAATTAATAGTTTCTCTTGAAGTTTCACAGAATTGGTAGTTGCCCCATCGGGCAAGATGGGGCAACCAAACTAGATCATTATTGTCATTTTACTTGCCCGACATGTTTTACTTACCCCGGGCAATAGGGCAAGTGCTAGTGTCGAGCCCTGATATACACATTTGTCAGACAAATGACAGCTTCAGTGTTAGTGACTATGACCTTGTGCATTGGTGTTACATTGTTATAATGTACAGCAGGAGCAGGTCAAGGTACCAAGCACAATTACATTTTTCTTTCGTTTCACACTGATTTTTTCGGGCAAATAAATTTTCTGTTTGGGCAAGTAAAATGTGAAAATTCATGATTTCATGAGTAGAAAAAAGTTAGTGTGGAGGCTTGAATACAGGGATCCTTGGATGCATTGAACCTCTTGGTATTCCATCATCTCTCGTTACAACTTCAGATAATACTTTTACATTTACTTCACATTTCAATTGAGCCATTCTTACATGGCTTACATTTTATAATTTTCTTTGACATGGTTTCCCTGTTGAACAAGTAAAATTGATGACTGACATTTTGGTGGCTCCAAATCAAGAAAAACATTTATAACCACTTTGTGTCAGAAAGTCTGATTTTTGTTGCCCATTTATTTGACAACCCCCCCCTCCCCCCTCAAATTGAAGTGCAATGCAACTTAATTAGTTTAAATTAGTATGTCCTTCCACATATAATTTGGCACTGTATCAGTGTATCGCACTGAACCATATTCATTACATGTACATGTACATGATTTACAACCCTCCAATGGTCACAAGAGACTCATCATATGGTATGGAGTCAACATCAGGTCACAACCACCACCAAGCACAAAGCCCAACTACCATTACGAAATACACAGCATACTACAATATGGTATACTATGTACACGTACATGTACACAGTACAAAACATGCACATCAAATTGTACAAATCCTCCAAACCTAAATTGTCTACCCAACCTCCCTCCCTACTTGCATTGTTGTGTGTTAGTCCCTAATACCCACATACACACTGCGCGTATATGTGTACACACTTCATGACTGCATTCCTGGTGCATGAATACCAAAGCTAGACAAACACACATAAAAGCCATATCAACTCCCACACACTGGGCACCACAATGAAGCGTAATCTACGCAGCAGCCACTTTTGTGTCGCAAAAGAGTAGTCATCACAAATCATTGCCAAACATTACCACAAACATCACTATTCCTAAATAAAATCATTGATTTCTCCCTTCAAAAATAAATTATTGTTGCAGTATGTAAATTTGAATTGTTCAGCGAGCTTCAGAGAGCCCAAGAAGCCAGCTTATCATTACAACAACAATGAGTCAGGGTCTGAAATCAAAGACCATGGGATCAGCAGGGCTGCTTAGGCCATTTACCTACGGAGAATCCTATTGTGTGCACAGCAGCTAATTTTCGTATTTCTCTGCAACTTGACTTTGCTGTGACTTCACCATGTACTTTGTGCCCCTCAGCGGAAGTGCATTCCAATTATCGGAGTTATAGGGTGTAATGCATCTATGCATCAACCTAATCTCAAGATTGCTCTCCCCTTACTGTTTCAATTCAGCCATCTTCAGCATGTAGAATTCATTAGAGAAATGCACAATTACTTATACCATACTGCACTTTTCTCCCACATTTGGCTTGATTTTGAGAAAAACATGTTGGAAATTTGCAAGATCTTATTTACTACGAATCACCAAACTAACATGACAAACAAAACAAAGAGGTTCCATGTACCTAAAGATTTTTTTGTTATTCACAAACAAAAGAAAGTCAATAAGACAATGGTGATATCATTACTTATCTTGCAGAAGACAGTGAAGTAAAAGAATAACAAAATGAAAATGACATACATAATTTAGAAGAATCATTTGTGATGAGATATCCGTAGGCTTTCATCTCGACAGCGGTTTGTAGACTAACATGGCACTGCCCTGCTGATTCAAATCAAATTTTTTTTCTTTTTCGGTTACCCGTTCGGTTTAACGTTTTTTGCCGTCGGTTAACCGGTTTTCCAAATAACCGACTTACTACAGCCTTAATTCACTTCTTCAAAAAGCTGCTGGGTTTGCCGCTGTGAGCTGTAGATGAATCAGTTTCCATGCTCATGGACCTACCAAAGATTCTCCACATAGCTGCTGAGAGTTGGAACTTTTTCTAGGCCCCATTCTCAACAATCCCTAATGACAGAATAGAATGTCCACCGTTTGCTCATTCAAGCCATATCCTCAAACGCCTCATGGCGGGATACTATTCAACACCTGGAACTACCAGACAGACATCTCAGATCTCCTTGCAAACTTACAACACTTAAATAGAAGGCTACCATAAAAACGTCTAGATCAGCAACAGCTATCACTGATCAAGCCACCCCTTCATACTGTTTTCATGTTTTGAATAGCTTGCCTGGCAAGGGCAGAGCCCTGAACACAAAGTCCACTCTCTCAATCCAGACATTACCTGCTCAGCCATCAACTTCCAAAAATAACCCAAAAGTCAAAACACAAAACAAACCCGCTTGGCCACTTCTACAGTATGCCAAGCAGTGTAACACTATCACTAGATCATCACATTTACTGTACAGGACTGTCTTATACTGTCGGCCCTTCTTTCTAGCACTAGATTGCCCAATAATAGCTGTCTTTTGTGCAAGGCAATTTCTACATGATACATCATAATCATTTGTGACTTACCGATGGGCAGTCTGACGGCGCGATAAAACAGATTTACTTTGTTTTATTTACATTTTTTCTAATATCAAGCGATATGTATGAAGAAAAAATAATAAGTAAACCTACAAATTTCATGGGTTCCACAGCTAAATGGCTGCTCTCTTTCTGTCCACTTTTCACCCACCATTTTTCAAATTACCGGATTCATGGCAGGTAGTATGATCAGCCGTACCATTAACGACCCATACTGTATGCATGGCTCCACACTTACCTTTTTTGCTGGTGGCCCAGTCGGGCCAGTGAAAAGATTTCTTCCCCTTTTCTAGTGGCCCCGAAAGAAAAATTTACTGGCCCGAAAATTTCATTTCATGAACAAATTGTTCAACTATTTAAAATATCACCCTTTCCTGGTCAAATCTGTGATTATTACGAAGCATGACATGGAAGAAAACAGATATTTTTTTAATTTGTCACTGTCAGGTTGAAAATCTGCTTGCCCTATCGGGCCACCAAAATATGACTTTTATACATTTTTGCTGGCCCGAAGTGCAAATTCACTGGCCAGTGCGAGTGTCGAGCACTGCCGTATGGTATGGTAGATCTGCCTGCCAATTGGACAATTTGAGTTTGACCGATAGTTGACAAAAAATGGGGCAGCTGTTCTTGAAAACGGGTGCTAATGCAGCCATGTAGTGGAACCCGTGAAATCAGTGATTTTAATCATTGTTTTTTTCTTCATATTGCTAGATATGGTATTCTCTACAAACGTGTTCCCACGACTTGTATTCATACTAAAAGAACCGATGCTCTATGCACCTTGTAGTTGTTTAGAGCATCGGTTCTTTTACTACCGTATTTGTCGGTGTATTAACCGCATGGTTTTCCCCAACGGAATTACCGACGAAAAGGGGGGTGCGGTTTGTACACGGAGATAGGAAAAATTGCATGAAAAAAAAAAAATTGATAGTAAAATTCTTGATTTTTAGATGGTCAAAATGTGCCGAGGATAAGTAAAAAACATAATTCTTTTCCAGAGAGTTTTGGTCTATGAAATATAATTCAATTTACTGAAGTCTCTGAAGCACATAAAGGAAATTATGAGGGGCTTCCCCGATCAATCCGTAAGATTTGTTGAGTAATTGAGTTTACCAAAAAATACAACACGGAACACTATACATGGGACTGTAATAAATTCTAGCAGAAAAACGAAGACAAAACAACAAAAATTAATTAAAACGAAGATTTAAAAAACTGTACCTTGATATGTTATTCCTTCTTACAAGTTCAGATTTGGTTAAATCTACCCTTGAAAATTGTTTTCAAGGGTTGAAAATTGTTTTTGGAGATGAAAAATTGCGATCGTATTAAACTTGCAAGTGCTGGTACTATAGTGTGGAGACTATGTGCAGGTTTGATTTGACTGAAGTTAGCAATCAATCACGATAGGATTGGCTAACTTCAGTCAAGACTGAAGTTAGCCATGAATCCCGAATCGGGAATGGATTGCACGCGAGGGCTATGTTACATGTAGCTGTGCATTACGCACGAGGCGTAAGCCGAGTGCGCATGCGCACAGCTAACATAGCCCGAGAGTGTGATGCATTTACATGATGCACGATAAGGCCGTAGTATTATTTGTTTTATAAAACGAGCTCAACCACGGATTGTTTTACTTTGCTAGATTATTGAAAACAGACTTGCCACAATTAGTTACCCAGTCTATCTACTCTCTAGAGTGTGAATTTACAAAATTAATCATCACTACTGCATTCGCTTTACTGAATTTGAGTCTGCAGCTCAGCAGGTCAAATGCAGTTGATTGGAAATTGCTGAATATTTTCCCATAAAAGCGAGAATTATCAAAGAATTGTATGCATTTCCATTCCAAAACTTACCAATATCAAACCACAAACCATATAATTTACGAAACTGCTAAGATTTATTTAAGTATACAAAACAGATAATTTACCAAACGAAGCATTTTACATCTTTTTTTTCTCCACTTTCGCAAGTTTGTCTTCGTAGAACAATGTAAACAAGCATTGTGACATCACGGGGTTGCACACCTTCGGCACGATGGTTGCGCGGTATCGGCACGGTGGTTGCGCAGTATCGGCACGGTGGTGCAGTTGGTGAAAAGTAATCAATGCCCACGTGATCGGTATTAGCCAATCACGTTACTGAATTTACCGGAGCCGTTTTATAATACAGAAAGCCCTTCAGGGAAAACATTTAAATGTAATTTTCAGGGGCTACTTTCCGAGCTCACCTGCATGAAAATAGCACTTTGAAATTTAGTTAGCATTGAACTTTGCAAATTTACAGGGGCTCTTTTAAAGATTATTTTACTGATCTACTCCATCACAAACAAGCCTGACTCATGACTCACAATCAGGTGTAGACCTATTGCCATATCGTGCAATATGGATCTCATAGCCAATGTACATAAGGCATTACGGCAAAAAAAAAACCCCCTAATATGTGAAATTCCCATCACTACGATATACCATACTCACGTAAAACGATGCAATAATAGCTGGAAGCATTGACATCAAGTCTTGTATCACATGAAACAGTCCAAAAAGTGTTTTTTCCTGTCGATTTGAAGTCCATAAAAACCACCGAAATTCCCGTGTGTACGTAATACACGAGTTGACTATCAGAAACTGTATTTTTGATTTCGTACGCAGATGGCGCTATTTAATCTCACGTATCGATAATTTGCGGTGGCGATATTTTGGCCAAACTTGAGTCTCTAAATTTTGGAGACCTCGGCTAGCCTCGATGATCAAGAGGTTTTCTATTTATTTTGCCTTGCCTTTTTTTAATACGCCATGCCTCAATACCTTGTAATGTCATGATCGGTAACAGGGTGCCACCCTTATCTTTATTCAGGACGAAGACAATTCGGGCAAGTATTTTTTCGGTTTGATTACCGAGATGAGACATGAATAATGGCCTACATGGATTCGGTAGAAATTGATTGCGGCTTGAACAAAAACTAACGTGGTGTAATTGGAGTAGAAGCGATATCAGTACTGAATTGAATGCGTGTATTATATCGCGAAGATGTTGTTTACTACTAGCATGTGCATAGCCATTATACAGGTCGGTGTGTTGGAATTACTCAGTGGACGAAGAGGAGGTGAGCATAAAGTTCGTTTTTTCTGTTTTTTACAAATAATGAAGGGACCTATATTATGGACCAAATTTGCTTTTGCATTGTATGCAAAAGACTGTGTGAGAATGAGGGGCGAAACAATCGGTTTTAAATGACAAATTTGGATGTCTTTTAAAAAATGTTCGCAAGTGAAAAAAGACCTATCAGTATTACACAGTAGTAACGCAAGGGGCTTACGCAGTAAGCCCCTTGACTTGCAGGGGTGACTCACAATAGACCGCTTCTGTAATGTATGCAAATAAAATTAATATGCGTATGACGACGGAAAGTCTGACGTCATACGCATATTATTTGCATACATTACAGAAGCGGTCTATTGAGAGAAGATGATCGGCAGACCGCATGGCGCACATTGATCCTCTTCCGTTTGCGATTACGTCTTTGATTTTTCGCGAAATTTGTTGTGGGTCGCTATACAATTTTACAAATCCACCATTTTGGGCAAGTTATTCTTTTCTCAGTAGCCCATAATATTAGACATTGCATTACGAATAAACATAAGTACACTTTCTAAAAGTAAACCTTGGCTTTGTTATCTGTCTTATTCATTTTGGGACTGCACCCAACAGCCTTTTGTCTTTGATGGGTCACCAACAAGGCTTGGCAATTGAATTGCTGTTGCGACACCGATGTCGCGAAGATGTTTGTTCACGATAGTCGATACATTTTACAACCTGCATTTTATTTAGATTTTCATTAAAAAGACATTGATGGGTGGCGATAGTGAAAATCATGGTCATCAATTTGTGTCAAATAAGGTGATATATGTTAAACTTTAGGTAACATTCTCAATAACACAGTCAGCAAGTCACAAGCTCAGCCTCATCACGGTTGCATATCTGCCTGCACATGCAAGCATCCCCATTACATGTGGGTACCTATACAGGTACCCACATCCCCACCTACATCAAAACGTAAGGTAGGGTTTCTCCCCGTTCATTCATTCCACTTATGACATGACATTTGTAATCTATAAGGTGAAATTAAATCATTGAAAGATGTGTTTTTGATACTTACCCACTTTTCTTGCTATGAATCAGCCAATATTTCACGTTCATTTGCCATGCAGTCGCGTCGAGCGCTGATCATCGCACACGCTTGCGACGGAAGTACCGTGAAAAGTGTGTTGCTGAAATGACCTTTCGTTAGGTAGTCTTCGTCCAGCCATGAATTGATACGTTGTAAATTACTTACGCACATTATTGTATGCCTGTCAAATCGGAAATAAAGTGTGTGCCACTGAGTGCGCTTGAGATGAAACTACCGTATTTTGCTCGCGAATTGTTGTTTTTCAAACTTTTAAAGAATATGGATTTAAAAATTGTAACGACTGATTTTTGAATAGAATTAAATAAAATACTATGGAATATATTTATTTTTTATGAAAAAACGTACACACATTAAATTAAATTATACATTTTTACTTTGCAGTTTTAACAGTTGATGATGAGCCTTGCTTCCGACCAAAACAAGTTCGTATGATTGATGACGTAATACAATTTGCGCTAGCTACACGGTGAACGCCATTATTACGTGTGCGGTGATGCTGGATTGACGTGCAGTTCAGGACCAACGAATAAAATTGTAGCCCATTTCAATTTAGCTAGGGGCAACGTAACTCAGGTGAGCGCTACCGCGGAGCGGTAGCGCTCAGGGTCGGGCTCATAGTGCCCCCGATTTTTTGCGGTAATGTGCACAATAAGTGTGCTTAAAATTATAGATATGATACGGCACTTACCACCGTGTAGATGATACATATGTTATGCAACTATGGGGTGGATCAGAATGATGATTTTTCGCTCCGTTCCGCATCAAAATGAGTGATTTATGCACATCATAGACTTCTCTCCGTGCCGTACCGCGACTCCGAAAAGATTGTGAACGAAAGATGATCGCTTTGCGCATGCGCTGTAACTATGAATATTCATGTATCGCAGGCGCCCTTCGATCATCTTTCGTTTACAATCTTTTCGGAGTCGCGGTACGGCACGGAGAGAAGTCTATGATGTGCATAAATCACTCATTTTGATGCGGAATGGAGCGAAAAATCATCATTCTGATCCACCCCATAGTTGCATAACATATGTATCATCTACACGGTGGTAAGTACCGTATCATATCTATAATTTTAAGCACACTTATTGTGCACATTACCGCAAAAAATCGGGGGCACTATGAGCCCGACCCTGAGCGCTACCGCTCCGCGGTAGCGCTCACCTGAGTTAGGGGCAACGTGACGCCTCCAAATGGAGGATTTTAAACCTGTCATCTAGCACGATCTGCAAAGTTTGGTGAGAAAATAAAAAAACACACAGTGATTAATTTAACGTCATATACAGTCCTACAAAAAAAAAACGGGGGTTAGTGAAGTCACTACTGCTCATCCCCATTACATGTGGGTACCTATACAGGTACCCACATCCCCACCTACATCAAAACGTAAGGTAGGGTTTCTCCCCGTTCATTCATTCCACTTATGACATGACATTTGTAATCTATAAGGTGAAATTAAATCATTGAAAGATGTGTTTTTGATACTTACCCACTTTTCTTGCTATGAATCAGCCAATATTTCACGTTCATTTGCCATGCAGTCGCGTCGAGCGCTGATCATCGCACACGCTTGCGACGGAAGTACCGTGAAAAGTGTGTTGCTGAAATGACCTTTCGTTAGGTAGTCTTCGTCCAGCCATGAATTGATACGTTGTAAATTACTTACGCACATTATTGTATGCCTGTCAAATCGGAAATAAAGTGTGTGCCACTGAGTGCGCTTGAGATGAAACTACCGTATTTTGCTTGCGAATTGTTGTTTTTCAAACTTTTAAAGAATATGGATTTAAAAATTGTAACGACTGATTTTTGAATAGAATTAAATAAAATACGATGGAATATATTTATTTTTTATGAAAAAACGTACACACATTAAATTAAATTATACATTTTTACTTTGCAGTTTTAACAGTTGATGATGAGCCTTGCTTCCGACCAAAACAAGTTCGTATGATTGATGACGTAATACAATTTGCGCTAGCTACACGGTGAACGCCATTATTACGTGTGCGGAGATGCTGGATTGACGTGCAGTTCAGGACCAACGAATAAAATTGTAGCCCATTTCAATTTAGCTAGGGGCAACGTGACGCCTCCAAATGGAGGATTTTAAACCTGTCATCTAGCACGATCTGCAAAGTTAGGTGAGAAAATAAAAAAACACACAGTGATTAATTTAACGTCATATACAGTCCTACAAAAAAAAACGGGGGTTAGTGAAGTCACTACTGCTATACGGCAGTGTGACTTTTGGGCATACTTGGGCATACTTGGCCATACCGTTTCCCATTCGCTAGTGTACATCGCAACGCAGGCGTGCTACTGCTATACGGCAGTGTGACTTTTGGGCATACTTGGGCATACTTGGCCATACAGTTTCCCATTCGCTAGTGTACATCGCGACGCAGGCGTGCATGCAAGCACTTCCACAACATTCACAATCACACTGCACTGACTGACACAAGTCAACTGACAACAACAGCGCCATGTAAACTTGCACACACTCAATCAATATTCATTTTCAAACTCACTCCTTGAATTATACAGATGCACGCTGATCAGAGATACCTCAAGGTATAATCTACTCACCACCTTCAGAAGGGTTTGAAACCCTTCCGTTAAAACGCCTGTCTTCTCGTAAAGTGTTTATTTTCTCTGAATTTCCGAAAGCTTTAATTCTCGAGAATCCCCATCATCATATCGCCGTATCGTACAAAGTTACATGCAAAAAGTGTGTAGCAAAATCTAACCAAAGAATTACGCGTACGATACATACGGCGCGCACGCAAATACGGTACGGTACGGTACCGGTACCAGTACGGTATGCCTGCACAGTACAGTACACACAGCTGTACAGTACAGCCAGTGAATCCATGGGCCCAAATAGGAAAAAACAGATTCAATTGGATCGGACTCGACTGTCAATCAATTACGGGTCTTTATGAAAAATCCGCCTGAGAAAATATAGTTCGAATATCAAAATACAATCTCAACCATTTAAGAAAGTGAATGTCTTTGACAAATATCTTAATAGACATATATAATAAGGATTATAACTTATTTATGCAAATGCAAATCGATTATGCGAAATATTATGCCACTTTGAACGCGGATTGTTCTCGATTAGGCGGTGGTGCGGTCGTTGACTGGAATGGTGTACTCATTCAGTTGGAATGTTTTTATTGTTAGGTTTTTGTTCGGGAATGAAAAGGTGTATTGTAGAAAAGACACAGGTGGGCAGGTCACTATGTTTTAGTCATGGAATAAATGGGGTTGGTAATTACTTTCGGATTTATGGCTAACATTCATGGTGGCACGTTTGAAAACGAACTATACCAACAAAAAAAGCATCTTGAAGGCATGTTTGGGCATAATTAAGGTGCAAAAGCTGCATGCATGCCCCAGCAAAGAAGGGGCAAAGCATTACCCCTTGATCCCCTCCATCCACAAATTAATGTAAACACAATTTGGTGTATTTGTTGTTTTTGTTGAGGTTGTTGTTTTTGTTTTCGTTGGTGGTGGTGCCGTGGAGCTGTGGAGCTAGGTGGTGCCGGGGTGGTGGTGGCTGGTGGTGGGTGGTGGTAGTGTCTGATGGTGGTGGTGGTGGTGGTGGTGCCTCCATGGTACACCACAGAACAAATATTATTTACATAATATAATTGTTTGAGAGTCAATAAAAAGCGGCCTAAATTTTCGATCCTAGCAGAATATTCTTCAGAGGCTAGATGAACTAAAGGGTTGTTTTGTCTATGTTGTTGGTGAGTGGCTGATGGTAGCGTCTTGTTGTGGTACGGTGGTGGTTGTGGGGTGGTACGTAGTGGTGGAGGTGGTGGTGCCTCTATATGGTACTACAACATGTTTAAAATAAACCTGTTGTATTGTTTGCACAGGCTACCCCCTTCCGGCTCCATTATTGAATATGTACCACCCATCAAGTTGCCCCCTTACAGACTGGGCTATTTTGAACCTTCTGTGGTGGGGGGGGGGGGGGGGGGGGGCTAAAAGGCCCCCCCTAAGATCTCGGCAACCGAAACTCCGATCGACTCCAAATTTGGCATGGTGTTAGATGTCCATGAGTCTACAATTATTGCACAGTTAAACAAAAAATGAATTAGAATATGCTAATTAGAGCTAATTAATTATGACAAATTTGTATTTATTTATTATTTGTATTTTCTTTATATAATTATGGCGATTCTTATGAAACAAAACTGTGTTCATGGTAGTATACATGCTAAGATTATATTTATACAATCTCTGATACTGTATTTAAAAAAAAAAGGTAATTGATATGATAATTATCCAACTTATGAATAATTATGATGTCATATATATATGTTATAAACATGCACTGTACAATATAACATACTATCATGATATTTCTCTACATTCCTTAAGTATGTTATTGTTTTTATGCCACGGGAACTAGGAAGTAATGCCACTTTCAGTCTATTCATAAGTGTTGACATAATTATTAATAACATTAACAACATGGATAATCATGAAAATTGATTTTAGTTTTACCGTTTTCTATGTTTTTTCTTTGTTTATATCTTTTTCTTTGTGTTATTCTTTATATATTGTATTGTTTTATGCAAATGAGAATGCCAATACGTTTTATTCACCATGCCAAATGAGAATACTAACAGTACATGTGAAAAGATGGGTATAAAACTCTGCAACATAAAAGGTGCATCTAAAAACTCTGTATGTTAAATTATGGAAGAACTAACAAAAAAATCGCATTCAGTGAGGCGCGATCACAAAATGTTACATAAAACCGCTAATTTGGTATCAAAAGATGCGCAAGACTCTAAGGAAAAAGTAATGAAGTGGCACCGTAAAATATTTAAGCATTGGGAAGTAATCGCGAAAATAGAGGAGGGGGGGGGGGGCTAAATCAGCCCCAAGTCTTTTTAGGGTTAACCCCCACCCCTCCCCTATATAGAGTTACTATAGACCCCACTAAACGGTCCGCGGGCTCATCTAATCGCAATGCGGATATAAATCGTTTCTTGTTTTTATTATTAAACAAATGTAATGAAACGCCATAAAATAATATGTAAAATATCCGTTTTCAGTGACTATATATATTAGCGATCGACTGCTAACACTGTCCAAAAGAGTTCTTGTAAACCGCGGGAAAAGAGGATGCCTCTGTATAATAATATGGACCGCCGTGATCGACACCCTGGGCCCATAAATTGTGTCCATTGTTTTGTCCAATAATTACCATGGCAACAGCTGCAATGCTCCATGCTAATTGGCAGTTGACCAACTAGTTTCAATGATTTGGCATTTACAACATTTTAATCGCAATTTGCAAAAGTTTACGGAAACGAGGCCCAGACCTGTACACTCCAGCTTGCCGAGCCCGGCCGCGAAATTTTTTCATTGGTAGATCATTTTACAAAATTACAACAAAATCAAGTTGAGGTTTATATCGCTGGATTTATTCATTTTTTCAGACATTCTTTGTCTACCTATAACAGGATACAAAATGATCCAAGTCTATAATGTTGCAACATTCATTGTTTATTATGTTGTTCTCCATGCCGTCCGATGAGTCGCAGCCCAATTTCTTTTTTATTGTCAGTTTTCTTGTGTTCTAAATTACAATACACGCATTTGTATGAAATTATGTTTTTTATGTTCATAGTTGTAACAAGTTTCTGAATATATAGATAGGCCTACCCTTTTTTTTTTTATTGGATGCAAGATTGCGTTATTGAGTCAATGAATGTGTTGCGTTGAACACACTCTGAACGTGCAACTTTGTGAATGAAATTGTACTGTGTTTTAATTTTGTATAAAGTATAGGAAATATATATACGTTTCTCACATATTACTTTCAAGGTTCAACTATTTTTAAGCGAATGTTTTATATTTGTACACTATCACTATGTTTCCAATAAAATTCAATATTTTATGTGATACAATTAAGATGCGCTATTAAAATTGAGAGCCATACCAATATAACTGGGAATTCTACAAATCCGTATACGGTTCAGTCTAACAAATAAACGTACTAGCCATTATAAATTAGAATAAAAGAAGTCCAATATATTTTATCCCTATAATCGTTGTAAGATGGCGCTATTGACCTAAAAATAGCCGAGTCGTATTATAAACGGTTCTGAAAAATGACGCCTTATGTATTTGTTTTGTTTTAAAGGGATCTAGTAACTTTGTTGACATGTGCAAAAAGTGATGAATGGTTGATGCAATGTATATTGTTGTTATCTCATATGTCCACAGGGTATTGTGTGAAAATTTCAAGTCAAATGGACATTGTATGGCCAAGTAATGAGCGAAAATGCAAAGTGATATTCAGTAACTCACTGCACTCACTTCGTACACGGAAGAAAAACTCGCCCGGAGTTTTTCTTATCTGAATACTTCAATCATACATATCTTTTTAACAAAAGGGAAATTTGAAAAACCGAAAACTGTCCGTGATTTTATTGTTAATACGAATACAACAAGGTATAAGGGAACCGCTAGAATTAAAATTTTATTTGGAGGATTTGGACAATGTTACTAAGTCCCTTTAAGTATCCCCCGATGTTTCCTATTGTTTTCTTCTTCAAATTATTGGGGGGGGGGGGGCATGTGCCCCCCCCCCCTTTGTCACTTTGCCAATGGAACAAACAATGAAGTATCTATATGCTTTTAATATGTATGTCTTTCTTTATATATATTTGTGGGATTAGAATGGGATCATGTTGTGGGCGGTAGGTATCAAGTACCAATTTATACACCTGGGTAGAGAGCAGCATACAGAGGCCTAGCGTGGTCGGACTGATTGGGGGGGGGGGGGGGCACGCCTTATGTATTTCTTTGTTTGAAAAAAAAATGTCCCTTAACCCTTTTTTAACTGGGCTATTTCAGACCAGGTTTTTACCTGGGGGGGGGGGGGGGGGGGAGGGGGTCAAGTTGACCCCCCCCCCCCCCCTAAGAAGCGACGCGTTGTTTTCGTCAAATTATGCGCATATTCAATACCAAAGTACGCACATTTTTGCTAATTTTTAAAGAAAAACATAATAAAAAGTATTATATTGACTCAAAATGAATAACAGACATGGATAAGTTTGAGATTTAGGTATTTGCATTGCTTATTATGGTTTTTTTCCATTAACATATTTACATGAGCATGCATATTTGCAAATATTGTCAGATACACACTGATGGAGTCATGTTTGAGTTTCTTATGTATTCCTTTGTTTTTGATTTCTTTTGTATTCTATTGTTCATATTTTGTATGTTTTGTACTATTTTGACAATGATATTAGATATGACAACCATAAAGACAAGGAAAATATACAATTATATGGGGAAAATGGATTGTATTTCACAAGTTTTATAACAAGTCCATTCCATTACACACACATGTATGGAAAAGACATGGTTTTTGGATGACCTTTGACCCTTATTGGTCATGTGACCTTGTAATGCTTGGTCCAATCTTCGCAAATTTAGTACCAAAAGTTGTGCAAGATTTGATAAAACTTGATATCTGCCGCAGTTCTGGAGTAGTCGCTAAATTATTACAGGGGGGTCAAATTGACCCCCCCCCCCTCCCACCAGTTAATATATGGTTAAATGTCCTATTGTTGCTGAAGGACAAACAAGATGGGGATAGTTTAATTTTGAACTTGGGTCCTCACAACTGGAAGGCGCATGCTCTACCAATCTTGACACACCACTTCCATGATACTGTTACACAGTGGCGTAGCTACGGGGGAGGGGTTAAGACACGTGCCCCCCCCCCCCCCCCCCCTGCTCCAAATAATGTGACAAAAATAATCATAAAAGATGGAGGAAAATCTGTGAAAAAAATCAAGAGATGGTAAGGTGGGCCCCCCCCCCCCCCCCCCCCCCCCCCCCCCCCCCCCCCCCCCCCCCCCCCCCCCCATATAATTTGCTTGGCCACCAATCAGCCCGACCGTCCTACACCACTGCTGATACATGTACGACTGCAAGCCAATCATCAAACAAAATACAAAAATAAAAAACAATATTACTAACATATTTCATAATTAGAACATTTATTTTATTGACTTTATTGTCATTCTTCATATTATCACAAGTATAATTTTTAAACACAAACGACCATGATCTCTAGAATTACTTTTTTAAATACAAAAATCTGAATACGATATTTTAAAAATGAATAGACCAGTTCATCAAAACATTCAATTTATTTCAAATTATAATTAAAATATGTTAGAAAAGCAATCTATTACACAGTTCTTGGAAATGCTATATAATTATTAGAGATAAGATGACAAAATCACACACATATCACCTTACACATAGCTGATTGTAAGAGCTGCACATAGTGAATGCAACGTACACTTCAGTACTGCGTCTAATAAGTATTTATTTCAATGATTTTGTTGTTGTTGCAAGCCTCAAATTAGAAATTAATACGGGCACAACGGCTAAGCCCAGTCATAGAGATAATACAAATTATAACAAATGGATATACAAGAGAGACAGATCTCTACAGAAATCAATACAGCATCAAACATATTTTAATAAAATATACTACAGTTAAACCTGTATTAGCAGTCAACCTGCCTATACTGGCCACCAAAAGTGATCCCACAATTTTATGGAACCTGTCCATAGAGGTCACCTGCCTACAGTGGGCCACTATACACAGGTTTGACTGTATTTAATTTGAGTGTGGGGTATCTTGAACTAGGGTCTATGAAAATCAAATCAAAACAAAAAACGATGTTTAAAATAAATTTCCTCAAAAAAATAACTTGTTAATGAGATAATTTGTGACCGGGTATAGCAAAACCCTGCACTTGTCGGTAAAAATCTAAAAGTAGATTTTCATACCATTAGAAAGGCCTTATCACAAGTTTTCATTTGATGCTTTGTTCTAACAAATTGGTCAATAATTGGCGAAGATATGATTGTTTCACACACAATATGTGAACTTAAAATGTCCATTTCTTCAAAACATGAATTACCGACAAGTGCCGAAAAATTAAATTGACAAAATTAACATGAACATTCAAATTAAGATGACCAATAAATTAGGCAAATCTTGGAGTAAAATATTAAAGGGATCTAGTAACTTTCTTGACATGTGCAAAAAGTGATGAAGGGTTGATGCAATGTATATTGTTGTTATCTCATATGTCCACAGGGTAATGTGTGAAAATTTCAAGTCAAATGGACATTGCATGGCCAAGTAATGAGCGAAAATGCAAAGTGATATTCACTGACTCACTGCACTCACTTTGTACACGGTAAGAAAAACTCTGGGGGAGTTTTTCTTATCTGAATACTTCAATCGTACATATCTTTGTAATGAAAGGGAAATTTGAAAAACCGACACCGGTCCCATGATTTTATTGTTAATACGAATAAAACAAGGTATGATGGAACCACTAGAATTAAAATTTTATTTTGAGGATTTGGACAATGTTACTAAGTCCCTTTAAATTACAATGAATTATCACAATCACAACTAAAACTACTTACAAAATATATATAATTTCTTTTCTTTTATGGGCAAGTAATTTCAAGAACCAACATATCTTTTATGAGCTTGATGTGTGGTTTGCGGTTGCAACATGTGAGAGGGGTGGATTGGTGAGTCCTGAAAAGGACTAAGGTAGTCCTAGAAAGGACTGTTGGTAGTCCTAGAAAGGACTGTTGGTGTAGTCCTGAAAAGGACTATGGTAGTCCTAGAAAGGACTGTTGGTGTAGTCCTGAAAAGGACTGTTGGTGTAGTCCTGAAAAGGACTGTTGGTATTCTTTCTAGGAGAGTCCTAAAAAGATCTGTTGGTAGTCCTTGATGTTGTAAAATGATGTCTGTATAACCTTCTTCATAATGTTGATTTAATATAAATCATTGAATATTTGTACTTCATGAATTATAAACTAAATGGTCATTCCATTGTTGGGGTACCGTGAGGCTTAATGCAGGTAATGAAGGCATGTCCAGAGTACTTTGTCCTTGTCTCCCATACATTTACTTGTAGGGATGGTACTTGCAAACCTTTGCACTGGAAAAAAAAAGAGAATTACAAAATATAATTTTTAATTCAAACATTGGAAAACTAACCAGAAATATATGAAATAAATTAAAATGAGCAAAGAAAAATAGGCATCGCCAGGAATCCAACCCGAGACCTCCTGAATATTAGACAGGTGCTCAACCATCGAGCCGAAAAGACAGTTGACAATTGAATGACTAGAAATATATTAAATAAAAGAAAATGAGCAAAGAAAAAGGGGCTTCGGCTGGAATCCAACCCGAGACCTCCTGATTATTAGACAGGTGCTCAAGCATCGAGCCCAAAAGACAGTTGACAATTGAATGACTAGAAATATATTAAATAAATTAAAATGAGCAAAGAAAAAGAGGCTTCGGCTGGAATCCAACCCGAGACCTCAGACAGGTGCTCAACCATCGAGCCCAAAAGACAATCGAATGGGGGACGTTCCCATGAAACCCTTGCATGATTTCTCACACTTTCCTTACAAAATTTGATCAGATTATCCTTGGGTTAGTGCCAGATTTATATAGCTTCTACCGAGATTCTCATTTTCATTTATTTGGAAATGAGCATTCAAATCATATTACACATGAACATCATCAACATCACTATCCATATATAGCTTTCATCTTCATCATTGTCATCCTCGATGTAACAATCATCATTACGAATATTCTAACCAGATCATAATTACCTCATCACAACATTTAAGCATTACAATTTTTCTGTACTGGTTTTGAGTAACATTTCAACATACACTGAATCATGATGGAAGGTGCCATAAACTTCTGTTTGTTTACAAACCAATAATTTAACAATTCATCAGAAGTTAAGTTAAATTGTACTTATAATGGTTGTAGATGACAGCCAACAATTTTGAAGGTACATGTATGTCTAATGTATTGTAAACAAAACTTTAAAATGATTCTTTATTCTTTACTTAATCCATTCCTTCGTCTCCTCTCATCTGGACTACTGCAACTCCCTCCTTGCCAGCCTCCCTCTTTCTCATATATCCCCCCTCCAACGTATCAAAAATTCAGCCGCTAGATTAGTCACCCTTAGAAGGAAACATGACCATATATCCCCTGTTCTCCGCTCACTTCATTGGCTACCGGTCCATTTCCGCATTACTTTCAAGATCCTACTTCTCAAATACAAAATCACACATAATCTTGCCCCCATATATCTTCAAGACCTAGTCTCCCTTCGTTCCTCCTCTTCTGCCAGACCCCTCCGTTCATCTTCCTCTCTCCAATTACTTCATGGCCCACGTACAAAAACATGTTATGGTGACCGAGCCTTCTCGTCCATTGCCCCACCCTTTGGAATAAACTCCCACCCCATATTCAGAATGCCACATCTATCGAATCATTTACAATCCTCCTCAAAACCCATCTTTTAAAGCAGTTGTAATTTTCTGGAGGCGCACACAATTAGTTATAAAGCATTGTATCACATACAGTGTAGCCAACAATTATTTGGACACCCTGAAAAATAGGAAACTAACTATTTTGATAATTTTTCAAAAATGGTCTTATATTTTATCTTGATTTCAACAAAGCAGCATCTAATAAACACATACAATGCATTTTAGGCAGCTTTTTACCAAACATTTTCTTCAAATTTTTTTCTAGCATCATTTAAATTAAAGTGATTTTTTCAAGGTGTCCAAATAATTATTGGCTACACTGTACATGTATTTGTTATTTGTTACTTTGACATTGGTGTTGTATTGTTTTTATGCTATCGTGTTTACTAGTTTTCTTATTTAGACAGACCACCAGTGCGCTTAGAAACGCCATATAAATGCAATTATTATTATTATTATTAATTGTTAAACTTAAAGGGATAGTTGAGTTTTGGTATAGAGGGCGCGACACAACATAATTTTTGTTGTGAGATAATGAAAAACTGAGTGTCAAATTTGTTTGATCAAAATCGGTTCAGAAATGGCTGAAATATCCATAAACATAATCATTTGTAATAAATGTGGGGCCCCACAATTAGACAATTTTTAACCAGCCGTTACAAAATTATAAAGATGCTTCCTCTTTTCAAAAATTTACAAAATATTCTTTTAAGATAGTTGTTGATTATCTCTCTATCTAGTCACTATTGCAACAAAACATCACATGCACAATATTTTATTTAAAATGGTTGAAACCGATGAGAGTTAAGAGAGCGCCCTCTTGAGTTTTAACGGCTCTTTTTAAAAATGATAACAGGCTTTTTACTTAGTCATTTGTAACGTTTTATTCCTTCCCAGCATTGTGGAGTTATAAACATTAGTTTGTAATGTTATGGTGCAGGTTTTGGTTACTAAAATTAAATTTGACCAAAACTGTTCTGTTTACCAGAACTCAACTATCCCTTTTTTAAATAACTGTGGACAAAATAATTGTAATACTCACGCATTAAAGTAAATGTAACGGAAGCCCTTGTTGATCCCATTCAAGCGTTGTACTTCATCGCTGGTTAGTTCAAACTGCAATGCCTATATGTAAACAAAAATGTATACAATGAGTTCTTAACAATTGGTAGCAGTTATTATTGTCATTACCGTTGAGCTTAATCATTTAAGTACAAACACACCCTTGAACACAGATACATAGTAAGTGGAATCTAATCATAATAACATTCTCGATTTATTATGCGCCTATCACCATTGATAATCATCTCTAAGCGCTTTACAATTGTATTATTACCCCGTTGATCGGAAACATTCTTTAATCAACCCAGCACACAAAGTGCACGTTTTCCACTCCCTGGGGAGCACTCCATCCACGCAACCTTGTGGGCGCACACAATCCTTCCGGGTACCCTTTTATACAGCTGGGTGGACAGCAGCAAATGTATAAACTTTCAGCAAACTGGCCGAGAAACAAGTTTCTGAATCAATTACATACAAATCCCCCCTTGAACCAAGATGAGAAGTAAATGGATTCTGAACTCCCCATAGCCTACTTAACCCGTTGCTTACAGGAACCGGGTGTGCTATGTACAAAGTCTATGGGGATTTTAGAATCTCGTAGTGAACGGGTTAAAGGGATCTAGTAACTTTGTTGACATGTGCAAAAAGTGATGAATGGTTGATGCAATGTATATTGTTGTTATCTCATATGTCCACAGGGTATTGTGTGAAAATTTCAAGTCAAATGGACATTGTATGGCCAAGTAATGAGCGAAAATGCAAAGTGATATTCAGTAACTCACTGCACTCACTTTGTACACGGAAGAAAAACTCGCCCAGAGTTTTTCTTATCTGAATACTTCAATCATACATATCTTTGTAACGAAAGGGAAATTTGAAAAACCGAAACCTGTCCCGTGATTTTATTGTTAATACGAATACAACAAGGTATAAGGAACCGCTAGAATTAAAATTTTATTTTGAGGATTTGGACAATGTTACTAAGTCCCTTTAATATAAACCACTAGGTTCCCGTTGGTAAGGGGTTAATTGACGTACCTCCATGTTGGCCCTGATCCTCTCGGCCTTGACGCTTTTTGGAATGACGGCGACGCCCCTCTCGATCTGGTAGCGGATCAGAACCTGCGCTGCGCTCTTGCTTTTGCTCTTTGCGATCTCCACGACAACGGGGTCATCCAGGAGTCTCGGATCAGATTCACTTTGGCTGGAATAAAAGAAAAAAAAGGCAAAGAAAAATTTGGCATTGAATATAAGTTCATTCTCAGTTACAGGTACTCGATAACATATCATTGGAGGATAATTTGCAACTGTTTGATTCAGAGAGATCTTGTTGTTTGCCATCTTCACGACAATGGGGTCATCCAGGAGTATTGGGTCAGATTCGATTTGGCTGGAATAATAAAACAAAAAGAAGACAATTTCTCAGATTATATTAAAGTACTCAATCAAATTATTGGAGGACACTTTTGAGATGACATGCCTTAGGCGAATCATGGGTGTGAAACTCAAATAGTCTTGTATATACCAGTTGAAAATCATGAAATAGATGTAGTTTGTTAAGAACTCGCACCGGCCCTGTCACTTCACATTGTCTGTATGTAATGAAATACCCTGATTAGGGGGCCATTCTTCACTTTGAGACTGATATGTTACACCTTAAAATTTGAAAATGAAGTGACATGGCCAGGACTTTTGCACAATCCTACTCACACTGGTCGTCCCGGTGACCCAAGGGGACTGTATGCTGTCATCACTATGTTGTTTGCCTTGCATAGCTCCAGCAATGCTGCGCAGTTCAGGTATGGGTGGCACTCAATCTATGGGGAAATAAGCAATAATTATTTAATTTTTTTCTTATCAAAGATCAAGTCTGGGCAATTCATATCAAATTTGCTTTAATTATATGAATTACTTATGGTCAGGTGTTAACAAAACATTATACTGTCTTTAAAATGTCATTAGCCTTGCATAGCTCCAGCAATGTTTTGCAGTTTAGATACAGGTGGCACTCAATCTATGGGCAAATAAGCAACAATTATTAAATAGTTTTCTTATTAAAGATTAAAGGGATCTAGTAACATTGTCCAAATCCTCAAAACTTACTTGGAACTCTAGTGGTTCTCTCATACTTTGTCATATTCATATTAACAATAAAAGCACAGGACAGGTTCTGTTTTTTTCAAATTTCAATTCGTTCGAAAGATATTTACGATTGAAGTGTTCAGATGTTAAACAGTCTAAGGGATAATTTAAGCCATGTACAAAGTAAGTGCAATGAGTTAGTGAATATCACTTTGCATTTTCGCTCATTTTGCTCAGATCACACCAATACACATTTTTATTAATCACTCATCACTTTTTGCACTTGTCAACAAAGATACTATATCCCTTTAAAGGAGGGGGGAAATCCCGGCTTTGATTCAGGTTTATAGCTTTAAATATGTGCCTTTATTGATATACCACACTCTTTTTTTCAAAGAAATCCTTAAGTTGGGAAAAAAAGGTAAATTTCATGCAACTTTTTTGCTTTATTTCGCATCGGCGTTCCATGCTCCTAAAAAAAGTCATTTATAGCGGAGCGGGAATGTGCGCACGTGTCGCCCGATTCATGACATCACATGCAGACCGCAACGCGGAGGAATGTGCATTGTTTACATGCAGAGCCTATGACTTGCTAGTAAAACAAACTCGTTTTTGCTTGTAAATTGAGGTTTTACTGAAAATGCTTAAGAATTGCTAAAAAATGAATTGTAGCAGGATGCAGCTACACATCTGAGTGTATATCGTCCATGATATAAACCTGAACAAATGTTTGCAAATATTGAAACAAATGGAAATAATATCTCTGTGTCAACGTGAGTATTGCACTCAGCGTGTACGTCTATGACCGAGCTAAACTGCGATTGCCTGCAGGTGACGTCACAAAGATGACGTCATTTTGTGTTCGCCCGGGACTCAGTTTTTTTACGGGGGTTCCGAAAGTGAATTTACAAGTTGATTTTTTTTATTTTACCGGGTTTTCCCACGAGGAAAATATGTTTGTATTAGTAATCTTCATGAAAATCTACCTTAGATACAGTAAAACCCAATTTTGAGGCAGTTTTCTTGTCACCATACCTTTAAGCTGGGTAAATTCATATAGAAATTGATTTAATTATATGAATTACAAATGGTCAGGTGTATACTCTCTACACCAAGGCAGGCTTTGACTGTTATATACAAAATAATATAAAGTAAAAATGAAATCAAACCTGAAGATTAGATATAGGTATCCTGGGTGGCAGGGACAATAGCCTTTTCATTTGGTCGATGGTGAAATTGCAAACGCCGATCGCACGGGCCAGTCCCTTGTCCACTAGAGCCTCCATCGCCTAAACAAACAAAGAGGATACAAAGAAAACATGCAATTATATGTTTTATTTGTACTATTATAATTTTAACATTTAAAGTATAATTCATAATTCTGAAGAAAAAAATTTGATTACTAGTTAGATTAATTTTGAATCATTAATCATAACAAGGCGTATTCAGTAAGTAGCCTACTGAGTAATTTAATTTTGTTTCAATTGATTTGGTTGCTGTATGTCTATACTTTGTAACAATGTGAAAACTACTTACCCGCCAGGTATCCAGGTAGTCTGCCTCATCATCTGCTAGTACGTTCCCATCTGGGCCTTTGGGAAAACCAACACCATGTCCACCCTGTAAATGAAATAATGTTCATTAGGGACCATCTACAGAGTATGTACTGTATTTGCTGGTGTATTAACCGCACCTTTTTTCAACAAAAAAAAAGAAAAGAAAAGGGGGTGCGGTTAATACACGACCGTATTAACCGCACTTTTTTTTTTTTTTTTTTTTTTTTTTAGGGGTGCGGTTAATACACCGGAGCGGTTAATACACCGACAAATACGGTACGCAAATTATTGTCCAATATTGACCACCCCCCCCCCCCCCCCCCACTGTACGCACTTTTTATGCATGTGGTTGAATGTAGCGTACGCATTAGCGTGAACCCCCCCCCCCCCCCCTCCCCCATCTTGTGCGTACGTAATTTGTAGATGGCCCCTTATTGGAGCAATGAAAAGGGTTCCATGGGAACGTCCCCCATTCAAGGGTCTTTGTGGCTCGATGGTTGAGCACCGGTCTAGTTATCCAGAGGTTTGGCTGTCAACTACAGACTTCATCAGCACTTTGTGACGTAGCGATCTTAAAATAAATATATTACTTGCTGCTCCAATGAGTGGCTAGGGTTGCAAGTTAAAGGGATCTAGTTTTCAAACTTTGTTAACATGTGCAGAAATTGATGAAATGTTGATAAAATGTATTTGATGTGAACTGATATGTCCACTAACTAATGTGTGAAATTTCATGTCAATGTATGGCCAAGTAATGAGCGAGAATGCAGTGATAATCGCTAACTCATTGCATTGACTTTGTATGTACAGTTATAACTTTCTAGTGGATAATTTTAAATCTGAACACTTCAATAAGTTCAATCGTAAATATTTGTTTATTGAAAGGGAAATTCGAAAAAAAGATACTATGTTTGTGTCAGATTCTTTTCAGTTGGAAATGCGGCTGCCACCCCCCCCCCCCCTCCCCCCCAGATAAATCCTAGCTACACCACTGTCTAGCATCCTTCTCATTATATACCCCATCTCCCTCCTTCCCCGCTCCCCATCCCCAAGCCAACCCTTCCCCACCCTCATGCCATCCTTTTCCTCCCCCATTCCCAAGCCAAACCATCCCCCATCCCCAAGCCAACCCTTCCCCACCCCCATGCCATCCTGTCCCTTCCCCATGCCCAAGCCAACCCTTCCCCACCCCCAAACCAACCATTCCCCACCCCATGCCATCCTGTCCCTCCCCCATGCCCAAGCCAACCCTTCCCCCACCCCCAACCCAACCCTTCCCCACCCCATGCCATCCTGTCCCTCCCCCATGCCCAAGCCAACCCTTCCCCACCCCCAAACCAACCATTCCCCACCCCATGCCATCCTGTCCCTCCCCCATGCCCAAGCCAACCCTTCCCCACCCCCAAACCAGCCATTCCCCACCCCATGCCATCCTGTCCCTCCCCCATGCCCAAGCCAACCCTTCCCCCACCCCCAACCCAACCCTTCCCCACCCCATGCCATCCTGTCCCTCCCCCATGCCCAAGCCAACCCTTCCCCACCCCCAACCCAACACTTCCCCACCCGTGCCATCCTGTCCCTCCCCCATGCCCAAGCCAACCCTTTCCCACCCCATGCCATCCTGTCCCTCCCCCATGCCCAAGCCAACCATTCCCAACCCCCAACCCAACCCTTCCCCACCCCCATGCCATCCTGTCCCTCCCCCATGCCCAAGCCAACCATTCCCCACCCCCAACCCAACCATTCCCCACCCCATGCCATCCTGTCCCTACCCCATCCTTAAGCCAATCCTCCCCCACCCCCAAGCCAACCCATCCCCCACCTCTAAGCCAACCCTACCCTACTCCAAAGCCAACCCGCCCACATCCCTAAGCCAACCCTACCCTACCCTAAGCCAACCCTCCCCCACCCCCAAGCCAACCCTTCCCCACTTCAAAAAGAGAGTTACCTCAAATGAGAAGGGCCAGTGCATGAGGTAGAGGTCCACATAGTCCAGTCCCAACTTCGCTAGGGACGTCTTGCATGCCCCCTCCACATCACTGGCTCGGTTATCCACAGGCTGCAACTGTGGACAAAAACAGTTTAAGATTGCTTAAAGGGTACCACCACGCAACAATAATATTCTTATAAAACAAGGTAACATTTTGAGTAGTCCATTCCACCAAAAAGTTAAACAAAAATAGGTTTTCAGAAAAAATATAATTAGGAAAAAGCATCACCATACTGCAACATGTGTTCAGGGGTCTGCATACGAAGACTACCTTTTGTCTAGGACGAACGCATCGTCCATGATTCTATTGTCTCCAAACGTACGCGTTAATAGAATTTGCGCACTTGCGAATTTTTGGCACGTACGGAACTAGTTTGTAATGTAATGGTGCAGGTTTTGGTTACTAAAATTCAGTTTGACCAAAACTTTAATTTATAAATACAAAGAAAACTTACCTAGATACAATCAAACCTTTTTTGGAGTTAAAACTGAACCCAAACAAATAATGGGTTTGGAGGGACCTCTGACCCCGGTATTGCTCAATAATTTACCAATGCCATTGGATATAACAATGAGATTAAAATACGATCATTAAATTATTATGACCCTTATCATTACATGTGCACACATTGGGGTTGCGCCTTTGGATTACATATTTGATCAGACCTTGAAGTTTGACCTTGTTTGCAATGTACAAAGTATAAAACAGTGTTGTATAATAGTTCCATTCTGTTTACACATACTTTAGATGTGGAATGACATGGCATTTTTTGGGACATAGAATATAATTTAATTGCAGAAATACTGCATCATCATGGCAAATATAATTTGTTCTCGGCTTATAGTGTATTTGTTCTCTCATAATCTTGGTTTTATATTTAGCAAGTAATCACTTGTACAACTGATTATTTGTTGATTTTAATGTCTCCCTTGGCAGGGAGACAGATGATTCTTCAATCAGAAATGACAATTCAAAAGCAGATTAAATGTTGTGGAACCTTCATCATAGTCAAATAAGAATTAAAGAGAACCAAACGTTGGCATTTTCATTTACTGCATGCATTATTCCTGTCACCTAGGCTAAGTGATGTTGACTTAAAGTTTGAAAAAATGCCAGCGTAAGTCTTCTATTTTAAACTACTTTAATTAAGATCTATTTCTAGACAGAAATTCATTAATCAAAATGTTGACTAACAATTGCCCCAAATAAATTATATATTCCAATTCGAGTAAATCTTTATTACTACGTCATTTATCTATTTTAATTTAAACTTTGTTTTCTTAACATAATGTATCCTATTTGATAGCATTATGTTTTAATTATAACATTTATCATAAACACTAAAATCAAGGAAATTCTTAATTTGGCAACACATTGAACATTTTATCATAAACACTAAAATCAAAGGAAATTCTTAATTTGGCAACACATTGAACATTTTATCATAAACACTAAAATCAAAGGAAATTCTTAATTTGGCAACACATTGAACATTTTCGAAATCATAGTTTCTTCACTCAAATTGGCAACTGCAAAAACTTGGCTTGCTCATCTTTGTGTCTTTCTAAATAAAGGAAAAGTGAAAAGCTGCTAATTTGTTTGACAAGTGATTGACTTTGCATTAAAGATACATATAATTTTTGCTGGTGATGAGCTAGAGTTAACTCCTTGACTACGGGTACCAGGTGGGTTGTGTACAATAGTCTATACATGTGGATTTCAGAAACTCAAAGGGAACGGGTTAAAACCATTAAATCACCTTCGTTGTCACAAACAACTCCTCTCTCTCATTCACGGGTCCCATCTTCAATCTTCTCCTTGATGGCGCTTCTCGCCTTCGTTGCCGTAAGCCGCTGCGCTATCGATGTGGCGATATCCCGCTTGAATCGCCTCACGAACAGCATCACGAACTTCGTTCTCCTTGGACTATTGAAATAAATGTAGGGGGAATTGTAAATATATATATATGATTAGGGGCCATCTACAAAGTACGTACGCAATTTTTGGTCCAAAATTGCCCCCCCCCCCTCCCCCTGTACGCACTTTTTATACTGTACACGTGGTTCAATGGAGCATACGCATCAGATTTAACCCCCCCCCCCCTCCCCCTCCCCCTTGTGCGTACATACTTTGTAGATGGCCCCTTACACAGAGATGAGAGACCTGGGGGTGTTTCCCAA